>CM076573.1:901689401-902090053 GCA_034641835.2 Pinus albicaulis | reverse complement strand
CTGTCATTTAAACAAAAACGTTATAAGGACAACCATCAAGGTATAATTAGAAAAAATTATAAGTGGAAATTAATTACCGTCACGGCCCTCACTGATAGTAGCATTATCGGCCTGGTCCCCACTACAATGATCAGGTTGCACGTGAGGATCATCTACATCTGGCTCTAAAACTGGGTTATTTTCCTCGTCGGTAGTGCTGCTCCCCTGATTTAAAAAAAGTTGTTAGACATTAAATTTATGGACGAAAACAAAAATATTGAAAGGTTAATGTTTTACCTTATCAGGCATTGTAGATCTTGGGACCTGCCCCAAGCTTCTGCGACGTTCAACTACAGCTTGATAGCCAAAACGAAAGCGATATTTTTATCTTCCTCTGTAGTTATTGTTCCGAAGTCATCACCCTACATTATATATGATTGTGTATTTTTAATCATATCTGATAGGATTACAAAAACGTTGGAAGGCGATACAATTAATTATAAGATGTTTAGCTACTTAATTACAATTCTTGCAGTTAATTTCAAGTAGCCACCCTGGCCAAGCTTGTGATGGCCCTTTTTCTCAATCCTATATTTGGTTGCCTTTGAGGTGTCAGGCAACCTAGCATCAAAAGATTGAAGTCAGATATGACGTAGCACACTTTTATTTTAGACATAAAGAAAATTAAAGCTATTGAATTAAAGTTGTAATTTACCTTGCGGGTCCAGTTGGCATTTTTCCTTCTTTCTTTGCCCTTTTCTTTTTTCCGTCATGGATGAGTGCTCTCCACTCACTCTCTAAAACTGCGAGAGGACGCTCATATCTAGGGTTAAATTGCAATTGCGTCCTATAGGTGTCCCTGGTATATTTCAAATATTTGCCGACTACCTGAGCCACCGCTTTTCTGTCAAATGTGTCGACCCAAAAAAGGGCTTCTAGATAATCTAGAAGTTCTTTTTTCAGGTTGGAATTCTGGGAATTCCACCCTGTACGTATGGTTGGGCCAAAAATTACCAACGCATGGCTCTCCAGAATCCTGTAGAACTCTTTGTTTCCTACACATAATAAAACCAAAAGAAAAAGAAGATATTATCATTAATTTAAAAATAAAAATCATGATAAATATGTTTTAGATAAAGTACATGAAATAGTTAAAATATTAAAATTTACCTGGGAGTTGTACATGCTTTATAGGGACACCTTCATCGCTCACCAACAACGTGCCATTAATGGTCCCTGTGGAGCTGACACGTGTAGCTCCAGGAAACGCAATAATGTAGTTGGCCATATCAGCCTCATCATTGCCAACACGTTCAGCAGTTGGCTGGGTGTCAGCTTGGGCAAGGTGTGTTTCTTGGCTAGCACCTAAAGGAGTAGAAGGTGTACGAGAGGGTTGTTGGGCAATCTCTTGCCCTTGTGTCCCACTACCACCAACACCGGGTTCAGCAAATGCCAGAAGACGCTACATACAAAAGAACTTTTCGTTAGTTTAGTCAATGTAAAAATTAAAAATCAAACTATCACAATTCATCTCATGCAGAACAAAAAAAATATCCTTTTGACTTTTTATTATTACCTGATATCTATTTAGCTGCCTCATAAGATGTTGTATCCTCTCTTCTGTTTCAGGTGTTTGAGGCGCGTCTATCAAAGCATTAAATTCCGACCTTGCATCTCGTGCCTTTTTTTGCAACAACAACACCGGAGATAGGGATGAAGAAATCTCTTCCTCAAAGAGGGAATCATCAGGCGTACCATGGCTAGGTGTCTGCATATTTGAACAAAATTAATATTATTTCAATTATGTAAATAACTAAAATACCTGAAGATAGAGCAATGCTGGCACTTTACATGTTCTTCCGCTGGCCTCTTTCCGCGATCATCCCGTCTCGGGGTTGTTCCTGCACTGCTCTGATCAGTCCGCCACATTGCAATAAAATTATAAATGTAAAAACTTGAAAACAATATCTAACTTGAAAACACAAAATGAAAACCGAAATAATTTCTAATAAGACACCAGAAGACAGAGTTAGAGTTTCAAATATGCCTTGCATTGAATTCAGTCCTGGAAACATGTCATTGCACATTAAGGCACCCAAACATTCAATCCACGAATGATATATTTAAGTAGGCTTCTCCTATTCGGGAAAACACCATACCTATAATGCATTCACTTGCATGTATAAAGGGAAAGGAAAACATGTTTTCATACAACGGTGACAAAGGCATCTTGGGGAAAGGTATCTTCACTTTTTATTTATGTTGTTCACCCGCACCACTCTCGTGTTTTCACTAATCCTATTTTGTCATTTTTGGATTAAAATTAAGTTAAGGCCTTAAGTATTTTTTGACCTTTCGGTGTAGTTTTCATAAGTGGCATGTATGGATTTTCCATTAATTCTGCACTTTTTCTCTTCATGCGCATGTTTCCATGGAAATCAAATGCATGATTTAGTCCCATACATTTAACAAGTTGTTGGATCAACTCCATTGGAAATATCATGTTTCCTATTCAATCAAAATTTATCTCAGTTAGGGTAGGTAGGAAGGTTTTCCCTTTGTATTAATAGGCCACTTCTAGCTTGCATTTTTATTATATCTTTCAAATTTAGTGTCGTTTCAATTAGGGCATGATTTTTTGCAACTTTCAAGGTGAGAATGAACAAAGACAAATTTTTGTGATGGATGACTGTATATGACTCCATGGCCAGAGGAAAAGGCACTAATCTACTTCTTCAAATATCTATAGTTCTCATTCACCTCATACGAAGATGGTCCCCGATTTTGAGCCAAATGTTGCAGCAAAAATTTCCCCCCCTCCATAATTTGATATTCAATGGAAATTTCTTAAATTGATGATGGGGCATGATTATGGAACATTGGCACATACATATGTAATGGAATTCCAAGATCATGATATATGTTTGCATATGTTTATGGAAATGTTCCACCAAGTCCCCTGGAGGTGGGAGCGAGGGGGCGAGGGAGCGCGGTAGCGGCCTATGCAAAATCTCACTACCAATTTTCAGGAAACGTGGGGGGACGTCGGGGTCATAAAAATTATAAAATTTAATATTTAAAATGTAACTATATTTTTGCAAGGAATGTATATACAACCATCATACACTTGCATCATGAAAGATAAATCATAAATGATAAAATTACAAATCGATGAATGATGAATCATATAATTGAAACAAATTTAAAAGTTAAAAGTTAAAACATACATCATAAAATCATGCATGTAAGTTTGTAAGTTTGTAACCATATAATCATTAATGTAACTACTAACAATGTACAATGAAAATAAAGTTTAAGATATCATATGACATATTATATCAAGATTCAAAATAGAGTTTAAACCGAAGTTTACAACTCAAGTCTGAAACATAAAACTTAAACGCAAATAAGTTATGTCTGAAACATAAAACATAAAACATAACATATGAATATCAAATGATATCATCATACTGATAAATGAGCATAAATGCTCAAGTTAATGCCCCACTAGTCTCTGCATCCAACTTCTGCATGAATATATCAAGATCAACCATGTCACCATCCGAATCAGAATCACTTGGATTCTCAAATATGCTAAGTGGCACATCAAATTTTAACACGAAACCATAAACTAAAAGGGGTGGTGAGGGGACGTGAGGGGGCGTGAGGGAAACATCCCCTAGAAGTCCCCAAGACCCCGGAGCGCGAGGGGGCGAGGAATCTAGACCCCTAGGTGGGGGGGCGAGACCCCGTGTAACACCGGTTTATGGAGGTGGTGGAGCAAAAAAGAGCTCAAATAGAGCTGAAATTTTTCACATAAAAAGGACTGTGGGCTTGACTAATGGTTCCATTTAAAAAATGATATCTAGACAAAGAATAAGTGTAGCATGCAAACATGCATTGAAAATCCATCTAAGTTTTCATTGTATTACTTATGATGGATTCAAATTTGGGTTTCAAAATGCCAGGTTATGGCATGATTTTGTCGAGAAACCCTTAGTTGGATTCTCATGTTGGTTTAATTTATTTTTAAGTTTGTTTTGCAATCTTTGGGTGATAGTAACTCATGAACTAGGTTACCAATGTGTAACAATCATATTTCAAGAATAAAGTTGTGATTTTTTTATATTATTATTATTATCTATTAACTACGAGTATTGACACCTAATGCCTGGAATTTTGACATCTTGATAGCATGGATAATTTCGAAAATGTTTCTAGTAATGTTAACATAATAACTATCATTACGTGTCTTCACTTTTTTCACCATAATATACCTGTGATATGGACTCATCACACAACTTCATATGCTATGTCCCAACAAGTTCAAACTGGTTGAACCTACCTCTTAGTGTGGTTATTAAGGACAAGTTGCTTGATATATAACTCGATAGCATAGACCACGTTGCAGTTCTAAAAAGAATCCTCAAGTGTCAAAAAAACTTCACAATATGTTCTACTGTAAAGCCTTTTGGGATACCTGAAATAATATATGTATCATTGATGACTTTTAAAGTATGACAAGATCCAGAGGGAAAGGAAATCAATGGAAGAGTGATCCACCAATGAGAACCTAGAATTTAGGATCAGATGAGTTAGAGTCTAGGAAATTGAAACCCTATAATTTTAATTAGTGATGAAGGACATCACATAGGTAATTATATTTTCATGTAGAATAGTCTGTTAATTCAAATTTAAACTACATAATATGAAAGGCATACCATAAATTTTTCCACATAAGTCCAAACAACCTATAAAAAGGGAAAACCTTCTTTTTCCATGGGAAATAATTTACCTTTCCTTTTTCAAGATAATCTAAATCACAAAAAATATGAACTATACCGCACACATTCTTGGATAATGTGAAAGTGGAAAAGGAATACCCTACACAAGTGATGCACACATGTACACTTGAACACTAATATATTTTTGTAGTTGAAATGCAATGCTTGTTTTCATTTAAATGTAGGGTTTTTAAAGCAAGGAGAAATAATGGCTGCCAATTTAATAAGTGTTTCTTTGGGAAAAATTTAAATCTTGTATTGGGTGATGAAGATAATAGAGGGTATTGAATCTTGATTCTTGACACCTAGAGAGAACCATACAGCCTAACACAATCCAATAGAATTGACCAAAAAAACCCAAATAGAGTCAACCCTACTATAGGAGGAAGGGCCTGCAGTAAGAACTTACCATTTTGCAAGAGCCGAGGGCGAATGCTGTTCTGCAAGAGCTGAGGGCGAACGCTGAGGGCGAATGCTGAGGGCAAATGCTGTTCTGCAAGAGCTGAGCGCGAATGCTGAGGGCAAATGTCGTTCGGAGAAGTCGAGGGTGAATCCGAAGGGATTTGTCGTTCGTAAGAGCTCAGGGCGAACAAGGTCATGCGAATGCTATTCTCGCAAGAGCTCAGTGGCTAATGTTGTTCGCAAGAGCTGAGACACGTCGTCGCAAGAGCGGAGGGTGAATGCACGCATGATATCAGACGTTAATGTAGCACACATGTACATTTGAACACTAATAGATTTTTGTAGTTGAAATGCAATGCTTGTTTTCATTTAAATGTAGGGTTTTTAAAGCAGGGAGAAATAATGGCTGCCAAATTAATAAGCGTTTCTTTTGGAAAAAATTAAATCTTGTATTGGGTGATGAAGATAATAGAGGGTATTGAATCTTGATTCTTGACATCTAGAGAGAACCCTACAACCTAACACAATCCAATGGAATTGACCAAAAAAACCCAAATAGAGTCAACCCTACTATAGGAGGAAGGGCCTGCAGTAAGAACCTACCATTTTGCAAGAGCTGAGGGCGAATGCTGTTCTGCAAGAGCTGAGGGCGAATGCTGTTCTGCAAGAGCTGAGGGCGAACGTTGAGGGCGAATGCTGAGGGCAAATGCTGTTCTGCAAGAGCTGAGCATGAATGGGCAAATGTTGTTCTGCAAGAGCAGAGGGCGAATGCGCGCGTGATATCAAACGTTAATGTAGCTATTGCGACAAATACGAAACAATAAAATCATTTTTATGTAGCGCGCATATAAGTTTCGAATTTTTATGTAGCGCGCATATAAGTTTGGTACTTTTATGTAGCGCGAAAATAACTGTCGTTATACCGATGGCGGAATAGGCGTCGCTATTACGACGGGTACCTCCAAACGTCGCAATGGCGACACCTAGACATTGTGTCGCAGTTGCGACGTTTAGAGTCGTCCCAATAGCGACGCTTTGGGCCATGGTGTCGCAATTGCGACGTCTTCCTCTAAACGTCGCAATTGCGACACGTTTTAAAGTGTCGGTATTGCGACACTTTTCTATAGACGTCGGTATAGCGACGGTTTCGGGCGGGATGGAAAAAATTTGGGAAAATTTCCGACATTTGGTCAAAAGCGTCGGAAACAAGTGTCGGAATTTCTGCCAAATGTAGTACATTTGCTTGGAGCATCTCTCTCCATCATGTTTTCCATAACCAAGACCCAAATAATTAGGCCCTTCCTCAACAACATTTGGCTCAACTATGCCTTGTACTCAACTATGCCTTGTACATGTTTGCCTTTAAACCTTTACTTTCATAGCACATTTTCATCAAAAATTTGGACGTTATTCCTCTAGTGTGTCTCTCAAAAGCACGTACACATTCATTTTGAGAGGAAATTGAAGACAGAAACCAATAGCTAATTCTTCTAACTAACCTTGACTAAAATGAGCTAAATTGTACTTCGATACCAACTTGATTTGAATATGGACAAACTAGTTTTATTGGGCTATCTCCCTCATTAGTTAAATAAAAATGTGTTTAGGATCGTCTAAAGTTAGCCAATTGGGAAGGGGTTTATGTGTCAAGATTTAAGTGTATTTTGTGAGAAATTTATGAGTTAATTAGCTTTTAAAAACTCATGTGTACAACAAATAAAATGCAAAATTTTTATTTAGGAAATTTTTTTCCCTCAATCCAAATTCCGATCATTGGACATGTAAGAGGAAGAAAGAGGGAATTCACTTTTCAAATTCTAGACCTTGTCTAAACCAAAATAAACTAGAGGTTTGGTTTTCAAATACATTCACTTATTTGGAAAATTTCTAGCTACCAAAAGTACATATGCCAATCTACCTCCCAAGAAATCCATTTATTACACCACTGGTTAGTTTTTTGTCTTCCTATATTCTTTATCAACCTCTTTTAAGAAACAAAACTAGACAAAAACCTTCAGTGAGAACAACAAAATATAAAACCTCTTCAAGGTCTTCAATCTTCTCATAAATTTAAATTGTGTCTTGATCAAGTCCAACAACAAAGAAACATTCAGTGACAACACCAAAATCTACAACTTCTTCAACATCTTCTAAACCATCTTCAAAGTCAATATTGTGTGCATCAAATTCCTCAGCAAGGTCATCAATGGAGTCATAAAAACTACTATTTCAAACTTCAATGCCAAAAATAAGTCAAAAGAATTCAATTTCTCCTCCAAAACCTTCTTCTCTGAGCAAAGATAGCATGATGTCGTCGAGAAATTCAGTAATTCCACGAGGAAATTCTATCAAAGTTAAAACAAATCCTTTTCATCCATATTTAATGCCTACTTTTTCAGGTGGAACACCTCCAAATTTAAGGACCATAATGCCATAAAATATGTAACTTTACCTAATAGGTGTAAACCTAGAACCCCCAACTTTGCGTGACATGTACAATTGAAGATCTTATATGGTAAGCAATGTGAGAAGAGAGTCATGGTCACCGAGTTGAGCAAGAGAAATAGTTTGGTATGACAACCTTACTTGTGATAGGTCTAGCTAGAAAACTACTAAATTACATGGTAATGGCATTCAAAATGTGAAAATTCCCATTTCACTTGGAAATAAGATGGTAGAGAAAGGTATAGATGAAAGGAGATATCCATCTATGGCAAAGAAATCAAATATTTCTATCAATTCCACCTTGCAACTCTAAGAGACATTGAATTAAATTTCATCTCAAGACAGGGCTTTGAGAGGACACTCTTAAATCCAACCTTCGTTATGGATTTGAAACACATGGTAAGTATCAAGACTTAGCAACCTTATTTGCATAATTTTTTCTAGCATGGACCTTAATGTCATAGCCTTCTTTTGCCTAAAATGAATGCAAATTTCCTTGCAATTTGGATTGTGACATTCATAATTCATGCTCATGGAACATGATTGTGTTGCAATTGTGATAACATCTGCTGTATGCAGAAGCTAATAAAAAATGATCGAAAATGACATTTTTTCTCTGTTTTTTTGAAGATTTAAGGAAAATTACAACAAGTAGCTTCCAACCTCATACGACCATCATGTCAAACTATCTCAGGATATTGTCAAAGTAAGAGCCACTTAAGTAAGCAATCTAGTATACATGACTCCAATTTCAATTAGCAGCAATGACAGTTCTAAGTATGGTGCAAACATTGCTCCAGATCCTCAATGGGGCATGTTTGATGACAATAATTTGGGGAGTGAGAGAGGGAGATGGTAGGAGAAAAAAATCAAGGAATCCATGGGAAATTGAAAAATATATAACTAATAAGGTGGAAGACATTTGTAACCTAAGAGAGAAACCTGTTAGGAAATGGGTGAAGTTGGTATTACACACCGAATTGGATAACCTTGAGGAGAAAACATTTCTCCCACTTTATTTGTTGGCATAACCTAGTAAGTGTTATTCACTAGCATGTATTTTGTAAAGGCCTTGACCCAGTTCCCATTCAACTCCATCCACCAGGTTGTAGAGGATTCCAAGCCTAATTTCATGAAAAGTAAGTTGGGGATGATCACATTGACCTGCTTGATGACGTGTCTATGAAGATTAACTACCTTGAACTATTTTTTTGCGTAGGAAAGAGACACATTCCCATGTCTGAGCATGAACATGTTATTTGATATTGTTAATGCCTCTAGTGTTTACTTCTACAAGTTCTATAGGCAGAGTCTGTAAAGGGCCAGGTAGCCTCTGGATCTCATCTTTTATAAAAGGTGACATATCTAGTAAATGCCCCTACAGTCTATCTCTGGAATGGATCTAAATATAAGTTCTTCATTTTAATATCCATAAAACACAACAACTTTAAGGTAAACTATGTACATGTGTCATTTCTCCCACAAACTAAAGTGTATAAGTGGTAAATTTTATACCAAGTGTGCTCCCACCATGTAAAGCGCAATTTGGTGAACTTATCATTTTTATAATATCTTTTTCGATTAAATTTAGTTTCACACATGATAAATTATTTCTTTGAAAGTTGTGTTCTACATAATTTGTGTACACTAAATTACAAATTGATTTTTTGAAATCTATTTTGTGTAAATGTCGACCAATAGATATATATCATGGAGGATGAACGATGAAGATCAGCCGAATCCCATATGGAGGTTCAGGGATCGGAGGATGTTCACGGTATTTAAATATAATTTTAAATCTCCATACATGTGTGTACATATGGAATTGATTTTTTTATTAACTTTGTGAGTGAAATTAGTTGTTAATAAGTTTCATATTTTAATTTTTAGTAGGCAAGAGGAGAAGGGTTTCTACTCCATCCATGGAGCGTGGCCAAGGTTCAACCGGTTGAGGTATGAGTGGTAGCAGGTTGCGGGAAGGGGGTGATATTTATTCCCCCGAAGGCCAATCAACGGCTGCTGGTTCTCAACAGGGTCACTGTGGGTCTGGTTCTCAGCAGCATCATTCTGGGTCTAGTTCTCAGTAGGGTCATGTTGGAGAAGATGTTAACCAAAAACATCAAGGTTGCCATCAATTTCAATAGTTTTTCATTAAATTTGTACAACCTTTTTTACACGTATTTTTTATAATATACGAAATTTTATATATATATTGATGCAAAGGCCGAAAATTTTCGATCTAGTGGTCAAAATAGACGCAGGGTAGCCCACTACTTTCAAGAAGAAGGCTGTCAACCCAGCACAACTTATCCGGCCGAGATTACTGATATACCATGGGAAACCAACATGGTGGAATGCACCTTACAAAGGTGTGAAAGCCTTCATGCAAAATTGCAAAGAGATCTCGTGGCTTTGTCTCTACCTGCTGAGAGTCGAAAAAGCCTTGAAATAGTTACACATTCATTGGGTGAAATGGTAAATGTGTACAGAAATCTTGGGCCAACGACTGATTCATTTGTAGAACTGATGAGAAAGAGAAAAGAAATAGTGATGGGTCCCGATAAATGGGAGGACGTAAAACAAAAAGTTACAAGAGAAGTGGCCAAGTCAATGTTTAATTATAAGGAAGGGCCAAAAAGAAAAATGTTGAAGGTGCAGTATTTCAAGCACCCAGACAAAGCTCATTATTTGTATGATCGGCATCTTGCGGCCTTTGGAAGGCTTCCATGGAACGATGAGGTTCCTGTTTATTTTGCACAAATGTTTTATGCAGAATTTTTTTTGGGTATGAAACCCGACTACAATGACCTTCCTTTAGAATTTTTTGGCCCGGGGAGAGGTCGATTATATCAACGTAAGGGCGCTAAGCGAGATGTGGAGTTGCCTCGCCCTGAGCCGCCATTGGTGAGTCGACCGTTTCGAGTCGAAACTCTGCGATCAGAGATGGATGTGACTTCTCAAATAAGTCGAGAAGCAAGAGATGTTATGATCGACAATGTTCATAGCGGATTGAGTGGAGTCAATCTTTGTTTAAATCGACAAAGAGCACGTGAAAATGCACGTGCCAATTTTGTTTATCGTACAGATGAGGAGATTTACAACATGAATGTTGAAGATCTTCGAACATATGCAATAAATTGTCGCAATGGTTTGCAAGACCTAATTTTTCATGAGGAAGAGGGCACCGGAACGGTATGTGTTAGTGACCTTAGGGTTTGAAATTATTTTTACATATACATGTGTACAATTTGTAATAAATACATGTATATGTACATGTATACATTTATTTGTATGTGTACATTAATCTAACAAAAATGTATGATTATATGTTAAAACACCATTTGCAGTTCTCACACATGATGCGTGATGAAAATGTTAATATCACGTTTGGGTCGCAATGGTCTGCAAGACCTAATTTTTCATGAGGAAGAGGGCACCAGAACGGTATGTGTTAGTGACCTTAGGGTTTGAAATTATTTTTACATATACATGTGTACAATTTGTAATAAATACATGTGTATGAATACATGTATACATTTATTTGTATGTGTACATTAATCTAATTTAATGTATGATTATATGTTAAAACACCATTTGTAGTTCTCAGGCATGATGCGTGATGAAAATTTTGATATTACGTTCGGGACCTCCGGTTCAAACGATGCAAATGGGCTTGACCATCATGATATGTTGGAACATGTATGTTAGTGTTTTTTAAGTGACTCTAAAATAAATAATTGTTGCCACACATGTATATATATATATATATATATATATATATATATATATATATATATATATATATATATATATATATATATATATATATATATATAATTTGATAAAATGTTTTAACAGGTACCGATTCCGTCTGATGTTTTTGGGATGGCGGTACCTTCTTCTTCCTTAGGAGATATACCTTCTACTTCACTGGGAGATGAGCCACGAGTATGGACAATTTTTCACAAGTTTAAAATTTATGTTTAAAAGTTATATATATATATATTCTACGTCAAAAAGTTCCATTAAAAATTGAGATATATATATATATATATATATATTCTACGTCAAAAAGTTCCATTAAAAATTGAGATAGTTCCATTAAAAATTGAGATATATATATATATATATATAGAGAGAGAGAGAGAGAGAGAGAGAGAGAGATCTATATTTTGAGTTATTTAAAATTTTTTGAATTTAGGTTCCTATAGAAGATTTCTTTAATCCGAGGACTCTAGCGACGGAGATAGGAACATCCACAACATTTGAACAAGTTGTCTTTAGTTCCTTTTTTTAATATTATTGAAAATAAGTTTATATATGTACATGTGCATTTTCATTTGAAAGTTTTTAATTTATATATATATATATATATATATTTATATTTATATTTATATTTATATATATATATTTATATTTATATTTATATTTATATTTAATTGTACATGTATATTGTACAGTTTACCACTGCAGATGTTCCTATGGGAGAACCTGTTCATCAAATGGAGAGGGAACCTTACGAGGTATTGCATGATTTTTCTGTTATATTTTGTTTTTTACATGAAGTTCTAGATATATATATTCTCATTCATTTTTAAAACTTCAAATTTTAATGTTCAAGTACATGTGCATTGTGTATGTAGGTTTCCTATTCATAGGATAGGGCGCTACCCGAGACCCAGACGCTAGATCCTCCATTTGATGGACAAGATTTACAGTAGATTTGATTTCAAAATTTAGATGGTTTTAAAATTTGTTAAAATTGATACAGTTTGATACTCAAGTGAGATTTACAATTTTTGGACATATTTTATTACAATTTTATTATATATAATTTGTTTTATTTAATTTTTGGATGGTTTTAGTACTTTTGGCATGTGAATGTGAAGTAATGTTGTCATCTGAACTACATTTGGCATGTGATATTTAATTTGTTAAATGTTTTTGTTGGATAGTTGAATTATAGTTGAACTAATTATACTTAAAGTTTTGGATGGTTTCAATCTACAACTTAAAGTTTTGGATGGTTTCAACCTACATTTGCACATGTGGTAAATTGAAATTATGTTACTTGTAACAAGACAATCCCCATTGATTTCATTGTATATGTTGATTTCTAATTTGATATAATTGCATGTATGATGGTACATTACTTGTAAAGTCATTGGATTAATAGTGTTCATTGATTTTAGTGTAAGCGCAAAAATTATTGACAATGTAGAATGATTTTTGTGTTATAATAATTAAACCTAATAATATTGGAGAGCAAGAGAGATAAGGTATGGTGTTTACTACAAGAGTTCGAGCTAAATATTTAAATGGTTTAAATGATTTATGATTTTTACTTTCTTTTGAGATTTATCAAGTCATTTTAATTTAAAGTATTGCTTTTGATCTCTCCATGTAGTTTTGTTTGAATGAAAAAATTTCAATTGAGCTCTAATGCATCAATTGAGCTCTAATTGAAAAAAAGAGTTTTTCAATGCAACTAACCATGTATCAATTGAGCTCTAATTGAAAAAAGAGTTTTTCAATGCAACTAACCGTGATGCAAGCAGATCGAGAAACTTCTCGCAGATGCAGAGCAGGGAAACTAAACTTCAGACAGACTTTAGGACTTTCGAATTTTTCCGAATGCCAAATGATCTTACAAAGCTAGTATTTATAATATCCTAGCAGGTCATTTGGTGACAACTTTTACCAGAAACTTGAAACAAAGAGAATATATCTTTGGCTAGGACATCATGTAAGATGCCTGACATAAACAGTAAAATTGTACTTAAAAGCTGAGATTCGGGCAAGTGGGGACAACCACTTGTTATCTCGTCCCTTGGAGGCTAGGCCATATGGGGACCAAATCTGACCTTACAAAATAAAGTGAAATAATTTGTACCATACGGTCGGAAAACATATACAAGAACAATTAATATACAAGAACAATTAATTTCATTCTAGAATATATATATCCAATACATATAACATTTTTCATCAATGCACATGTATAGAAAAACTACTTTCAGTTGATACTAGAGCACGTGTTTGTACCCAAACAATTTGTAACATGTGCAAACCACAAATAACATAAGCAGCTCAATTTTTAGTTGAGTACTGGAAGTTCTAAAACATATTTAATCCAAAGATAATAAATTGTTGGACACTTCACTCAAAAAAATTCCAATGGAATTCCATCCTCAATAATCCGTTCATGATCGGATTTTGACATTTTCCATTTCTTAATTTTCGATTTTTTCTTTGATTGAACTTCTATCAACTTTATGCGTGCTGCACACACCAAGTGACTATATTGACAACTTATGGAATCACGTTCATAGTCTTCAAAGTAAACAAAGTCTCCACTTTGATGAGTTTGTCTGAAAAAATAACCTTTCAGTATAATAGACCCTCTGTCATACTGAAATCCGTGATCATTATAGTCTTGTAATAATTTCATTTTTCGTTCAATGCAACGCATCAAATAATACTTCACATTTTCATCATTGTCAATAGGTGCAATTACAGCAAAAACATCTCCTGCACAATAAAATAAATTTAACATTTAATTATGCATATTTAAATTTATTTCTCGATCTTTAAATCATTAGAAAGTAATTCAAATGTTACCTTCTCTAACAAGATCAGAAACTCGATCACCATCAGATGATATTGTAGTTTCCTCTAATTGCATTTCTTCAAACATTGCAACAGACATTTTGCCCTTTGTATTTAGCTCTGTATGTTTCCAATCGTTCACATACATTTTGTTTTCACAAACGTCATTGGATTTTGTGTTGTCTATGCAAACATCACAAAAACAAGAATATTTTCTTTTATCCAATGCAAACACATTTCTTGACAACTTTGTTTGAATTGAATGCAATTTTCGAGTCCCTTTTATTGTTCCAACGTCATTTCCAATTGATCTATTTACGTCTCTGATTCCAATATGCTAGAAAAACCTTTATATGGAAAATTAGAAAAAGAATTTGTAAATATGATATCAAAATACAATTAAAAATAATCATTGCATGATAAATGTACAATGTTTAAAATTAGATTACCAATATAAATTAAATTGAATGTACCTTTGCACTTCTCTTGATGGGTTAATCTCATGGCTTAGAGCAGTTTTGCACCATTGAACAACTTCTTCAGCATTCACAAGTCGGCGTGCAGAGTGGTTCATTTGATATCTTCGAAGTACTTGTTTTATGCATGCTCCTGCACCGTCATGTTCTCCTTTTCCATGGCCAGTCTCAAAGAAATTCCAACAATGTTTAATGCAGGTTTTCTTATGAAGACAACACAACCAAAAAAGTGATCGTGCAGATTTGAATTGACATGTGCATCCGTCTGACCATATCCAATGTTCATTGAATGTTATTCCACGATTTTTCAATGAATCATAAATTCTTCCAAAACAATGTTGTACAAAACATGTATCATGTGTACGATCGTCACTGATATAAAAGTGATATTATTTAATGATATGTTGATTTTCACTCGTGCTTTCTATATGATCGAAATTTTGTTCAGCATGTCTATATAGAATATGGACGAGCATGGAGACTTGGTCAGAATGATAGTATTCACTCCGAATTTCTTTTTGTGGAACAAATGTGTAGTTTTCTGCAAAATCAATCACTGACAAAATGGTCCCTGGTGGAAAAAATTCATGAGATTTTTTGAATTGCAAGTCTTGCCATCGAGCTCTATGGGAATGCTTGGTGTATTTGTAAATTTCTGCCTCAAACTTTCTCAAAAAGTCTATCAGAAAAATTTCTTCTTCTCGTAATTCGATTCTTTTAACACTATCTGCACCTTGAATCGATGTACCGATATATTCATATCTCTTCCATTTCACTTTCATGTTGGACAATGATTGATCATTTATATCAATACGATATTTGTTTTGAAATTTAGTCAAATTTCCACAATCATTGCATTTTTTACCACCAACACATTTTTTTTTTGTAAAATAGTTCATCGCTTTCTCTTTCACATAGAATTTGAGATATGAATTCACGGATAGTGGAAGGAGGAGGTGAATCCTTCCATAATGTTCTACCGAAATCAAGGAATGTGTCATAATATAACTCAAATTCCACATGATAACAACAACAACAAGTGTCGCGTACGGTGATAGGTTTTACATACCATGGTTTTTGTTGAACAAAAGCACTAAGTGAAACATGAATTTGACGATTCTCTTCTTTGAACTTGTTGAATAACTCTATTTGAGTGGTTTCCAAGAGATGTTTTCATGTTCTTCGTATTGATTTCGTGCTATTCTTCTTCGCATCACATGTCTTGCAGTCGATGAAACACGCGAATTGTTCTTCCAATATTCATATATTATTTTTTTAACATCTTCTCCAAGTCTATCTTTGTATGGTTGCCTACAAATAGCTCTCCAACAAGTGAGTTCATCATTTACATCTATTTGCAGTCTAAATTTTCGATGTTTGTGCAGAGTTTTTCGCGAGGTTCCCAGTGCTCGTGCCATAGATGTTATCAAATGATTCTCTTGAGTACTTGGTGAAACCATTGCCATCTGTATTCCTCTACGTATATTTGAAACATCTTTATCTCTAGATCTCTTAATTGACTTTATAGCACTACTCACATTTTTTATCACCTCTTCCTTCATTTTTTTATCTTTGGTTGATTTTCGAATACCCAATAGTGTCGTCGCTTCTTTTAATTTCCTTGATGATAGGAGACCTTTCAACATTTGAGCTTGAACTGCCACTTGCTCAGGTTTGAAAAACATTTCCAAAATTTTATCGACACGATATCGTATAATATAGTCAGGTTTTTTATCTCCATATGTGTGAGTGTCGACATTTTCTAACATCTCATTATCGATAGTGATTTCATCTGTACATATTCGAAAAAATAGTACATATTCAATAAATAATTAAATTAATAAATATGTCAATAAATATTAGGAAAATTTTAAATATATCAATAGATCATAATATTTACATTTACATACCCGCTTCAATTTCTGCTTGAGGTTGATTTTCTTCTTCAATATTTTGAGGAGTATCTCTGTCTGTTTACATTAAACAAAATATTTTTCAAACTAGTTCATCAAATAAAAATTAAGCTTCACATTTTACATTGGGAAAATTTTAAAAATATATCAATATATCATAATATTTACATTTACATACTTGCTTCAATTTCTACTTGAGGTTGATTTTCTTCTTCAATATTTTGAGGAATATATCTGTTTGTTTACATCAAACAAAATATTTTTCAAACTAGTTCATCAAATAAAAATTAAGCTTCACATTTTACATTAGGAAAATTTTAAATATATATCAATAGATCATAATATTTACATTTACATACCTGCTTCAATTTCCGCTTGAGGTTGATTTTCCTCTTCAATATTTGAGAGGGCTTCTAGCTTTCTTTTGCGAGATTGTCTCGTCTCTTCTCTACGTGCCTCAGGGTCTCTTTTTCAATCATATTTTCTCGTACAAGTTCTTCGATTTCCCATGATATTAGGGTATGAAGTTCAAAAAATTTCCTTCAAAAAATTAGACAATAACTCAATTACAAAAAATATCACAAAAGATTTAATTTAAAAAAATCTTTAAAAAATTCAGTGTAAATTTTTTGTAAAAAATACTACTCCAATCCAAAACACACATTTTAAAAAAATTGAGAGAAAAATGTCTTATAAAAATGAAACAAATCTTAAAAGATTTACTTCAACACAAAACACGTACATACCTCCAAGAAAAATCACGTCGCCTCCAAGAAATGTCTTCCAAAAAATTCTTTAAACCCAAAATTTTAAAATCAATTTGCTTTCAAGAAATGCTCTTAAACCCAAACTTTGAAGAAAAGTTTTTGAACCGAAATCACACCGCCTCCAAAAAATGTCTACACCGCCTCCAAAAAATGTCTTCCAAACCCAAACTTTGAAGAAAAGTTTTTGAACCGAAATCACACCGCCTCCAAAAAATGCCTTCCAAAAAAATTCTTTAAATTCAAACTTTGAAGAAAAGCTTTTGAACCCAAACCAAGCCTCCAAGAAATGTCTTCCAATTTTTTTTTTTTAAATTCAAACTTTGAAGAAAAACTTTTGAACCCAAACCAAGATCTGAGATGAAGTGCGAAATGTGCGAAAATTGTGAATCATTTCGCGGCAATTTATATTGACGTGAAATGTGTTTTAGTAGGGGGCTCCGCAAAACTTTCCGGCCGACGGAGAGTTATACAATAGTTCGGCCGAACTTTTAATAAAAAGTTCAGCCGAACTATTAAGACGTTAGATGTAACGAGTCTTAAGCGGAAAACATAGTTCGGCCGAACTTGGACTAAAAGTTCGGCCGAACTAACGCGTCACCAGTTACGCAAAAACTAGGCTCTGAAAACGGTTCTGCAACTTTGGACTAATTAAACTCCATGAAAGGTTGTTAATTAGCTGTCGGAACCAAGATCAACATTTTCAGAATTGAATCTACTTTCAGGGAATATAACTTATATGGAATTTCGTAAAAGTTTATTAATTTTAATTATTTTTCTAATAAAATTGGTGCAAACAATTTCTGAGGGTCATTGTGATTCAGTGAAATCAAAATTTTGTATCTCCCAAAATACATTGTAAAAGAAATTGAAAAAATTATGGGGCATTACATTGGTTCGTCGTCTCTAATGGGTAGCTTTTAGATTTTTAGTTTATAACTTATATGTTAAGAAATTTCTTGCGACGCGAAACATATCCAAAATATGCAGTTTTTCGTATTGGACCAGTTCAAAAAATTCTAGTAATTATGATATGCATCCATTGGCTTTGTAAATATGACGAAAACAAAGTAGACTCTGTCTAGATTGTTGTAACACATTTTTTTTTTTCAAAAACACAAATTTTCAATGAATACAACATTGCGACATAACATGAATTCTTATGAATCCTTTGATTGTTAAGAAAAACACACTCAAAGAAACACTAAGTTGACATATCAAATCTGCATAAAAAAATTTCAAAAAATAAGTAATAGAAAGCTAACAAAATTTCTCACAACTTTTATTTTTATCGCAAAATGAAATTCTACACAGAAAAATTGTTATAGTTTGCAGAAAGTTGAAGAACCGAAAAAAATGAAATTTTTTCTCAAAAAAGGGCCAAAAAGTGTAACCTAGCTTCACCTTTTCAAATAGGATCTTATTTGTTTCCTATCATTTCCTACATAAATCAGGTTTGGATTTGTCTAGTTTCTTTTGTGATATCTTACTAATGCAATACTATACTCTTTGTTCCTATATACAATAGTCATTTTATTAATCGAGAAGCATATTAAAGTTAAATCTTTGAATTATCTGTAGGTGTATGCATCCTGATTTAAGCCAAGATTGGTTTAGAGACTGCTTGGATTCTTCTAGTGGATTTTTATTCCTACAACTCTGAGAATTAAGAGGATTAATTTCTTCTATACAATTATGTTAAATGTAGGGACTAACAAGTCAACCCAACCTAACAAATTTGTATAACCATTTTGTCTGTTAATAGGTACTTATCCATTCATAAAACTTGAGACATACCACTTCTACAATTGACCAACCTCCCAACCTTAGAGCTCCTTTGTCCTCCAGGAACTCACCTCCGAGCTGAGATCATCTCTTAGAGCAGACCTTCATCATTCTGGAAGTAGCTATTTAAGCTTATACTCCCCAAGCTTTGTTTATAATTAAGTCAATTACTGGGATACTTTATTCCCTATTGCCTAGGCGCTTCCCCTTATTTAGGAATTTAATGCTGCTTTTTATTTTCAAGCTTTTTTACCTCTTCCCAACTACTCTCCACCTCATTGGGGAAAATCTAGATTTTTCCTCAAAAATATAAATTAGAAATAGAAGATTCCTTGAGGGTTTTTGAAATATTTTTTGGGAAATCTTGCTCCTCTTTCCATACCTCATGGATTTGGCAAGTGATCTCATCATTCTCATTTGGTCAATATACACACAATTATTTTATTTAATTTTCATAATCAAATAATTAATTACATCCACACACTACTTATCCATTGGGATCCACTCCCCT
This sequence comes from Pinus albicaulis, assembly GCA_034641835.2. NCBI lineage: Eukaryota > Viridiplantae > Streptophyta > Pinopsida > Pinales > Pinaceae > Pinus > Pinus albicaulis. The sequence goes on along the minus strand of CM076573.1, from coordinate 902,070,385 downwards.
TTGGATTAAAATTTCAAATGTCTAACTTGACGGAAAACATAGCTAGGGTGTTACATATTTCCCCTCTGAAAATAAACATAGTCCTCGATTGATAAACAAAATAACTACTAGGGTTCATTTTATGGATATTTTTCCATCATCTAAACTTCTCTTTCCCATTTAGCTTCTTTGTGATAAATTACCTTCTTTGTACCTTTACTCTTAATGCCCCAGTCAGTTCTCAATTCAATTTCTTCCAGCTCTAATATTTGACGGCTACGGAAGGAACTCCCCTTCTAGTTCCACGGTGTCATTCAATCACAGTAGAAGCATCATGTATATATCTTTTAATATTAAACATGAAACACATCATAATTTAACATGGGGTGGTAGGGCAGGATTATAAGCCACGGTCCCACCCTTTCTAACACTTCAAAAGGCCCACAATATCTAGGAACCGATTTGACACGCGTACAACATAAAGGGTGCTCTTTTTGGTTTAATACGTAAGTATACATGATCTTGCACTTTGAATTCTCGATGCACTCTCTTTTTATCGGCTGGTTTTTTAGCGATCTTTGTCTTGTTTTAATATTCTTGTATTTGTTTGATAATCTTTCCATTTATTGTAAGGCTATAGCCCTAACACTAGTTTATCTTGAGTTGTCAACCAGAGAGTACATGTTTTATCCTGAAACTTTTACTCAAATGGACTCATTTTGATGGAGGATTGATAAGCTGTTATTGTAGGCAAATTCTAGCTAAATGCAAAGTAATCTTCCCATTTTGGTGTCTATCCATTACATACATTCTCAACATATCTTCTGAAATCGGTTTTGTTATTTCTATTTTCCCATCAAATCATGGGTGATAGGCGTGCTAAATTCAGTTTGTGCCCATGCCCCAAAACAACCCTTTCCAAAGTGCCGGTGAACTTAGCATCTCTATGAACAATCTTTGAGGACTCCATGTATGCTGCTATTTCTTTTAGGGCACATACGCTGCTTGGGGCTATCCCAAAGTAGATTTCACAATTTTGAAATGTGTGGCCTTTTTTAAGGTATCTACCTATAATCAGCAGTCATAACTTGATGGGACTTTGTTGGGTAACAAATATGAAATCTATGAAATAATGTCCCACTTCCACATTCTAAAATTAGCGGGGATTGACAAAATTGCAGATCTTGATGCTCGGTACTTCGTTAACACTCCATGCATCTAGCTAAATATTACGCTACATATTTTTTCATTCTGTTAAAAACGATTTCTTTTTCAAGGTTGTTGGCATTTTTCTGATATCGGATGTCATTCATAGTTGTTTATGATATTCATCTAGGATCTCTTTTCAAGGACTCCTATATTGGGAATATATAATATGTTTTTATGAATTAATCCGTTCTATTTTGGGTATACTCATCCATATCCTTTTATGCATTTTTAATTACACACTTTCATAATTGGGATCTTGATCTACTACCTTTTAACTAGTTCTTCTAAATCCATATTAGCACTCCCACCAATGCTGCTCTTTGACAAGGCATTTACATTCCAAGTACATGACAATATATTTTCTTTCCCTTTGATATGTTTATCTCCATATAAAATTCACTCATAAAGGGCAACCATCGGCCTTCAGAGGCATTCAAATACATTTTGAGAGAAAAAATATTTGGAGACTAATAATATGGTCGATAATCGAGGTAAATTTTTTCCAAGAAAATATGATCGCCACATTTGAGAGGCATGAATTATAAGCCAATTCCAAATAATATGCTGTATATAAATTACTGTTCATGTTTCTTAAGTTTCCTAGATTATGTAAACTCATGAGAATTTTCTTGCGAAATAAAATCCCTCCCAACCCCTCTCTACATGCATCAGTACACACAACAATTATTTTTGGGATCGGCAATCTTGAGTATAGGAAATTTTGTAGTGAGTTTTAGTTTTAGTTGTTCAAAATTGTTGTGACATTTTTTGGTCCACTCAATTGACACCTTTCCTTCATAGTGAATTTATGAGATAGGCTATTGTAGAAATATTTCCACAAATCTGCAATAACTTGCAATTCCCATAAATGACCTCCTTCTTTAGAAACATCAGTTGGCATAACTATTCTCGATAGCCTTTTTTCTCGGGGTCCACAGCCAATCCTTTTTTGAGAAATGATATGCCCCAAGTAATTGTAATTTTGTGTTTATAAAATTCACATTCTTGTTTCAGCATATAATACGTTTCTTCATGGTTTAGAACTATCCTTAGTGTTCTTTCATTACTCTTCTTAACTTTTTGAATAAACGAATATCATCTATATCTGAAAACTAGTACGAATTTATCCAAGTAGCATTCAAAATGCTATTCATCAAGCACATAAGGTGGCAGAGTTTTCAGCAAAAGGAGTAAGACTTCTGAACTCGTAGTGGCCATACACAGTTGAAACGATTTGCGATGTCTTCCTCTTTAATTCTGAATTTGGTGATAACTAGTCCTGAATCAGTCTTGGAAAATACGAGAAGATCCTCTTACTTGGTCAGAAATATCATCAATTTGGGCGAGGGTATACGTTTTTCATTTTCAACTTATTGATTGACGATAATCAATGCACATTCTAAGGTTCCATCCTTATTTTTCACGAATAGCACCCAGTGCTCCCCAAGGAGACCTGCCTGGTCTTATATAACCTTTATCCACCAGTTCTGCAATTCATTTTCAGTTCCATGATTTCAAGGGGGCTTTCCTACGTAGATGAGGGGCTCTTGAGGCGGAAGGAGTGTTGCTCCAGGCACAAAATCGATTTAAATTGAATCTCTCTTTTGGGGGGAATGAGATCTCATCGGAAAAAACTTCACGAAACTCTTTACCCTTTGGTAGAGTGTCTAGCGATTTCCTTGATTGTTTGTCTAATCTCTTCGACATGTATAGCATATGTAGTATCCTTTCTAAATTGTTATTTTTAATTGCAAGGTTGATATTTGTCTTAAGAGATTGGTTTTGGTTTCTTTAAGAATCTGCGGGTTTCACCTCATCTATGCAATGTAGAGTTTATCCCACAATTCATCACCAACTTTCTCTTCTCCTTGGATCCATTCCAATAAATAAGTCATGCAGAGCCTAGGGCATAATATTTTAGGTTACTTTGTCTTAAATCATTTAATTTAATTGTTGTTTGAGGTAACTTATGAGTTACTTTTCTCTTGGTGCCAGGTGGCTATTTGGACCCGATATAGTACTAAAGTTTCGGTTTGAGATTGCATTTCTCTACAACTTGTGGACTAATGTAACTCAAGCACCAAGATCAATCAAAACTATACAGCTTAATTGACAATCTTACCTTCCATACCGACCATAGTAGCTTGGTGTTAAGCTTGTCGGTTCTTGAGTCTTGCCTTGATAATGGGTATATTGCGGCTATGTCATTCACTATGGTATCTTCTCGATCACGATAATCATACGAATATTTCGGTGTGGACAATCCCTCAATAGATGAGGTTCTCCACAACCCCCAAAATTTCAATGGTTCTGCATTTATTGCTTCTTCCTTCTTATTATCTCCCTCTACTGGCTTTGAACCAACTTGGAATTTAGAAGTATGGCTTTCCTTGGGTTTATTAATTTCTTTTGTTGATGGTCTGGTTCTTCAAGTAAAGCGAGGGTTCTGTTTCACTTCCCTTTAGTTATACTTGTTACATCTTTTTCCATGTTCACCTTTCCTTTAAACTTACGGTATCATAATCTATCTTTCCTCACTACTTCATCCATAGTTTTTGGATTATCAATTCCCTATTTTCTCCTTGTACGCGAGCGGGAAAACAATTCAAAACCTTTGTACCTTTGCCTTCTCTTCGAATACAGACCTGCTTAACAGTTGCAAACTTGGTGAAAAACTCATCTATGGTGATTTGTCCCAATGCAGGTTCATGAGACTCCTTTGCTTTATCATCATAATAACGTTCATTCAAATAAGCGGTTTTAAAGCACCTTTGGGAAATCTTCCCAAGTTACTGTATTTTCATCAATGGCATGGACCATTTCGTCTCCTCCCACCACAAGGTAGCCTTACCTACTGCAAAGTGGTAGACATCACTTTTACAACTAAATTGCTCTCGTATTCATAGATTTGGAAATACTTGATCATATTCAACAACCATGCCTGACATCTTCCTCCTTCTCTCCCCATCATAGGAAGGAACTTAATTTTCTAAATTCTTCTATAATTCCTTTCTATGTTGGTGATGTCTAGTAGTATGTCGTCTTCCTCGATTCATCAGAAGACTTACCTTTATTCCTCTTTCCGGAACCTTCACCTTCCTAGCTGTTCTCAGTTAGTTCTCTTATGAGCTTCTCCACTGCTCCTCGCTGGTTAATGACAACTTTGTCATTACGGATTCTTAACTCGACTATCTGCGTTTGCAACTCATGCAACATAGCCATCAAAAGGGCGATTGGATGGTGTATTATTATCTTCATCACGTAGATCCCATAGAATTTCATCTCCTTGACCATTAAATTTTCAATTCTGGATTCCCCTTTGTACACTTAAAAAACAACATCATTAACAAAAAACAAATTTCTAGCAAATAATATTCTGAGTGAGCACAACAACAACCCAGTTGATTGCTAACATGGGCTCTGATACCATTTCTAATACCACTTCTTGAACACCACTCACAAACAAAAACTTTTTTTTTTCTCTTTGGCCTATCTATATCTGCATTTTACTTGCATAGAATATATCTAGTTGTCTAGTTTGGGACTCTGTTGTTTCCTTACCAGAATTGAATATTCTCCACCTTACCATGTTCTCTACTATACACGGGAAATTTTAATTAAATATTTATATATCCATATATATATATAACCTCATTTTCTGTTGCCTCTATATGGTAAGTGGTCATTTTAATAACTACATGTTATTAACCCCCATGGTATTAATTCCATAATTTCTATTTTAAATAATCTATTTCTCGTCGACCCATCACACACGTCTTTCGACTTCCAATACTCATAACATGCTTTGGAGTAAACCTAGCATAAGATATCATTATTTAAATTCGATCCCATCATGCTTAAAGGATATCGAATTTCAACCTTATTTATAGCTTTAATTCCTTTCCACGAATGATTCGATTCCTTTCCACGAATTAACTCGCAATGCTAGCTTTTAAAAGTGTTAATAACATATCATTTTTGTTCACATCTTATCCAATAATGAAACGTTTGACATGCCATCATATATAAGATTAAACTTTGGGTGTTCGTATGTACTTGGTTATGGTTGATGTGTTTGGTAGTCTTGTTATTCACGTTACACTACCACGATACAGGATATTAATTGACTATTTATTCTCTCCAGCCGACTTCGTGTTTATGAATCGGGTTATTAGTACCCTTGATACGACATGCATATATTGTATTTATTTTCTTGTTGAAGTTCTGGTACTGGGAGTGCATGTTCGATTTTTATATCCAAGGATATTATTTCGAGGTTAAAACTCTTCTCGAGGTGAGTTAATTTTGTACCCAGTCATTAAATTGTGGCTAGCAATAGATCTACCTCTCAGGATTTCTTGACGTCCTTTCTGCCCTGTCACGATTTCTCACCCTCGATCTATTCAACCCAAATTTGAACCGTGGATCTTGTTCGAGATTTACGGTTTTTCTATCTTGTTTTAAAGGTGGTTGTTCTCCCTGGTGAAAATCTTCTGCTTTTCATTTTGTTTGGCCACCTCTCACTCCAGTGCCAAGGAAGAGAATTTGGGGTCTAGACTTCATCGCCTGAATGTCGACATAATCGCATCGACTCAAGGATACAGGTAATCTCCATTTTAGTGGGAAATATCGCCTGGGTTGCGATTTATGTCAACGCTATCTCTATTTCTTTTTGTTTCATCGAATTTAAAATGAATATCAGGGTTTTTATTTCTGAAGATCAGCGTCTTCTAGTTTCGAGTGTTATATTTCAACTTGCAAACTATTAATGCGTCAATCTCCAGTTTGATTTGTATCATCGTTTTGTATTGGCATAGTACTTATTATCTTGACTACGCCAATAAGTTAATCTCTCTTCTATTATTTGCTGGCCAATAACATAGACTCTAGTTATGGCATCCATGCGTGCTAGGCTCGCTGGAGAACGATATCCTTGGGTTCGATTTATCCTCACAACAAGTCGTGGTTTATACTTCCTCCTTTAATAGCCAAAATGGTAATTTGTTAAACCTGACATCGTTGAAGATTTTTATGATATCACTCTATTCCATTTCTCTTAGGATTTTACTTGAGCTCGTTCATTTACCATTCTGGCTCTTATTTTTTACTGTGCTATTTGCCACAGAAATGTATTCGGTGTCAGTGCTTTTGGTCTCAACCAAGTATCAAAACTTCTCGTTTTTCTCTTGATTTGATTTGTTTTTCTATCGATTTGGTTTGTGTAGAGGTTTATTTAACTCCTTTATAAATGTTATGTTATTTATTTCTCTTTTAATTTCGTGTACATTGTGTGAATGCAGGTAACCACTATCACACAATCTCTTGAATTTTCTCTTCGATTTCCAGGGTAGGTTCATCCACTGACCTTTGAAATATCGTTTTGAAATATACAAGGTTAATACCCCACCGGCTCTGTTTCTCTAATGGCTTCTCCTTCTGGAGGCTAAGACCCGATAGGGGTTCTTGACACTTTTAATTTTTTATGTACAGAGTATGAATTTGGATCACTGTATATAAACATTAAATTTAAATACTCAAATGTCAATTGAGTATCTTCAGGAGAAAACCCTAACAAACATTTTTCAATATTTGACTGCTAAGTCATGCATGTCGGACTTTCTTCATACATATTAATTCTTGTCTCACTTTGCTGTTTAAATTTGACTGTGAGGAGAATAATTTCTTTTCAATGATTACCGTAGTTCTATTTCCTTTCTTTCCATTATTCGCACATTTATAAGTCTCTGGTATATTTATATATACTCATTTGTATAGCCTCTATAATTTCCAAGCTAGCTGTATGGATTATAAATTTATGCGTTCTTTTACAATAACATTTTGGACAGAGTATAATATTGGTTGACAACATCATTTTGATTAATAATAATAATAGTAATCTGAGTTAAGATCTTTGTTTTCATTTCAGATTATCAGGTTGTAGAATTTGAAAAGAATCTTTGGTATTTATTCCCATAGAAATAATTGCTATATATATATATATATATATATATATATATATATATATATATATATATATATATATATATATATGGATTAGAATATACTCCCACTGTTTTCTCGTCTCCTTTTGGTGAGTAGCAGGGTTCTATTCACAATTATTACCTTAGGTTAATGCTTCAATTTGTATTTTTACTCTTGTAAGTAAATAAAATATTACTGCTAGGATTATTGCATCCTTCCATAATATTTTATCTTCCAATTAGTAATTTCTGAGAATTGTTTAGATGGAGTTAAAATTTACTATTACTTCAGAGGTAGAATGCTCATCTCAAAATGACACGGAAGCATGTGTCACTTATCCTTCTTTCAATCAGCAGTCTATAGTGCAGATAATTTTTTTTTATAACAAATCATGCTTAGCTTTAGCTTGCAGCTTTTTTTTTTATAACTATGTATACATGTAGATTTCTAACAGAGCTTTAACTGTTTCAGCTCACTAGGCAATCTGCTCTCATGGACTGTTCATTTCACTATAACCTATGTTTTCATCATTACTTTATGGAAATAAATTCTTATGTATAGTAACTCAATTTTTTCTTTCACTTATATAATTTTATGTAGTCAACATAGGATCTTATTTGTTTTCTATCATTTCCTACCTAAATCAGGTTTACAGTTTGTCTAGTTTTTCTTTGTGATATCTGCTCATGTAATATTAAACTGCTTTCTTTCCCTATATACAACAGTCATTTTATTAATCCAGAAGCAGATTAAAGTTAAATCACTAAATTATCTGTGGAGTAACATGTATCCTCAGATTTAAACCAACATTGGTTTAGAGACTCTGCTGGATTCTTCCCACAGATTTTTATTCCTACAACTCTACAGAATTAAGAGGATTATTTTCTTCTATAGAATTTTGCTAATTGTAGGGACTAACAAGTCCAATAATTTAGTGTAACAAAATCTGTATAACCATTTTGCGCAGTAATAGATACTTAAACCATTCATAAAAATTAGAGACATACCACTTCTGCAATTGACCAACCTCCCAACCTTAGAGTTCTTCTGTCTTCCAGAACTCACCCTCGAGCTGAGATAATATCCTAGAATAGACCAACCCCAATCTGTTCTGGAGTAGCTTATTTAAGCTTATGCTCCCCAAAGCCTGTTTCAAATTCTGCGTCTAGAATTACAGAATGATTTTATTCCTGTTTGCCTAGGCTTCCCTTATTTAGGGAATTTTAAAGCTGCTTTTTGCTTTTCCAGCTTTTTACCTCTTCCCAACTACTCTCCACCTCATTGGGGAAAATCTATATTTTTCCTCAAAAATCTAAATTAGAAATAAATTCTTTCAAGGGTTTTTGAAATATTTTTGGAGAAATCTTAGCCTCTTTCCATACGTCATGGATTTGGCAAGTGATCTCATCATTCTCATTTGGTTAATATACACAAAATTATTTTATTTAATTTTCATAATCAAATACTTAATTACATCCACACAATACTTATCCATTGGGGTCCACTCCCCTTTGGATTTAAAGTTCAAATGTCTAACTTGAAGGAAAACATAAAACTAGGGTTGTTACATATTCCCCCTCTGCAAATAAACACCGTCCTCGGTGTTGACAACTAACTACTAGAGTTCATTTAAAAAAAAAATATGGATATTTTCCCATCATCTCAGCATCTCTTTCCCATGTAGCTTCTTCAGCAGTAAAGTGCTTCCACTGCACCTTTACTCTTGCTACTGTTCGGTTCCTCAATTCAATTTCTTCCCGCTCCAATATTTGAAGCGGCTCTAGAAGGAATTCCCCTTCTGGTTCCACCTGTACACATTCCAATCCACAACGTGAGAAGCGTCATGTATATATATTTTTAATAATGAAAAATGAAACACATCATGAACTTTTACATGGGGTGGTAGGGCCAGCTTATAAGCCACTTGTCCCACCCTTTCTAACACTTCAAAAGGCCCACGATATCTAGGAGCCAGTTGGCATAGCTTCCAGCATAAAGGGTTCTCTTTTTTGGTTTAATATGCAAGTATACATGATCATCCACTTTGAATTCTTGATGCACTCTCTTTTTATCAGCATAGTTTTTTTGGCGATCCTGTGTTGTTTTAATATTTCTTTGTATTTGTTTGACAATCCTTTCCATTTCTTGTAAGGTATCTGGCCCCAACACTAGTTTATCTTTAGGTTGGCTCCAACTTAAAGGAGTACGACATTTCATTCCATAGAGCGCCTCAAATGGACTCATTTTGATGGAGGATTGATAGCTGTTATTGTAGGCAAATTCAGCTAAATGCAAGTAATCTTCCCATTTGGATGGCCTATCCATTACATACATTCTCAACATATCTTCTAGAATCTGGTTTGTTCTTTCTGTTTGCCTGTCTGTCTGAGGGTGATAGGCAGTACTAAAATTAAATTTTGTGCCCATGCCCCCAAACAACCCTTTCCAAAAGGCTGCAGTGAACTTAGCATCTCTATCTAAAACAATCATCTTTGGGACTCCATCTAGCCTTACTATTTCTTTTAGGAACACATCTGCTACTTGGGCTGTCCCAAAAGTAGATTTCACAGGTATGAAGTGTGCGGCCTTTGTTAAGGTATCTACCACTACCATCACTGAGTCATGTTGGTACTTTTTTTTGGGTAACCTGGTTATGAAATCTATAGAAGTAATGTCCCACTTCCATTCTGCAATTGGCAAGGGATTCAGAAGACCAGTAGGATGCTGATGCTCAACTTTAACTAGTTGACATTCCAGGCATCTAGCTAAATATTTTGCTACATCTTTTTTCATTCTTGGCCAAAACAATTTCTTTTTCAAAGCTATTAGCATTTTCTGATATCCAGGATGTCCTGAATATGGTTGTTTATGATATTCATCTAGGATCTCTTTTTTCAAGGACTCTACATTGAGAATATACAATCTATTTTTATAGTAGATTAATCTGTTTCTATTTTGGGTATACTCAACCATCTCCTTTTTCTTCATTTTTAATTGCAGACTTTCATAATTGGGATCTTGATCTGCTACCCTTTTAACTAGTTCTTCTAAATCCATATTAGCACTCCGCACAATGCTACTTATGTTTTGACAAGAATTTCTGCTCAATGCATCAGCGATTTTATTTTCTTTCCCTTTGATATGTTTTATCTCCATATCAAATTCGCTCAGAAAAGATAGCCATCTGGCTTGTCGGGCATTCAAATCTATTTGAGAGAAAAAAAAATTTAGACTAATATGATCGGTCATCAAGGTAAATTTTTTTCCAAGAAGGTAGTGTTGCCACATTTTCAAGGCATTAATTATAGCAGCCAATTCCAAATCATATACACTGTAATTTTGTTCATGTTTCTTATGTTTCCTAGATTCATATGCAATAACAGAATTTTCTTGCAGCAAAACTCATCCCAACCCCTCTTGACATACATCAATACACACAACAAATTCTTTGTCAGGATCTGCAATCTTCAGTATAGGGGCTGTAGTGAGTTTTAATTTTAGTTGTTCAAAACTTTTTTGACATTTTTCGGTCCACTCAAATTTGACACCTTTCCTTTGTAGTGAAGTTATGGGATAGGCTATTGTAGAAAATATTTCTACAAATCTGCGATAATAACTTGCAATTCCCATAAATGACCTCACTGCTGAAACATCAGTTGGCATCGGCCATTCTTTGATAGCCTTTATTTTCTCAGGGTCCAGAACCAATAATTTTTCAAAAATAATATGCCCCAAGTATTGAATTTTGTCTTTATAAAATTCACATTTACTGAACTTGGCATATAACTGGTTTTCTTTCAATGTTTGCAGAACTATCCTTAAGTGTTCTTTGTGCTCTTCTTCACTTTTTGAATAAACCAGAATATCATCTATGAACACTAGTACGAATTTATCCAAGTACTTGTTCAAAACACTGTTCATTAATCACATAAAGGTGGCAGGGGCATTTGTCAACCCAAAAGGTAAGACTACGAATTCGTAGTGGCCATACCTGGTTCGAAAATCAGTTTTACTGATGTCTTCCTCTTTAATTTTGAGTTGGTGATAACCAGTCCTCAGATCAATCTTGGAAAATACAGAAGCTCCTCTTACCTGGTCAAAAAGATCATCAATTTTGGGCAAAGGGTATCTGTTTTTGATTGTCAACTTATTCAGCTGGCGATAATCAATGCACATTCTAAAGGTTCCATCCTTTTTTTTTACGAATAGCACCGGTGCTCCCCAAGGAGACACACTTGGTCTGATATAACCTTTATTTAGCAATTCTTGCAATTGCATTTTCAGTTCCATGAGTTCGGGGGGGCTCATCCGATAAGGGGCTCTGGAGACGGGTGTTGCTCCAGGCACCAAATCGATTGAAAATTCAATCTCTCTTTTGGGGGGGAGATGAGGAATCTCATATGGAAAAACTTCCTTAAACTCTCTTACCATTGGTAGAGTGTCCAACAGATTTCCTTCAGATTGCTGTCCAATCTCTTCGACACGTACAACATATACTTGATATCCTTTCCTAGCTGTTCTTTTTAATTGCAAGGCTGATATTTGTCTTACAGAGATTCGTTTTGGTTTTCCTTTAAGAATAACACGTTTCCCTTCCTCATCTATGCAATGTAGAGTTTTATCCCAACAATTCATCATAACCTTTCTCTTTTCCAACCAGTCCATTCCAGTCAACAAGTCATATGAGCCTAGGGGTAAAATATTTAAGTTTACTTCTGTTTGAAAATAATTTAATTTAATTTTTGTTTGAGGTAACTTATGAGTTAATTTTCTCTTGGTGCCAGTGGCTAACTAGACCAAGCAAGGTTGCTGAAATTTTTCAGTTTGAGATTGCATTTCTCTACAACTTGTGGACTAATGTAGCTCAAAGAAGCACCAGAATCAATCAAAACTGTAACAGCTTGGTCAGCAATCTTACCTTCCATCTCGACCATAGTAGCTTGGTGTTCTGCTTGTCAGTTCTCCAGTGCTGCACTGATGGTGGGTATATTTCTGGCTATGTCATTCACTGTGGTAGCTTCTCGATCGCTCATAATCATTTGAATATTTCGGTGTGGACAATCCCTCAATAGATGAGGTTCTCCAAAACCCCAAAATTTCAGTGGTTCCCACATTTTGGCTGCTCCTTCCTTCTTATTATCTCCCTCTATTTGTTTTGAACCAACTTGGGACTGAGCAGTTTGACTTTCCTTGGGTTTATTAAATTTCTTCCACTGATGGTCCCTGCCAAAGTTCTTCAAGTAAGCTGGTTTCTGTTTCTTCCCTTTGAATTCACTCTTATTTACCTAGCTTTTTCCATGTTCACCCTTGCCTTTAAATTGCTGGTAGCATAATCTAGCTTTCCTCACTACTTCATCCATAGTTTTTGGATTATCGAATTCTATTTTCTCCTTGTACGCAACAGGCAAACAATTCAAAAACCTTTGTACCTTTGCCTTCTCTTCCCAAATATAAGGAACATACCTTAACAGATTTGTAAACTTGGTGACAAACTCATCTATGGTGAGCTGTCCCAATCTGAGTTCATGGAAATCCTTTGCTTTATCATCATAATAACATTCATTCAAATAGCGGTTTTTAAACTTAACCTAGAAATCTTCCCAAGTTACTGTCTTTTCATCAATGGCATGGACCATTTTCATATCCTCCCACCACAAGGTAGCCTTACCCTGCAACTGGTAGACAACTAACCTGGCCTTCAGATTTCTCTCGTATTCAAAGACTTGGAAATACTTAATCATATTCAACAACCATGCCTCAACATCTTCCTCTTTCTCCCCATCATAGGAGGGAGGCTTAATTTTCCAGAATTCTCCCTGTAATTCCTTTCTCTGTTTAGACTGATGTCTAGTAGTATCGTCTTCCTCAGATTCATCAAAGAACTTACCTTTCTTCCTCTTTTCGGAACCTTCACCTTCCCGGATGTTCCTCGAAGTTAGTTCTCTTATGAGCTTCTCCTGCTCCTCACTGGCTAATGACAGGCTGTCATTCTGGATTCTTAACTCAGCTATCTCCCGTTGCAACCCGTGCAACATAGCCATCAAAGGAGCATTGGGAACTGGTGTATTATCTTCATCACGGAGATCCACATAAATTTCATCTCCTTCAGCCATTAACTTTTCAATTCTAGTTCCACTGTACACTAAACAAAACAACATCAGTAACAAAAACAAATTTATAACATAAAATAATATATACAGTGAGCACAACAACAGCCCAGATTTGCTAACATGGGCTCTGATACCATTTGTAACATCTCTCCTTGAACACCACTCGCCAACAAATTTTTTTTTTTTTTTTTCTCTTTGGCCTATCTATAAAGGCATTTTACTTGCACAAAATTTATCTAGTTCTCCAGTTTGGGACTCTGTTATTTCCTTACCAGCATTGAATATTCTCCACTTTACCATGTTCTCTACTATACACCTAAAATTTTAAATATTTATATATCCATATATATATATATAAAACCTTGTTTTCTATTCCCTTTATATGGTAAGTGGTCATTTTAATCACTACATGTTATTAACCCCCAGGGTATTAATTCCACAAGTTTATTTTAAATAATCTATTTCTCGTCAACCCATCACATACGTCTTTCGACTTCCAATACTCATAACGTGCTTTGGATTCAACCTAGCATAAGAGATCATTATTTAAATTTGATACCATCATGATTAAGGGATATCGAATTTCAATGTTAGTTCTAGCTTTAATTCCTTCCCATGCATGATTCGATTCCATATAATTAACTCAATCGATCAATAATTAACTCGCAATGCTAAATTTTAGAAGTCTTAATACCATATCATTTTTGTTCACAGCTTATCCAATAATGAAACGTTTGACACACCATCATTTATAAGATTAAACTTTGGGTGTTCGCATGTACTTGGTTATGGTTGATGTGTTTGGTAGTCTTGTTATTCACGTTACACTGCCATGATACAGGGTATTAATTGACTATTTATTCTCTCCAGCCGACTTCATGTTTATGAATTAGGTTATTAGTACCCTCGATATGACAGGCATATATTGTATTTATTTTCTTGTTGAAGTTCTGGTACTAGGAGTGCATGTTCAAGTTTTATATCCAAGGATATTATTTCGAGGTTAAAACTCTTCTCGAGGCGAGTTAATTTTGTACCCAATCATTAAATTGTGGCTAGCAATAGATCTACCTCTCGGGATTTCTTGACGTCCTTTTTGCCCTGTCACGATTTCTCACCCTCGATCTATTCAACCCAAATTTGAACTGTTGATCTCGTTCGAGATTTAGGGTTTTGCTATCTTGTTTTAAAGGCGGTTGTTCTCCCTGGTGAAAATCTTTTGTGTTTCATTTTGTTTGGACGCCTCTCACTCCAGCGCCGAGGAAGATAATTTGGGGTCTAGACTTCATCGCTTGAATGTCAACATAATCACATCGACTCAAGGATAAAGTTAATCCCCATTTTAGTAGGAAATATCGCTTGGGTTGCGGTTTATGTCAACGCTATCTTTATTTTTTTTTTCATCAAATTTAAAATGAATATCAGGGTTTTTATTTCTGAAGATCAGCGTCTTCTAGTTTCGAGTGTTATAGTTCGACTTGCAGACTATTAATGCGTCAATCTCCAGTTTGATTTGTATCATCGTTTTGTATTGGCATAATACTTATCATCTTGATTACGCTAATGAGTTAATCTCTCTTCTATTATTTGTTGGCCAAGAACATAGACTCCAGTTATGGCATCCATGCGTGCTAGGCTCGCTGGAGAATGATATCCCTGGGTTCGATTTATCCTCACAACAAGTGGTGGTTTATATTTCCTCCTTTAATAGCCAAAATGGTAATTTGTTAAACCTGACATCGTTGAAGATTTTTATGATATCGCTCTATTCCCTTGCTCTTAGGATTCTACTTGAGCTCGTTTGTTTACCATTCTGGCTCTTATTTTTGACTGTGCTATTTTCCACAGAAATGTATTCGGCGTCAGTGATTTCAGTCTCAACCAGGTATCAAACCTTCTCGTTTTTCTCTTAATTTAATTCATTTTTCTATCGATTTGGTTTGCGTAGAGGTTTATTTAACTCCTTTATAAATTTTATGTTATTTATTTCTCTTTTAATTTCGTGTACATTGTGTGAATGCAGGTAACCACTGTCACACAATCTCTTGAATTTTCTCTTCGATTTCCAGGGTAGGTTCATCCACTGAACTTTGAAATATCGTTTTGAAATATACAGGGTTAATACCCCATTGGCTCTATTTCTCTAATGGATTCTCCTTCTGGAGGCTAAGAACCGATAGGGGTTCTTGACACTTTTAATTTTTTATGTACAGAGTATGAATTTGGATCACTGTATATAAACATTAAATTTAAATACTCAAATTTCAATTGAGTATCTTCAGGAGAAAACCCTAACAAACGTTTTTCAATATTTGACTGCTAAGTTATGCATGTCGGACTTTCTTCATACATATTAATTCTTGTCTCACTTTACCGTTTAAATTTGACTGTGAAGAGAATAATTTCTTTTCAATGATTACCGTAGTTCTATTTCCTTTCTATCCATTATTCGCACATTTATAAGTCTCTGGTATATTTATATATACTCATTTGTATAGCCTCTATAATTTCCAAGCTAACTGTATGGATTATAAATTTATGCATTCTTTTACAATAACATTTTGGACAGAGTATAATATTGGTTGACAGCATCATTTTGATTAATAATAATAATAGTAATCTGAGTTAAGATCTCTGTTTTCATTTTAGATTATCAGGTTATAGAATTTGAAAAGAATCTCTGGTATTTATTCCCATAGAAATAATTTCTATATATATATAAGATGGATTAGAATATACTCCCACTGTTTTCTCCTCTCCTTCTAGTGAGTAGGAGGGTTCTATTCACAATTATTACCTTAGGTTCATGCTTCACTTTGTATTTTTACTCTTGTAAGTAAATACAATATTACTGCTAGGATTATTGCATCCTTCCATAATATTTTCTCTTTCAATTAGCAATTTCTGAGAATTCTTTAGATGGAGTTAAAATTAACTATTATTTCAGAGGCAGAATGTTCATCTCAAAATGACACGGAAGCATGTGTCACTTATCCTTCTTTCAATCAGCAGTCTATAGTGCAGATAATTTCTTTTTATAACAAATCATGCTTAGCTTTATCTTGCAGCTTTTTTTTATAACTATGTATACATGTAGATTTCTAACAGAGCTTTAACTGTTTCAGTTCACTAGGAAATCTGCTCTCATGGACTGTTCATTTCACTGTAACCTATGTTTTCATCACTACTTTATGGAAATAAATTCTTATGTAAAGTAACTCAATTTTTTCTTTCACTTATATAATTTTATGTAGTCAACATAGGATCTTATTTGTTTTCTATCATTTCCTACATAAATCAGGTTTACAATTTGTCTAGTTTTTCTTTGTGATATCTACTCATGTAATATTATACTGCTTTCGTTCCCTATATACAACAGTCATTTTATTAATCTAGAAGTAGATTAAAGTTAAATCACTAAATTATCTGAGGAGTAACATGTATCCTCAGATCTAAACCAACATTGGTTTAGAGACTACTGGATTCTTCCTATAGATTTTTATTCCTACAACTCTACAGAATTAAGAGGATTAATTTCTTCTATACAATTCTGTTAATTGTAGGGACTAACAAGTCCAATAATTTAGTCTAACAAAATCTGTATAAAATTTTGTACAGTAATAGGTACTTAAACCATTCATAAATCTTAGAGACATACCACTTCTGCAATTGACCAACCTCCCAACCTTAGAGTTCTTCTGTCCTCCAGAACTCACCCCCGAGCTGAGATCATCTCCTAGAATAGACCAACCCCAATCTTTTCTGGAGTAGCTTATTTAAGCTTATGCTCCCCAAATCTTGTTTCAAATTCTGCGTCCAGAATTACAGGATGCTTTTATTCATGTTTTCCTAGGCTTCCCTTATTTAGGGACTTTTAAAGCTGCTTTCTGCTTTTCTAGCTTTTTACCTCTTCCCAACTACTCTCCACTTCATTGGGGAAAATCTAGATTTTTCCTCAAATATCTAAATTAGAAATAAATTCTTTCAAGGGTTTTTGAAATATTTTTGGGGAAATATTAGCCTCTTTCCATACCTCATGGATTTGGCAAGTGATCTCATCATTCTCATTTGGTCAATATACACAGAATTATTTTATTTAATTTTCATAATCAAATACTTAATTACATCCACACACTACTTATCCATTGGGGTCCACTCCCCTTTGGATTTAAATTTCAAATTTCTAACTTGACGGAAAACATAAAACTAGGGGTGTTACATATTCCCCCTCTGAAAATAAACACCATCCTCGGTGTTGACAACTAACTACTAGAGTTCATTTTTCAAAAAAAATATGAATATTTTTCCATCATCTCGGCTTCTCTTTCCCATGTAGCTTCTTCAGCAGTAAAGTGCTTCCACTGCACCTTTACTCTTGCTACTGTTCAGTTCCTCAATTCAATTTATTCCCGCTCTAATATTTGAAGCGACTCTGGAAGGAACTCCCCTTCTGGTTCCACCTGTATCACATTCCAATCCACAACGTGAGAAGCGTCATGTATATATCTTTTTAATAATGAAACATGAAACACATCATGAACTTTAACATGGGGTGGTAGGGCCAGCTTATAAGCCACTGGTCCCACCCTTTCTAACACTTCAAAAGGCCCGCAATATCTAGGAGCCAGTTTGGCACAGCTTCCAACATAAAGGGTGCTCTTTTTTGGTTTAATATGCAAGTATACATGATCATCCACTTTGAATTCTCGATGCACTCTCTTTTTATCAGCATAGTTTTTCTGGCAATCCTGTGCTATTTTAATATTTCTTTGTATTTGTTTGACAATCATTTCCATTTCTTGTAAGGTATCTGGCCCCAACACTAGTTTATATTTAGGTTGGCTCCAACTTAAAGGAGTACGACATTTCCTTCCATAGAGCGCCTCAAATGGACTCATTTTGATGGAGGATTGATAGCTATTATTGTAGGAAAATTAAGCTAAATGCAAGTAATCTTCCCATTTGGATGGCCAATCCATTACATACATTCTCAACATATCTTCTAGAATCTGGTTTGTTCTTTTTGTTTGCCCATCTGTCTGAGGGTGATAGGCAGTACTAAAATTGAGTTTTGTGCCCATGCCCCCAAACAACCCTTTCCAAAAGGCTGTGGTGAACTTAGCATCTCTATCTGAAACAATCATCTTTGGGACTCCATCTAGCCTTACTATTTCTTTTAGGAATACATCTGCTACTTGGGCTGTCCCAAAAGTAGATTTCACAGGTATGAAGTGTGCGGCCTTTGTTAAGCTATCTACCACTACCATCACTGAGTCATGTTGGTACTTTGTTCTGGGTAACTCGGTTATGAAATATATAGAAACAATGTCCCACTTCCATTCTGCAATTGGCAAGGGATTCAGAAGACCAGCAGGATGCTGATGCTCAACTTTAACTAGTTGACATTCCAGGCAACTAGCTAAATATTCTGCTACATATTTTTTCATTCCTGGCCAAAACAATTTCTTTTTCAAAGCTGTTAGCATTTTCTGATATCCAGGATCTCCTGAATATGGTTGTTTATGATATTCATCTAGGATCTCTTTTTTCAGGGACTCTACATTGAGAATATACAATCTATTTTTATAGCAGATTAATCTGTTTCTATTTTGGGTATACTCAACCATCTCCTTTTTCTGCATTTTTAATTGCAGACTTTTATAAATGGGATCTTGATCTGCTACCCTTTTAACTAGTTCTTCTAAATCCATATTAGCACTCCCCCCAATGCTACTTATGTTTTGACAAGAATTTCTGCTCAATGCATCAGCAATTTTATTTTCTTTCCCTTTGATATGTTTTATCTCCATATCAAATTCACTCAGAAAAGACAACCATCTGGCTTGTCATGCATTCAAATCTGTTTGAGAGAAAAAATATTTGAGACTAATATGGTCGGTCATCAAGGTAATTTTTTTTCCAAGAAGATCGTGTCACCACATTTTCAAGGCATGAATTACAGTAGCCAATTCCAAATCATATACACTGTAATTTTGTTCATGTTTCTTAAGTTTCATAGATTCATATGCAATAACAGAATTTTCTTGCAGCAAAACTCCTCCCAACCCCTCTCAACATGCATCAATACAAACAACAAATTATTTGTTAGGATCTGCAATCTTCAATATAGGGGCTGTAGTGAGTTTTAATTTTAGTTGTTCAAAACTAGTTTGACATTTTTCGGTCCACTCAAATTTGACACCTTTCCTTTGTAGTGAAGTTATGGGATAGGATATTGCAGAAAATATTTCCACAAATATGCGATAATAACCTACAATTCCCATAAATGACCTCACTGCTGAAACATCAGTTGGCACCAGCCATTCTCTGATAGCCTTTATTTTCTCAGGGTCCACAGCCAATCCTTTTTCAGAAATAATATGCCCCAAGTATTGAATTTTGTCTTTATAAAATTCACATTTACTGAACTGGGCATATAATTGGTTTTCTTTCAAGGTTTGCAGAACTATCCTTAAGTGTTCTTTGTGCTCTTCTTCACTTTTTGAATAAACCAGAATATCATCTATGAACACTAGTACGAATTTATCCAAGTACTTGTTCAAAATGCTGTTCATTAAGCACATAAAGGTGGCAGGGGCATTTTTCAACCCAAAAGGTAAGACTATGAATTCGTAGTGGCCATACTTGGTTGGGAAAGCAGCTTTACTAATGTCTTCCTATTTAATTCTGAGTTGGTGATAACCAGTCCTTAGATCAATCTTGGAAAATAAAGAAGCTCCTCTTACCTGGTGACACCAACAAAAGTGAAATCGGACCCTTCTAAGGAGAGATGGTCACTGTAGTCGTGGCTCCGTCAACATTTACTTTCCAACCCCGTCCTTTGAACTCCACGTGGTCTACTTTCCTTTCTTCTTTTTAATTTATTTATCAATTTCGAAGAAATTAACAAATAAATATTTTGACAACTTCGAAGGTTAAATGATATCTCCCAGATTATATGTTTATCTCCGAACCTTTATAATAATAGTCCGACGCTTTATAACCAATTGACGTCGCAATAGCCCTTCGGCTCCGAGCCCACATATATATCAATAACCAATCAAACGCCTGAGCTGTACCTCATTTATCGTTCATGCATCTACAACAAGCGACCACCGTCCGATGGCCCCTTCCTAGATCAACGACAATGTATGCATATCGCTCAGCATCGTGGTATGAACGATAACGTGCGATGGTGCGCTTTAAATGGTGGTTTTTTGGGGATCCACCTCGCCACGTGTCGACCACTCTATGGAATCGCTCCCCAACCAGGAAATACTGCTTACTCACCAAAAGCGGTGCAATATGGGCAATCCGCCTTCGTAAATCCACTCGTGAGTTTGGTACAGTGCTTGACCACGAGTTTAAATCGGGTTTGCGTGCTCCTTCGTATATTCTCCAGTTGTTAACTAAGGTTATGACCCCGGTTAAGAATTTCCAATTAACAATAAACAATGTAATTGTCTTTCTTAAACGGGAATTCTGCTATCGTTAACCAGATTTCAACGACCACGCTTTATACCCATGCTTCGTCCGCGGTTGAGATTTCAATTATTCAAACAATTCAAGGGAACAACGAACATTGAGATACAACAACTGCACAATGACTCAATTCAACAATTATATACAAGACAATGTCTAATCACCTCACAATCAAACGAATTTCCTCACAAATAACGACTCAAGACAGTTAGATAGTCAACAGAACTGAAATTCATTTAACTGGAAGCAATCGTCAACACACAGAGTTTTTATTGCAGAAATCTCCTCTACTCTTCCTCTCTCCTCCTCTAATACATCCGAGGATTCAATTTATATACATTATAGTGTGACTCTTTGGTTCCTCTTCGAGGACCGTTTTAGAGAACCAAAAGCCTAATTACAATTATTCAACTAACTGAAATGTGACAGATGGATCGAACTGAACTATTCGACTTCTACAAATCTAACTAATCTAAATGATATAGTCAGCTAAGGTATTGACACCTAGCTATTGCAATTCAAATGTTTTGAACCCTCCTAGCCACAACATGTGGACAAAAATTCCTACATTGCTAGCTAGTGTCTAATGCCCCTGCATCAGACTCCCGAGGGCAATTTTCTTCATGGGCTCCTGTCCATGAGCTCTTCCAATGCTCTGCCTATCTTCTACAACATCCCTTCAGTCATCCAAGTGGCATTTTCCTCTTGCTTGTCCTTCCATTTGATCAAGTACTGAAAGTACTCTTGTCCTCTGGTCCTTCTGAATGGTATTTTATCCAATATCTTCTCTGGTTGCAATGATTGCGCTGGAGGTAGCTGCTCCTTCCACTCAATCTGTTCCTTGTCTGCTAATCTTTCTTCTGCACCATCATCCTCATACTTGTATAAATCTGCAACATTAAAAATGAGAGATATTCCAACATCAGGAGGTAATTCAATCTCATAAGCATTTGCAGAAAACTTTCTAAGTATCTTGCATGGCCCAATCTTTTTGAACTTCAGTTTATTATACTGCTTCTTTGGGAATCTCTCCTTTCTCAAGTGTGCCAAAACTAGATCTCCTACTTCAAAATGAACTTCTTTTCTACTCAAGTCTGCTCTGCTTTTATATTTGATGCTGCTGCCTTGTAGTTTCCGTTTCACTTGTTCATGTATGGCCTGGATTTATGAAGCAAATTCCTCACCATCTACACTCCTTAGCTCTGCCGTTCCCAGATTTCTTAACTCTGATATTCCTCTGGGGTGCATTCCATAAACAATATGAAATGGACTCTGCCCTATGCTCCTATTTGGTGAGTCATTATATGCCTATTATGCCTGGGGAAAAATATGATCCCACTGCTTGGGATGTTCTCCTGCAAGACCCCTCAACAAATTTCCCAGACTCCTATTCACCAATTCAGTTTTTCCATCAGTCTGGGGATGATAAGATGAGTTGAAAATCAGTTTGGTACCAAGTTTCTTCCACAGTGTCCTCCAAAAATGACCCACAAATCTGGTGTCTTTGTCTGAAACAATACTCTTGGGTAACCCATGCAATCTAACAACTTCTTTGAAAAACAAGTTAGCAACATGGGTGGCATCACTAGTTTTGTAGCATGGAATAAAATGTGCCATTTTGGAGAATCTTTGCACTACAACAAAGACTGCATCATTCCCTCTCTAAGTCTTGGGTAATCCTAGAACAAAATCCATACACACCATGTCCCAAGGCCTGTCTGGAATAGGCAAGGGAGTGTACAATCCGGAATTCTGGCTCCTTCCTTTAGCATACTGACAGATTCTGCAATTATTCACAAACTTGTCCACTCCTGCTCTCATCTTGCGCCAGAAATAGAAGTGGCTCAGCTGCTCATAAGTTTTATCAGTACCAAAGTGTCCAGCAAGTCCACCACTATGCTTCTCTTTGATCAAATTTTCCCTCATGGAACATCTTGGTACACAAAGTTGGCTTCTTCTGAATAACAAGTCCTCTTGCAGGAAATAATCCAGTCACTGGCTTCTATCTTTTAGAACAAGGTTACTACATGCCTCAAATGCTTCCTTAAAATTTGGATCTGTTTTATACAATTCTTTGAGAAAATCAAATCCTACAACTTCAAAATTTGTTTCTTGAACAAGCATGTACCTCCTACTCAAAGCATCAGCTACTTTATTGGCTTGGCCACTTATATGTTTCAAAAAAAAATTAAAACCTTGGAGATACTCAACCCATTTGGCATGCTTATGTTTCAACTTGGACTGCTGTACAGTATACTGCAAAGCATGATTGTTAGAATATAATACAAATTCCCTGGACATCAAATAATGTCTCCACTTCTTCAGTGCCTGAACAATTGCATAGAATTCCTTCTCATAAGAGGAATACTTCCTTCTGGTGTCATTTAGATTCTCATTGAAATAGGCTACAGGCCTATCATCCTGACTCAATACAACTCCAATGGCCTCCCCACTGGCATCACATTTTACTTGAAACGGTTTAGTAAAATCAGGCAGAATCAAAACCAACTTCTCAGTTATCTTTTGCTTCAAAAGTTTAAAATTTATTTCTGCTTCAGTAGTCCACTTAAATGGTTGTTTTCTCTTCTTTATTGTCTCAATTATGGGTGCATTGATCTTACTGAAGTTTCTTATAAACTTTCTATAAAAACTAGCAAGTCCATGGAAACTTCTTACCTCAAAAACATTCCTGGGTGAAGGCCACTCCACAATTGCCTTAACCTTTTCCGAGTCCATCTTCAATCCTTTTGCAGAAACGAAAAAACCCAAATAAACCAAATCTTCTTTCATGAATGAGCATTTCTTCAAATTTATCAGCAGTTTCTCTTGGTGCAACTTCCTTAAAACATGATTAAGATGCCTTAAATGTTCCTCTTTAGTTCTGCTGAAAACTAATATATCATCCAGATATACTATCACAAATTTACCAATGAATTCTTTCAATACCTCATTCATAAGTCTCATAAAAGTATTAGGTGCATTTGACAACCCAAAAGGCATCACCATCCATTCATATAATCCTTCATTTGTTTTAAAGGCAGTTTTCCACTCATCACCCTCTCTTATTCTAATCTGATGGCATCCACTCTTTAAATCTATATTTGAGAAATATTTAGCACCACTCAAACAGTCCATTAAATCCTTCACTCTAGGCAAAGGGAATCTGTACCTGATTGTGATCTTATTAATTGCTCTGGAATTAGTACACATCCTCCAGCCTCCATCTTTCTTTGGGCTCAATACTGCTGGTACTGCACATGGACTCAAACTTTCTCTGATTAGCCCCTTGTCCACCAACTCTTGTACTTGTCTCCTGATTTCTGCATTTTCTTTGGGAGTCATTCTGTAGGCTGCCTTATTTGGCAGATTTGAACCAGCGATAAAATCTATCTGATGGCTGATCTTTCTCACAGGTGGCAGCTCATCAGGTAAATCATCCACAATAATGTCACAATAATCATCTAACATCTCTTGTATCTCTACTGGCGAATCAGAAATCTTTGTAGAAGTAAGAACTACTTTGGGTTTGCAAACTAAAGAAAAACTTACCTCTTCTTCCTCTATCTGCTGCAGATATTCCTTCCCACTCAGCAACAAGGTCTTTGGATCAATCACTTTGCTGGATGGCTCTCCTTCTTCCATGGGCATCAATGTATGGTGTGCCCCATCTTTGAAGAACTTGTAAGTGTTCTTATTGCCATCATGCACTGCTGCTCTGTCAAACTGCCAAGGTCTACCCAGCAGTATATGACACACATCCATGGACATTACATCACATAGGATCTTATCTTTGTATTTTCCCATTTGCAGCTCTATCTCACACTGTTCCTTTACAACCAGCTGGTGCCCTTTATGCAGCCAGGACACCCTATAGGGAGTTGGATGCTCCCTTGTCTTCAACTTCAACTTTTCTATTACCTCAGTGGAAACCAGATTTTCTGTGCTGCCACTATCAATGACTAGCTGGCAGAATTTCCCTTGGACTTTGCATATGCTCCTAAACAAAGTCTTCCTTTGTGTAGGTTCAGTGACCTCTTTGGCTTACTTCAACAGGACCTTATTAACCACCAAGGACTCTCCCCTCTCTGGAAGAATTTCTTCTTCAATTTATGCCTCTTCTTAAGTCTAGGAAACAACACCATTTCTTGGTCCGACACCCACATTCTCTGGACACTCATAGTGCTTATGTCCCACTTGCTGACATCTCTAACACCTCAACTCTCTACCTCTGCCTCTGTCTCTGACTCCTCTTCCTTTCCCTCTGTAAGAACCACTTCTTCCCCTTGCATCATCTTCTATAGATGCATTCTGAGGTGAGCTATTGTCAGCTCCATCCCTGGGTGTAGTAGGCTTTCCTCTACCACCCTGACTTCCCTTTCCACAGAAAGTACCTCTCTTCTTGGCAGAATGTTTCCTCAGGAGTTTCTCCTCTGCTTTCAAGGCCATTTGGTAGGCCTCTTCCATTGTCTTAGGAGATAGGAGACCAATCTCATCTTGGATCTCCAGCTTGAGACCATTCACATATCTGGCAGTCTTCTCTGGTGTGTCTTGGAATTGCCCAGCCCTTACGCTCACTCTGTAGAATTCCTATGTGTATTCCTTTACTATCAGAAACCTCTGTCTCAGGTTCTGCATTTGCTTATACAATGTCAGTTGGTAATCACTAGGCAAGAATTTACCTTTTAATTTAGCCATCATTCTGGTCCAGCTCTTGATAGGTTGCTTGCCAACTCTCCTCCTTTCTTCCTGCACTCCATCCCACCAAAGTGCAGCATGTCCTTTCAGCTTTGTCACCGCAAACTTGACCTTTTTATCTTCACTTATTTCTTCATAATCGAAGAACTTATTCATTTCATTTATCCAGTCAACCAGTTCCTCTGGATTCAGTCCCCCTGCATAACTCGACACTTCAATTCTGGGCTTAACTACAGACCCCAGAAAATTTCTAAGGAGCCTCATGTCAGGAGGAATTTCAACATTTTCTTCATCTTCTTCTGTTTCAGGTTCGCTGATGTCTTCCAGATCTCTGGTCTGTCTTCGCTCCACGGAATCCACCCTAGCTTCGAACCTCTGCAAAATCTCCAACACCTCTGCATTGGCAACAGGTCTCCTTCTGCCAGCACCTCTACCAATTCGGATTGCCATGTCAGCTTTCTACAAAAACAATCTTAAAACAATGGCTCTGATACCACAAATGACGCCAACAAAACTGAAATCGGACACTTCTAAGGAGAGATGGTCACTGTAGTCGTGGCTCCATCAACATTTCCTTTCCAACCCCATCCTTTGAACTCCACATGGTCTACTTTCCTTTCTTCTTTTTAATTTATTTATCAATTTCGAAGAAATTGACAAATAAATATTTTCACAGCTTCGAAGGTTAAATGATATCTCCCAGCTTATATATTTATCTCCTAACCTTTATAATAATAGTCCGACGCTTTATAACCAATTGACGTTGCAATAGCCCTTCGGCCCCGGGCCCACATATATATCAATAAACCAATCAAATGCCTGCACCATACCTTTTTTATTTTTCGCGCACCTCGTTTATCGTTCGCGCATCTACAGCAAGCGACCACCGTCCGATGGCCCCTTCCCAGATCAACGGCATGTACGCATATCGCTTGGCATCTTGGTACAAACGATAACGTGTGATGGCACGCTTTAAACGGTGGTTTTCCGGGGGTCCACCTCGCCACGTGTCGACCACTCTATGGAATCACTCCCCAACCAGGAAATACCACTTACTCACCAAAAGCAGTGCGATATGGGCAATCCACCTTCATAAATCCACTCGTGGGTTTGGTACAGTGCTTGACCATGGGTTTAAATTGTGTTTGCGTTCTCCTTCGTATATTATCCAGTTGTTAACTAAGGTTTTGACCCCGGTTAGGAATTTCCAATTAACAACAAACATTGTCATTCTCTTTATTAAATGAGAATTCTGCTATCGTTAACCAAAGTTCAACGACCACGCTTTATACCCACGCTTCGTCTGCGGTTGAGATTTCAATTATTCAAACAATTCAAGGGAACAACGAACACAGAGATACAACAACTGCACAATGACTCAATTCAACAGTTATATACAAGACAGTGTCCAATCACCTCACAATCGAACGAATTTCCTCACAAATAACGACTCAAGATAGCTAGATAGTCAACAGAACTGAAATTCATTTAACTGGAAGCAATCGTCAACACACAGAGTTTTTATTGCAGAAATCTCCTCTACTCTTCCTCTCTCCTCCTCTAATACATTCGAGGATTCAATTTATATACATTATAGTGTGACTCTTCGGTTCCTCCGCGAGGACCGTTTTAGAGAACCAAAAGCCTAATTACAATTATTCAACTAACTGAAATGTGACAGATGGATTGAACTGAACTATTCGACTTCTACAAATATAACTAATCTAAATGATACAGTCAGCTGAGGTATTGACACCTGGCTGTTACAATTCAAATGTTTTGAACCCTCCTAGCCACAACATGTGGACAAAACTTCCTACATTGCTGGCTAGTGTCTAATGCCCCTGCATCACCTGTTCAAAAAGATCATCAATTCTGGGCAAATGGTATCTGTTTTTTATTGTCAACTTATTCAACTGACGATAATCAATGCACATTCTAAAGGTTCCATCCTTTTTTTTTTTTACGAATAGCACTGGTGCTCCCTAAGGAGACACACTTGATCTGATATAACCTTTATCCAACAATTTTTTCAATTGCATTTTCAGTTCCATGAGTTCGGGGGGGCTCATCCGATAAGGGGCTCTGGAGACGGGTGTTGATCCAGGCACCAAATTGATTGAAATGTCAATCTCTCTTTTGGGGGGGAGATGAGGAATCTCATCTGGAAAAACTTCCTTAAACTCTCTTACCACTGGTAGAGTGTCCAACATATTTCCTTCACATTGCTGTCCAATCTCTTCGACATGTACAACATATACTTGATATCCTTTCCTAGCTGTTCTTTTTAATTGCAAGGCTGATATTTGTCTTACAGATTGGTTTTGGTTTTCCTTTAAGAATAACACGTTTCCCTTCCTCATCTATGCAATGTAGAGTTTTATCCCAACAATTCATCATAACCTTTCTCTTTTCCAACCAGTGCATTCCAATCAACAAGTCATATGAGCCTAGGGGTAGAATATTTAAGTTTACTTCTGTCTGAAAATCATTTAATTTAATTGTTGTTTGAGGTAACTTATGAGTTACTTTTCTCTTGGTGCCAGTGGCTAACTGGACCAGCCAAGGCTGCTGAAATTTTTTAGTTTTGAGATTGCATTTCTCTACAACTTGTGGACTAATGTAACTCAAAGAAGCACTAGGATCAATCAAAACTGTAACAGCTTGGTCAGCAATCTTACCTTCCATCTCGACCATAGTAGCTTGGTGTTCTGCTTGTCGGTTCTCCAGTGCTGCACTGATGGTGGGTATATTTCTGGCTATGTCATCACTATGGTAGCTTCTCGATACCTCATAATCATCTGAATATTTCGATGTGGACAATCCCTCAACAAATGAGGTTCTCCACAACCCCAACATTTCAACGGTTCCTGCATTTTTACTGCTCCTTAATTCTTATTATCTCCCTCTATTTGTTTTGAACCAACTTGGGATTGAGCAGTTTGACTTTCCTTGGGTTTATTAAATTTATTCCGCTGATGGTCCCTGCCAAAGTTCTTCAAGTAGGCTGGTTTCTATTTCTTCCCTTTGAATTCACTCTTATTTACCTAGCTTTTTCCATGTTCACCCTTGCCTTTAAACTGTTGGTAGCATAATCTAGCTTTCCTCATTGCTTCATCCATAGTTTTTGGATTATCGAATTCTATTTTCTCCTTGTACGCAGCAGGAAAAAAATTCAAAAACCTTTGTACCTTTGCCTTCTCTTCCCGAATATAAGGAACATACCTTAACAGATTTGTAAAATTGGTGACAAACTCATCTATGGTGAGCTGTCCCAATTTGAGTTCATGGAAATCCTTTGCTTTATCATCATAACAACATTCATTCAAATAATGGTTTTTAAACTTAACCTGGAAATCTTCCCAAGTTACTGTCTTTTCATCAATGGCATGGACCATTTTCGTCTCCTCCCACCACAAGGTAGCCTTACCTTGCATCTGGTAGACAGCTAACCTGGCCTTCAGACTGCTCTCGTATTCATAGACTTGGAAATACTTAATCATATTCAACAACCATGCCTCAGCATCTTCCTCCTTCTCCCCATCATAGGAGGGGGGCTTAATTTTCCGAAATTCTCCCTGTAATTCCTTTCTCTGTTTAGACTGATGTCTAGTAGTATCGTCTTCCTGAGATTCATCAGAGAACTTACCTTTCTTCCTCTTTCCACAACCTTCACTTTCCTGGCTGTTCCTCGAAGTCAGTTCTCTTATGAGCTTCTCCTGCTCCTCACTGGCTAATGACAACCTGTCATTCTAGATTCTTAACTCAGCTATCTCCCATTGCAACCCGTGGAACATAGCCATCAAAGGAGCATTGGGATCTGGTATATTATCTTCATCACATAGATCCACATAAATTTCATCTCCTTCAGCCATTAACTTTTCAATTCTAGTTCCACTATACACTAAACAAAACAACATCGCTAACAAAAACAAATTTATAACAAAAAATAATATATACAGTGAGCACAACAATAGCCCAGATTTGCTAACATGGGCTTTGATACCATTTGTAACATCTCTCCTTGAACACCACTCACCAACAAAAACTTTTTTTTTTTTTCTCTTTGGCCTATCTATAAAGGCATTTTACTTGCACATAATTTATCTAGTTGTCCAGTTTGGGACTCTGTTGTTTCCTTACCAGCATTGAATATTCTCCACTTTACCATGTTCTCTACTATACACATGAAATTTTAATTATATATATATATATATATATATATATATATATATATATATATATATATATATATATATATATATATATATATATATATATATATATATAACCTAGTTTTCTATTCTCTCTATATGGTAAGTGGTCATTTTAATCACTACATGTTATTAACCCCCAGGGTATTAATTCCATAAGTTCTATTTTAAATAATCTATTTCTCGTCGACCCATAACATATGTCTTTCGAATTCCAATACTCATAACATGATTTGGAGTCAACCTAGCATAAGAGATCATTATTTAAATTCGAGTCCATCATGATTAAGGGATATCGAATTTCAACCTTAGTTCTAGCTTTAATTCCTTTCCATGCATGATTCGATTCCATATACTTAACTCAATCGATCAGTAATTAACTCACAATGCTAACTTTTAGAAGTTTTAATACCATATCATTTTTGTTCACAGCTTATCCAATAATGAAACGTTTGACACGCCATCATTTATAAGATTAAAATTTGGGTGTTCGCATGTACTTGGTTATGGTTGATGTGTTTGGTAGTATTGTTATTCACGTTACACTGCCACGATACATGGTATTAATTGAATATTTATTCTCTCCAGCCGACTTCGTGTTTATGAATCAGGTTATTAGTACCCTTGATACGACAGGCATATATTGTATTTATTTTCTTGTTGAAGTTCTGGTACTGGGAGTGCATGTTCGATTTTTATATCCAAGGATATTATTTCGAGGTTAAAACTCTTCTCGAGGCGAGTTAATTTTGTACCCAATCATTAAATTGTGGCTAGCAATAGATCTACCTCTCGGGATTTCTTGATGTCCTTTCTGCCCTGTCACGATTTCTCACCCTCGATCTATTCAACCCAAATTTGAACCATGGATCTCGTTTGAGATTTAGGGTTTTTATATCTTGTTTTAAAGGCAGTTGTTCTCCCTGGTGAAAATATTCTACGTTTCATTTTTTTTGGCCGCCTCTCACTCTAGCGCCGAGGAAGAGAATTTGGGGTCTAGACTTCATCGCCTGAATGTCGACATAATCGCATCGACTCAAGGATACAGGTAATCCCCATTTTAGTGGGAAATATCGCCTGGGTTTCGATTTATGTCAACACTATCTCTATTTGTTTTTGTTTCATCAAATTTAAAATGAATATCGGGGTTTTCATTTCTGAAGATCAGCGTCTTCTAGTTTTGAGTGTTATAGTTCGACTTGCAGACTATTAATGCGTCAATCTCCAGTTTGATTTGTATCATCGTTTTGTATTGGCATAATACTTATTATCTTGACTATGCCAACGAGTTAATATTTCTTCTAATATCTGCTGGCCAAGAACATAGACTCCAGTTATGGCATCCATGCGTGCTAGGCTCACTGGAGAACGATATCCCTGGGTTCGATTTATCCTCACAACAAGTCGTGGTTTATACTTCCTCCTTTAATAGCCAAAATGGTAATTTGTTAAACCTGACATCGTTGAAGATTTTTATGATATCGCTCTATTCCATTGCTCTTAGGATTCTACTTGAGCTTGTTTGTTTACCATTCTGGCTCTTATTTTTGACTATGCTATTCTCCACAGAAATATATTCGGCGTCAGTGCTTTCAGTCTCAACCATGTATCAAACCTTCTCATTTTTCTCTTGATTTAATTCATTTTTCTATCGATTTGGTTTGCGTAGAGGTTTATTTAACTCATTTATAAATGTTATGTTGTTTATTTCTCTTTTAATTTTGTGTACATTGTGTGAATGCAGGTAACCACTATCACACAATCTCTTGAAATTTCTCTTCGATTTCCAGGGTAGGTTCATCCACTGACCTTTGAAATATTGTTTTGAAATATACAGGGTTAATACCCCACCGACTTTGTTTCTCTAATGGCTTCTCCTTCTGGAGGCTAAGACCCGATAGGGGTTCTTGACACTTTTATTTTTTTATGTACAGAGTATGAATTTGGATCACTGTATATAAACATTAAATTTAAATACTCAAATGTCAATTGAGTATCTTCAGGAGAAAACCCTAACAAACGTTTTTCAATATTTGACTGCTAAGTTATGCATG
Organism: Pinus albicaulis; assembly: GCA_034641835.2. Lineage (NCBI taxonomy): Eukaryota > Viridiplantae > Streptophyta > Pinopsida > Pinales > Pinaceae > Pinus > Pinus albicaulis. The sequence continues at coordinate 902,038,660 of CM076573.1, read as the reverse complement.
TCGGACTTTCTTCATACATATTAATTCTTGTTTCACTTTGCCATTTAAATTTGATTGTGAGGAGAAAAATTATTTTCAATGATCACCATAGTTCTATTTCCTTTCTGTCCATTATTCACACATTTATAAGTCTCTGGTATATTTATATATTCTCATTTGTATAGCCTCTGTAATTTCCAAGCTAGCTACATGGATTATAAATTTATGTGTTCTTTTACAATAACATTTTGGACAGAGTATAATATTGGTTGACAACGTCATTTTGATTAATAATAATAATAGTAATATGAGTTAAGATCTCTGTTTTCATTTCAGATTATCAGGTTATAGAATTTGAAAAGAATCTCTGGTATTTATTCCCATAGAAATAATTGATATATATATATATATATATATATATATATATATATATATATATATATATATATATATATATATATATATATATATATATATATATATATATATATAATATGGATTAGAATATACTCCCACTATTTTCTCGTCTTCTTCTAGTGAGTAGGAGGGTTCTATTCACAATTATTACCTTAGGTTCATGCTTCACTTTGTATTTTTACTCTTGTAAGTAAATAAAATATTACTGCTAGGATTATTGCATCCTTCCATAATATTTTCTCTTCCAATTAGTAATTTCTGAGAATTATTTAGATGGAGTTAAAATTTACTATTACTTCAGAGGCAGAATGTTCATCTCAAAATGACACGGAAGCATGTGTCACTTATTCTTCTTTCAATCAACAGTTTATAGTGCAGATAAAAAATAAATTATAACAAATCATACTTAGCTTTAACTTGCAGTTTTTTTTTTTTTTTATAACTATGTATACATGTAGATTTCTAACAGAGCTTTAACTATTTCAGTTCACTAGGCAGTCTGCTCTCATGGACTGTTCATTTCACTATAACCTATGTTTTCATCATTACTTTATGGAAATAAATTCTTATGTACAGTAACTCAATTTTTTCTTTCACTTATATAATTTTATGTAGTCAACATAGGATCTTATTTGTTTTCTATCATTTCCTACATAAATCAGGTTTACAGTTTGTCTAGTTTTTCTTTGTAATATCTTCTCATGTAATATTATAATGCTTTCTTTCCCTATATACAACAGTCTTTTTATTAATCCAGAAGCAGATTAAAGTTAAATCACTAAATTATCTGTGGAGTAACATGTATCCTCAGATTTAAACCAACATTGGTGTAGAGACTCTATTGGATTCTTCCCACAACTTTTTAATCCTACAACTCTACAGAATTAAGAGGATTAATTTATTCTATACAATTTTGTTAATTGTAGGGACTAACAAGTGCAATAATTTAATCTAACAAAATCTTTATAACCATTTTGTACAGTAATAGGTACTTAAACCATTCATAAATCTTAGAGACATACCACTTCTGCAATTGACCAACCTCCCAACCTTAGAGTTCTTCTGTCCTCCAGAACTCACCCCCGAGCTGAGATCATCTCCTAGAACAGACTAACCCCAATCTATTCTGGAGTAGCTTATTTAAGCTTATGCTCCCCAAAGCTTGTTTCTAATTCTGCGTCGAGAATTACAGGATGCTTTTATTCCTGTTTGCCTAGGCTTCCCTTATTTAGGGACTTTTAAAGGTGCTTTCTGCTTTTCCAGCTTTTTACCTCTTCCCAACTACTCTCCACCTCATTGGGGAAAATCTAGATTTTTCATCAAAAATATAAATTAGAAATAAATTCTTTCAAGGGTTTTTGAAAGATTTTTGGCGAAATCTTAGCCTCTTTCCATACCTCATGGATTTGGCAAGTGATCTCATCATTCTTATTTGGTCAATATACATAGAATTATTTTATTTAATTTTCATAATAAAATACTTAATTACATCCACACACTACTTATCCATTGGGGTCAACTACCCTTTGGATTTAAAGTTCAAATGTATAACTTGACGGAAAACATAAAACTAGGGGTGTTACAGTACTGATATTTCTGATAAAGATAATCTTCCATCTGCATCTTCCACAACGGGTAGTTTTGGCCGTTAAATTTATCGACCCTAAACCTACAATATTCCTCCATGACTCCTACTCGAACCAGGAACCCTTCTTTACTACGAGTTTATCAACCAAATAGACCTTCGGCTCTGATACCAATTGTTAGAAAATTATATATTACAGAGCAATGGAACACATAAAATATGCGGAAACAAAAACACATAAAAAACATATAAAACAAGAGAGACACAGATATATGTGGTTCACCCAGTTTGGGCTACATCCACGGAAATAACCAGTTCTTCCTTTATTTTATTCAGTAAAATGAAGAGACACAACCTACAGTAGATCCGCTGTAATATCCTCTTCTCTCTTACACATTCCCCATTTCTATTTCTCGTTCAGAATATACACCTAATACACAACCGCAATAAAATTCCCTTATACAACAAAGGGGTTGCCTTCTAGGGAAAAAAACCCTAACTTAAACATAACTTCTACAGTCAGATCACCCGCCTAATGAATGTCCCAGATTGACTACAAAATTACAATATTTTACAAGGAAATTTTACATATGTTTTTAGCTTCAGGGGCACTACCCCTGAAACCCCTTGGACCCCCTGACAACGATCAAACGATGGGTGGCGTTGCTGCTCCATTAAGAACAAGGGTCCAACGCGATGATACATCTAAATAAGGAAGATAACTAGGCTCCACACCCAACATTTATATGGGAATTTTTTTTTGAATTAAAAAAATAAATTGAATTATAACTTATTTTTATTATTATTAATATTAAAATATATAATATATAGATAAAAATATCTACATTTAAAAAACCATGTAACAATAAAAACATAATAAAACAATAGTAAGCAAGAAGTAAAAATATTTTAATCACACTTGGAGATATGAGATTTGCTAATACTATTATTAATTGGAAAAACTCTATATAAGAATCAATGAACAAATAATAAAGATAATTTGATAATTTAAACTAAATGAAAGAAAACAAAAGTGCATCACTAAAAAAAGAAAAAGAAAAATACATTTTAAAGTGATAATAAAACGATGACATTATGATGGAGGCATGCCATCTAATAAATTGCATGTCCTCATGCAGTAAATATACTAATTTAAAGTAAACAATGCAAATTTCTAATATTCTTAGAGTGGTTTATCCTAACTTACCAATGCACAATGTTCATTAGTTCATATTATGGCATGTGTTGATATTTTATAGCTTTTCATTTATAATAAGTTCATATTATGACATGTGTTGATATTTTATAGCTTTGCATTTATAATTCATATTTTCAATATTTTTGTGTAGATGATCATTCTATTGATACACAATGACAATATTTTATTTTCATTCCAACATCTTCATCCTGTTTGGATGGAATACAATTATTGGTTCAAAACATTATTCTTCATAGTTTATGTATCTAATTTTCATTATATAAATATTTTATAACTTTTCATTTATAATTCAACTTGTCAATATTGTTGTGTAGATGATCATTCTATTGATACACAATGGTAATATTGTATTTCCATTCCAACATTTTCATCCTATTTTGATGGAATACAACTATTGGTTCAAAAGATTATTCTTCATTGTTTTTATATATCTAATTTTAATTATATAATTTAGAATTTAATATAATAATATAGTTGATACAGATATCCATTTCTAACAGATTAGTTGGTTCTAAACATCTACTAAATCCTAATGATGTGATTAATTGAAAAGCCATATATTTAATATAGTTTATTACAAAGAGTATATATGTATAAAAATAAAGAAATTTATCAATTTAAATAAAAAATAAACTTCACACTTCCAATCTTCTTGACTTGTTAAGTCACCCTAACTATAGTAATCTTGGTGCACTTCTTTCCCTTCTTTTTGAGCATATAAATAATATTCTAAAGAATTACAATTAGATTTTTCTTCTTCTTAAGGTGTGATAGAAGACATTGGTCTTAGTGGACTTTAATAGTCATCATCATCATCATTATCTATATTTTTTTTATTATATTTTTAAAATTCTAATAAGTTTCTAAAAATATTATTTCTAATTTATTGTAAGGATAAATTTTCTCAATTTTCACATAAATATAATAAAAAAAATATATTTTTATTTATGTTGCACATTTTAAATTAAAATAATATTATATATTTATTTGACTAGATTTTAATTACATTTACATTTTAATGTGCTAACATTAATTATTATTACTATTATTTTGATTACATTTATAAAAAATCTAAACAACAATATTATTTTTCCATTCATTTCTAATTTTGACATAAATATAATAAAATAGAATATTTTTTATTCATATTATATATTTTAAATTAAAATAATATTATATATTTATTTGGCTAGATTTTAATTACATTTACATTTTAATGTGATTAATGAAAACATTAATTATAATTACTATTATTTTGGTTACATTTATAAAAATCTAAACAGTAATATTCTTTTTCCATTCATTTCTCAATTTTCACATAGATATAATAAAATAAAAGATTTTTTATTCATATTATATATTTTAAATTAAAATAATATTATATATTTATTTGGATAGATTTTAATTACATTTACATTTTATTGTACTTAATGAAAACATTAATTATTATTACTATTATTTTGGTTACATTTATTAAAAAACTACATTATTTCTATATTTATATATAAATATATTTTTTCTATAAGTTATTTTCTTAATTTTATATTTTTCAGGTAAATATAATAATAAAATGTTTTTTTATTCTTATTACATATTTTAAATTAAAATAAAATTACACATTTATTTGTTTGACTAAATTGTAATTACATTTACATGTTAATATGCTTAATGAAAACATTAATTATTATTACTATTTTTTATTACATTTATAAAAGTATAAATAAACAACATTATATTTTTTTCCATTCAATTTTCACATAAATAGAATAAAATAAAATATTTTTTATTCATATTACATAATTTTTTTTTGGTAAGTTTCATAGAGTCTTTCTATTTTCTATTAATCAAAAAACAAGTTGCTATACAAGTAATAGTGCATGACTTAGCCTCAACCTGCCCGAAGGAAACCAGGTTCGTTGGCCACCTTAGAGAATTATATGTCAACCAATATTGGTATAGTTTTTTCCTTCTACTTTATGCTATAACTATATTACTTTGTCCATAAAAACAACATTTTAAACAGTAAAAAATGTCTGCCTTAAACATTCCAAAAAGACAATGGGAACAAGAAACATAAGATTCACCCATCTAATGAGTCTATTGGGGCCGGGTCCTTTGCAGTGGAACCCGACATCTCAACTTGCTGTAGCCCTTGAATTTGACGTTCGATCCTCCCAATCCTTAATGCTGCATGGTACTGAGAGCTGGCAATATCTCGAATCTCTTTCTTTATTTGCTGCAGTTCTGCTACTAATGATGAGTTACCTCCAGTGTCTTGCATTCCTACCATGGATTTTTCCAAGATGCGTTTGAGCATCTAGTATGTATTCACCGATTGATGGAAGAGTGAGACTCTTCCTCTAGTATCTCCTAGGTCACACAGAAAATCTAGAGTTGCCTCCTGCTACTTTACGTCTTCTTCTTCATGGGAGCTCTCCCTTTCCCATCCATGGATTGTATTACGAATTTGAATTGGGTTACCTCCTTCATAGAGGTTGGAGATTTTTTCAAGGATTTGTCTGTGAGTTTTCCTGCCACGTTTACTTGTGCCCTCCTCCTTCTGATTTGTTTGTTCTTTCTTTCCTTTTTGGGTACTTTTTGTTTCCCAGATTGACCTCTCGCCATGACAGCTTGAGAAATTAATCGTCTCGTATAAATGTAAGAGATTCCTATATATTGCAGAGCGAAGTTAATGAGAAAATTTTTGCAGGGAATGATGGAGTCTTCTACTCCATTACTTACTGGTGGAGATGCTTGTTTTGCCGAGTTGGCTGACTAATATATGGTGTAATTGACTAACATTGTATCCTGAACATAGATTTTTATAGAAAAAAATTGTTGTGGGCCATAATAGCAGAAGCCTGCTATGACATTCCTACTCCAATTACGACTAGATTGCATATGCAGTAAAATAAACCTATTTTAGCCATAAGGGAATTTCAATTTTCGCTTTTAGATTTTGTTATCCCGGGATTCATCTCTCGTAAGACGAATGCTCATGTAGTAAAATCGAAAAACCATATAACACTGACCTTTATCCCTATCCCGAGACCCTATCATAGATCTGTAATAGCGAATGTCCATGAAGTCTGTTTTGATGCTATTGAAGGGGGTTTGTAAATAAAATTGAAAGTAAAACCAGGAGTTTCCTACATGCAGGACATGCAACCTCGACTCATTGCTATTTCTAAATTTTTTATAGAGGCGCAATTGCTTTCAGGCTTCAGAATTTAACTTGGAGAAGACCTTTAAATTTCCTATAGACGGACTACGGAAATAGGGTTCAATTTCTTCAATTTCTTTAAAACCAGAACAATTTAAGACTCTTTTCAATTGACAGACTGACTGCTTACAGGAAATAGCCATATTCTCACAATCATTGTTACCTGCCATGGGTAGAACAAAGAACTGATAAATGAAGGTGACGAGAATCGTCGCATACTGCTTGACCAATCGACAAGTTTTCTCCTCTTCCTCCACTTCGTCTGGCAGGTCTACTAACCGGTTGTTAATTTCCTTCCTACCTTGTATGCTAACCTTATGCATTAATCTCCTCCGCGTTTGGCGTGGTTCCCCAGCCTTTTCTGACATCCACTACAGGCCATCAGATTTTCTTTTAACCTCCCTCATCTCCAAATACATAGAGGCATTGCATACATTTTCTAGACAATTATGAGCCCAATAAGAATACGTATGAAAAAGGTCTATTATACTAAATTAAAAAGAAATATTCTCACTCCACATTAATTGGCGATGAGCGGCATCCGTCAAATGACCTCCATCCCAGTTGAAATATTATGGAATGACTAATCCTAATCCACAAGGGATTTTAGGATCGTAATTATATGGCCCACCCGCTCCACAACATGCGTCTAAAAACTTTCCCCCCCATTGCTAAACAAGAACATCAAAATTTCTATCAAATGTTAAAGAGCACATGTAATTTTTCTGAAAGGATCAAAGGAAAATCAAAGACTATAAAAAATCCTGCAAGTTTCTTCTTTCATTTACTTACGAGACAGACGTGGAGACTGTAGAATTTTGAGAACAACATTGTAATGGTTTGCAAACACAAATGTAACATCGAGATATTGAACTTGCAATTTTGTCACTCGAACTTGACGAGGATCGTTGCCCCTCTTAGAGAAAGCATTAAACCTCAACATGCATCCCATTAGTTCTAGTGATTCTTTTGCAGGTCCAGTAGTATATTTTCTTAAATACAACGCAGTACAACCAATCTGTAAGTGGTTATGGGCTAAAATATTTCTTGCGCCACCTGTCACAATCAAAGTCCGCAGTCAAACAAAGAAATAAAGTTTCTCTTAGCTTAGTTTAGCTCCTGTGAAATGGACTGTTTCTGAGACTCACCTGCATTGATTTTACGGTCTTATTGACAACCAAAGGGACAAAGATTTCCAATTCTCCCATCGATCATCCCTGCATGAATGGATTAGTGTTGTCGTTTGTGCCAATCTCTCCGACCATAAACAATGGATTTGCAAAATGCTTCTCACAGTCTACATATTTTGAAAAAAATGGTCACAACTTCGAATCCCTTATGGTTAGAGGTTAATAAAGTCACGGAACCAACGAAAATTAGTTAGATAATCTTATAAGGATCAAGATCAAGAACAAGAACCAGGAGAGTGGGAACAATTTTTTTCCTATACTCCAAAAACCACTATATTTGCATGTCCAGCAAAAATGAATTCATAGGTGGCGAGATTGACTTTGCTAAGAAGAAACCAAGTTCCAAAGTCATGGCTCCAGCCACTGTGAAGTTACAGCCGGGGAGCTAAAGAATTTGAAACTACAAAGGTGTCTACATTATGTTTATGTTTATTGGTTATAATTATTTTATTTATCAAGATTTCGTTGAAAATTAAAACAGTGAAATCTAATGGTGAAGAACTCTCAATCATCTAACAATGAATCCTATGGTCAACAATAATACACAATGATAACCGAAAGAATTGTAAAAAAAAAAATAAAAAAAAATATTGATAATTAAATTAAAATTAAAAAATAACTCAATTTATACCCTACACCTTCTACTCTTAAAAAAAACTTTTAATCTCTATATATATATAAAGAATAAAGGACAATCTTGTTTTTACTTCTTTATTTTATAAAGAATCTATGATATAACCTTATCACCGTAGTTATTAAATCAAATGCGCTCTAATATCTTTGTAGTCTCTTACGAGGGTTTTTTAATAAATTGTATAGAAGGTTTTCCAAATGTCAATATAGCAAAATAGGAGACTCTCTTCGCTCTCTCGGCACTCTTCAGCTACAATTTTAAGAATACATAAGTGATAAAAAGTCAAGTAATACTATTAGAAATTAATAGTTTTTTTTAAAGCTCTTTTATTATTTTTAAATATATTTATATAATATTTTATTTTTAAATTTTATCATGCAACTTATTTATAAAAAGTTAATCATAATGACCTTGTAACTTGAGAAGCTATTCCTTTTCTTTTTAAAAAGAATTTTTTATTTCAAAACTCAAAGAATGTAAGTACAAGGAATAAGAATAAAGGCACCCATTTTTATTATTTATATTCGATAAACGTTGATGTCTTATCACTTTTATAATATCTATATTTCATAAACTTTGATGTCTTGTATGAAGCTTAACCCTAAACTCAATTCTCACATAATCAAAATATCATGCACTATTAAATTTATTTGATTGGTTTTTAAAAAATTAAGAAATGTATATTCTTTTTAATGTGTGGGGTGCTTTATATTATAGAAATATATTATTAGATTTCTAAGATAGGAGGTGAATATATAAACGTTGTTTTTAAAGGATGGAGTGTAAGTAATTGATTGAACAAAGCAATTATTAAAGAGTACGACATAACGTTGCGAAACGCAGCTGCAGCGTTAAACAATATCTTTTGGTGAAGCTAAAGATGCGTAACGAAAGTATGTGGATTTTATGGTTTATATATATATATATATATATATATATATATATATATATATATATATATATATATATAAGAGGAAGAGTTAGTACATAGCATTGGTTGAGAATGGATTTCAGGATCTGTAAGACTAAACCACCACATATAGCCGTTTAACCATAACCTTAAAAGTATGTAAAATCCAACTCACCCAAAGTCCTGTGCATGCAAACAAATATAGTTATTTGTGATAGATATTTCATGGACAATATCTGTAGGTGCAGGCTTGAGCAACGTATAATTTTTGCCGATACCCAACATGTCCATTGTTAACTTCAAGCTAGCGACCTTACACTCAGTGACAATATTCAAGTTCATCTACTTAACTATCATGTCAACAATACAACTACATGGAAATTGCATTTTAAAATATGTCAGACCAAATGGGCAGTTTAAAGGTGCCCTTCTTGTAGAGTGGAAGAGTAAAATTCCCAACAATGGGAACGTGCATCACAACTCCAAATTCCCACTCATAGTCAATGTCCCAGTCCCTTCCTATGTCTCTCGCAATACTCACAGGAAAATCATAAGGCACTGTCAAGGGAAAGCTGATGCCAGTGGTACCGTTCGCCTTCAAAGTGACCGGATCTGAAATTGTTCCATACGCTATTACTCTGCAACATATTCATCAAAATAATGTTAACTATAACAATAATCTAAAACGAACATAATATCCATAAATACTAGAGAGCGGCTGTGAATAGGGAAAAATTAAAATAAGAGTCACAGAAAGTATATAAATAAAAAAATCAAAGTCTTGAAAACCTGCCAGCGCTCCGCAATCGATACGAAATTTCGTAAATGGGGAGACCAAAAACATAAGGATTGTTTATGTCAACGGCAGTGTCTAGAGTGGCAGAGCTTCTACCAACATGTTTGATGGAAACGTGTGTAACGTTTACGCTTGGTTTAACCTTTTCTGCTATCAACTGTTTCGCTTTCTCCATCAGCTCCGACGCCATTAATGTCTGCAGAGCAATCCGAGAAAAAGCGGACTTGGTAAACATGGATGGTATTTGATTCCAATCTATTGATTTAAATGACTCGATGAGGTGCGCTTTTCGGCTAAGGTGTAAAGGATGCTTAGATTCCACGCCTAGTGTAGAACTAAAAGGACGCATCTAGGTCGTGTATGATGGAGCATCTGCACCAATGATCGAGCATCTGCACCAATGATCGCACGTTTCGTCGACATTCTAATAGATTATAATTTTAAACATTCTAATAAATTATAATTTTTAACTCGATGAATTGGTTTGTGTAAGATTTTGTCTCCACCAAATTCTAAACCTATAAAGTGTAAAGTTCTAAACCTAGATGAATTGGTTTGTATAAAATTTTGTCTCACCCGTTGTTATTACAAATCCTCCAAAAACAATTGATAATATGACAGATTCATAAAAGTAGTTGAAAATTAAAATCACTTTCGAACAAATAAACTATAAAAATCTCTACCTAGATAAAGGCCGTTCATCATTTCAATGAGATATCTCCAATGCCCAACTTCATATAAAATGATGAAGATGACTTACCAATATATCCTTATTCAAGCTATGTTTTTAGTTTCAAGTTTAAGGATATGAGTAATTTGTTTGCCTTTTTCTTTTCGTCTTCCTTGATGGTTGAAGGTGAGTCTTTTTACAACGTCACATGGAATAAACAGTAATATTTTAATTGAAATCATAATCGATTTTATTTAGAATTGTATTATGTGTTAGAATTTTATTTATATATGTAAAAAAAATTAAGAAAAATATTTTAACATTATTATTTTTATTTTTAGTAGGTTAGGAAGGCTTATTACAATATTTTTAATTTGTGATATAATTCTACTATATGTAGGATATTTGAGGAGAAAGTGCTTTTTATTTTCAAGGTATTGGTAAAAATGTGATGTTGTGTAATAAGTTTTGTCATTTTTTGAGAAAAAAATATCATTTTTAGAAGTTAGACAAAACAAATTTTCTGTTTAGAATTTCATTTTACCACAAAAATAAAATTTGTGGGAAATTTTATTAGCTTTCTATTACTTATTTAGTGGGTTTTTTTTTTTTTATTCCCATTTGATATGTCAACTTAACAATTCTTTGAGTGTGTGTTCTTTAACAATCAAAGGATTCATAAAAATTCATGTTGAGTAGCACTGGTGCATTTTTTGAAAACTTGGTGTTTTTGAGAAAAAAATGTGTTGCAACAATTTAGACAGATTCTACTTCGGTATCATTATATTTATGAAACCAACTGAAGTGTATCAAAATTATTAGAATTTTTTTGAAATGAACCAATATGAAAAAAATGCAGAGTTTGAATATGTTTCGGTCGGCGTCAAGTTTCTCAACATATTAGTTACAAACTAAAAAACTAAAAATACTCATTATATACGACGAACCAATATAATGCATCATAAGTTTTTCAATTTTTTTTATAGTGTATTTTGGGAGATACATAATTTTGGTTTCACTAAATCATAATGATCTTAAGAAAAATTTTGCACTCATTTAACTAGAAAATTAATTAAAATTAGTAAATATCTATGGAATTCCATAAAAGTTATATCTGCTAAAAGTGGATTGAATTCTGCAAATGTTAGTCTTGGTTTCGATAGAGTTTAACCATTCCATAAAATTTGATAGAGTTTAACCGTTCCAAAGTTGAAGAAATGAGTTGAGAGCCGAGCTGTAGCAAAATTGTAGACGTTTTAGTTTGACCGAACTTTTTATTGCACATTCCGTTGGCCGAATAAAATTCAATAAAGCCCCTGAAAAAAAAAAATCCCAACTCTATAAATAGAAAAAAATGGAAACATTATTTTCTCACATTTATTCATTTGGACTGAATTTGCAAAGGAATTTTTTTGGGTTGAATTTTCAAAGGACACTTTTTGGGCTTAATTTTCCAAGGGAATCTTTTGGTTTGAATTTTCAAAGATCATTTTTTTCATGTATTTTTTAAAGTGAAATTTTTTTAGAGTAAGTGTTTTGGGCTAAAGTATGTCTTTTATGATGATTTTTTGTCTAAATTTTTAAAGTCAGTTTTTGTCTAAATTTTTCAAGTGAGATTTTTTGCAGGACTTTGTGTAGGTTTTAACTCTATACAAAAATTATCTACAAACAAATCTTAAAGACAAAAAATAAACAATAGCGAGAGCATAAAACATAAAACATATATACACAGAGGTTTTCCCTTGGATCTGAAATCACGATACTAGCTTGATTTTTCATTATATTCCTTTTAGTGTTACAACACATATATATACATGCCGAAGCATACATAAAATCCAATCCATTAACCCTGGATTAGAACATAACCATAGTTCCCTTGACCAGATCTACAAAATACAAGGGGTTGAATACCATCATGCCCCAAAACCATGTGCAAACCCATGCACAAAACCATGAGTGGGTCCGCCCATTGAAAAATAGGGTCCAATTTTTTTTTCCCGGGGCGCTACCCCAGACCCCGAATAGGGGTGGCTGCCACCCCCACTATTACCCCCTCGCGCATGCAACTAATCGTGGAAAGAATATAACACATACCCAACATTCTCCCACTTGTTGTTTTCTTTCCGCAAGGGGCCACATGAGAGCTTAGTCATTATCCCAGCTCTACAACACCCAATGTTTCTCTACACCAAGAGAACTTCTGAGTGCTCACAGACTTTGTCAATCCATCTACAACATTCTTCAAAGTGTCCACCTTTACCAGCAACACCCTTTTATCCTCAACCATATCTCGTACAAAGTGATATATTGAAAATCAATTTGTTTTGTCTTTAAATGATAAGTAGGGTTCTTAACCAAGAAAATTGCACTTTTCCTATCACAGTGTATCCTTATAACCTGTTGCACCAACCCCATACTTGAACACAATCTCTGAAACCGAACTGCTTCCTTTCTTGCATGAGTCCCTGCCATGTATTTTGCCTTTGTAGTTGAAAGAGCCACTACAGACTGTATTTTACTCATCCAACTGACTGCACCTCCAAATAGGCTAAATGCATACCCACTTGTAGATCTCCTTTTGTCCAGATCTCCAGCCTAGTCTGCATCAACAAAACCACAGATGTCCAAACTATTTCCAATCTTGCTCTTTCGTGGTAGCATAAGCCATAATCACTAGTGCCACGTAAATATCTGAAAACCCACTTCACTATTGTCCAATGCTCCTTCCCTGGTTTTGACATAAACCTGCTCAATACTCCCACTGCATGTGCAATGTCTCGTCTAGTACAAACCATTTCATACATTAGGATACCCACTGCACTTGCATATGGAACACGAGACATATCCTCCTCTTCTTCTTTTGTCTCGGGGCACCATTCAACAGATAGATTAACACCTACAGGAATAGGAACATTCACTGGTTTACTATCCTGCATATTGAACCTCTGCAATATTGTCTCGACATACTTCCTCTGGTTTAACCATAGCTTCCTCTTTGCCTGATCTCTCTTGATTTCCATGCCCAAAATATAGTTTGCAGCACCAAGATCCTTCATGTCGAATTTGGAGAAAATTTGGGTCTTCAAATCCTGGATAATTTCTTTGTCATTTCCAATTAGCAACATATCATCCACATACAATACAAAATAAATAGCCCAGTCACTAATTAATTTAAAATATACACAGTGATCCTCTTTGCTTTTGGTGAAGCCAAGTCCCCATATATAGGTATCAAATTTATGATACCACATCCTTAGTGACTGTTTTAACCCATACAGAGACTTTTTCAACCTGCATATAGGTTCTTTCTTACCCTTCACCATAAAGCCTTCAAGTTGCTTCATGTAGATCTCCTCTTCCAGATCCCCGTGAAGAAATGTTGTCTTCACATCCATTTATTCTATCTCAAAATCAAAGGCAACAACAACATATAAACATAATATAATAGAAGTAACCTTGGAAACAGGAGAAAAAATATCAACAAAATCAATTCCCGACACCTGGGAATAACCTTTTGCTACCAATCGAGCTTTGTATTTCTCCACCTTGCCTTATATATTCATCTTCTTCTTAAACACCCATTTTCTCCTGATGGTCTTCCTTCCAGCCGACAACTCCACCAGATCCCATGCCTCATTTTTATGCAAGGATGCCATTTCATCAACCATGGCCTCCTTCTATAGTTTTCCATCATTTGAATCTACTGCCTCCTTGATAGTTTTTGGATCATCATCAGTTATAGTTAAAATGAAATTTGAACAGAAAGTAGATGGACTATAAATTTCTAGCTGTCTTCTTTCCTGAATTGATCTTCTCATAGTTGGAGTTTGTGGCTCTTCGTCTTTTGTATCTTCTTCTGTTGTAGAGTCTGATTCATCCTACTTCACACAAACTCTATCTTCTCAGGTTCCTTTGGTAGTACTTCATGTTTAACAACATCTTTCACCTCTCTAAACACCACATCTCGGTTGTACACAACCTTCCTTGTTTCTAGGTTCCAAAGCTTGTAACCTTTTAAAACATCCTTATATCCAATAAAGATGCACCTTTCATATTTATTATCCAACTTGGTCCTTTTCTCCTTTGGAACATGTACATATGCATCACATCCAAATACCCTCAGATGTGAAATAGAGGGTTTCTTACCAGCCCATGCCTTATGTGGAGTCTTATTCTCCAACATTGATGAAGGCGATCTGTTAACCAGGTAACATGCAGTCTCCACTACTTCCGCCCAGAATTCTTGTCCTAACCCGGTACCACTGAGCATGCTTCTTTCCTTTTCCATCATATTTTTGTTCATTCTTTCTACAACTCCGTTTTGCTGAGGTGTGTATGGATTAGTCTTCTATCGTGCTATACCACACTTCTTACATAACTATTCAAATTCCTTCTTGCAGAATTCTCCACCATTATCTGTCCTCAACACCTTTATCTTCTTCTCTGGCTGGTTTTCCACCAGAGCCTTAAATTCTTTAAATTTGTCAAAGACTTCAAATTTCATCCTCAAGAAATATATCCAAGTATTCCTTGAGAAGTTATCTATGAATGAAACATAGTACATAGACTTTCCTAATGATGGAACTGACACAAGTCCAAACACATCACTGTGCACAATCTCTAAAATCTTGTTCGCTGTCTTAGCACCAGAAGGAAAACTCACCTGATTCTGCTTCCCATATACACAATGTTCATAGAAATCGAAATCCAGAGAACAATTAGACATACCTTCTACCATACCATTTCCATGCAGTATCCAAAGTCCCTTCTCTCCAATATGTCCAAGCCTTTGATGCCATAGCATGGTCTTTTCTCCGGAGACTACTAGGCTTTCCGCTCCACTTTCAGGAACCACATAACTGTTGCACCCATTAATAATAGTGCTATCCAGAAGCTTTTACAGAGTTCCAATCCGAACTCCCTGCATTAATACCAGTGCTCCCCAAAATATCTTGTAGGTATTTTTCCTGAACATTGTTTTTTACACTTGCATCATCCATCTTGCTTACATAAATCAGATTTCTGGCCAATGAAGGAATGTTCAAAACACAAAGAAGTGTTCTAATCCTTCCACCTTGTAGCTTCAGCTTGAATTTTCCACGTCCGATGATTCTGGCCTTCCTATCATCCTCTAAGAAGACAGCACTGCCATCATATTTCTCATACTCGCAGAACCACTCCCTATGGGGAGTGAAGTGAAAGTATGCACCAGAGTTAATAAACCATGACTCATCATTTACATGTGTATTTGAAGAAGAAGCCAAATAAACATCCCCACCTTCATCCGAGGTGGTTTTTTCCTCTACAGAAGGAGCATCATCAGATCCATTTCCTTTATCATGAGATTTTCCCTTGGATCCCAAATTGGGACTATTAGCTTGAATTTTCATTATATTCCTTTTAGTGTTACAACACATAAATATATACATGCTGAAGCATACAGAAACCCCAATCCATTAACCTTGGATTAGAACATAACCATAGTTCTCTTGACAAGATCTACAAAATACCAGGGGCTAAAAACCATCATGCCCCAAAAATATGTGCAAACCCATGCACAAAACCATGGGCGGTTCCACCCACCGAAAAATAGGGTCCAAATTTTTTTTCACGGGACGCTACCCTAGACCTTGAATAGGGGAGGCTACTGCCACCCCCCCCCCCCCCCTGTTGAACCTGGCGTAACATACAGGGGGGCCTACCTGTGAACGCCCCCGCGTGCGACTAATCGTGGAAAGAATATAACACATACCCAACAATTTGAAGGAAATACTTTGAGCTTCATTTTTAAAAGAAATTTTTTTGGCGGAATTTTTAAAGTGATTTTTTTTTTTAAAGTGTTTTGGGTTGAAGTATGTCTTTTCTGAAAAAATTTTAAAGTGAGTTTTTTTAAAATTAATTCTTTTGTGATGATTTTTTGAAGTGAATTTTTGTCTAAATTTTGATAGTGAGTATTTTTTGCAGGATTTTGAAGGAATTTTTTTGAGCTTCATACTAAATTATCATGGGAAATCAAATAAATTGCAAGAGAAAATATAATCAAACAAGAAACCTTGAGGCTCATATAGAATACGGAGAGAATATCACAAAAAAAGGAGAGAAGTGCGATCAAATATTGAAAGGGAAAATCAACCCCAAAGAGAATTTGAAGAAGACATTTAAAAGTAAATATTATAAATGATATCTAAAACTTAACTAGTGTATTGTGAAACTTAATTTTTATTTGATGAACTAACTTGAAATTTTTTTTTGCAATGTAAACAAAGAGAGATATTCCTCATAACATTGATGATGAGATAGAAAGTGTTTAAAGAGAAAGTGAAAAATATAATGAACCAATTATTGAAGAGGTTGAAAATTTTAAAAGAAATTCAAGTGAAGAAATTGAATCACCGAGTATGTATGTAAATGTCATGTGTATTACTGGAATTATGCATATTTATTAATTTTTCAATTTCATTGAAACACTATTTTTTAATTTAATTATTTATTGAATATTTAAATTCATTTTGTACATTTAATTCTCATATGTACAAATGAAATCAATATTGATGATGAGATAAAAAAGATGACCATGCTATAGGATATCATGTTAAGAACATTATTTATATGTTATTCAAAGATGAAAATGTGGCAGCTCATGCCCAAATTTTGAGAAGTATCTTAACATCAAATAAATTAAAAAAATCCACGACTTTATTGGGTATTCGAAAATCAACGAAAGATAAAAAATGAAGAAAAATGTGGCGCAAAATATAAATAGTGCTTTAAATTCAATTGGAAGATCTAGAAAGAAACGTGATCTAGATGCATGTAGAGAAATACATATGGAAGTGGTTTCATCAAGTACTAAAGAAAATCATTTGGTAAAATCTATGGCACAAACATTAGGGACCTCACAAAAACATTGCACAAACATTCGAAATTTTGATTGCAAATATATGTAAATGATGAGCTCGCTTGTTGGAGAGATATTTGTAGGAAACCATACAAAGATAGAGTTGGAGAAGATGTTAAAAAAATAATATATGAATATTGAATGAAAAATTCACGTGTTTCACCAAAAGGAAGGGATGTGATGCAACGAAGAATAAAATGAAATCAGTATGAAGAATATGAAAAAAGTATCTTGGACACCACTCAAATAGAGTTCTTCAATAAGTTCATAAAATAGAATCATGGAATTAATGTCTCAATTAATGTTTTTGTGCAATAAAATCCATGATATGTTAAACATATCACTCTACATGAAACTTGTTGTCGTTATCATGTGAAATTTAAGTTATATTATTACAAATTCCTTAATTTTGGTAAATTTTTTTGGGAAAATTCACCTCCTTCTTGCACTATCCATGATATCATATCCCAAATTCTATGTGCAATAGAAAGCTATGAATTATTTTACTAAGAGAAATGTGTTGGTGGTAAAAAATGTGATCATTGTGGAAACTTGACTTTATTTCACAACAAATATCCTATTGATATAAATGATCAATCATTTCCCAACATACAAGTGAAATGGAAGAGATATGAATATAATCATACATCGATTGGTTCAAGTAGTACTACAAGTGCTAAAAGGATTGATTTACAAGAATAAGATTTTTTTGTGGTAGAGTTTTTTAAAAATTTTGGAGCATAAATTTATAAATACACCAAATGTTCCCATAGAGCTCAATGGCAGGACTTGCAATTCAAAAAATCGTGTGATTTTTTTCCACCAAGCACCATTTTGTCAATAGTTGATTTTGCAGAGAATTACACATTTGTTGCACACAATGAAATATAGAGTGAATACTATCATTTTGACCAAGTCTGTATTCTTGCCCATATTTTATATAGACATGCTGAACAAAATATTGATCATATAGAAAGCACTAGTGAAAATCGATATGTTATTAAAGAATATCACTTTTATATCAGCAATAATCGTACACATGATACACATTTTGTATAACATTGTTTTGATAAGTTTTATGACTCATTGAAAGGTCTTGGAATAAAATTCAATGAACATTAGATATGGTCAGATGGATGCGCAAGTAAATTCAAATATTCACGACCATTCTTTTTGTTGTGTCGTCTTCATATGTAAACCCACATTAAACATTGTTGGAATTTCTTTGAGACTGTTCATGGAAAATGAGAACTTGATGGTGTAGGGGCATGTATAAAACAAACACTTCAAAGATATCAAATGGACCAATTTGCAGACTAACTTGTCTTAGATGAACAACTTGTTCAATGGTGCATCGATGCACTAAGTCATGAAACTAACCAGTCAAGGGAAGTATGAATGTACATGTACATATATGCAAATTAACTTGCATATATATATTTACTATATGATATAATTTTTATTAATTTTCTAATTTTAAACATTATTTATCAAAATTATTACAATTGATCATATATAAATTGTATTTTAAATAACATATTTATATTCTTGTTTGAATTTTTTATATAGGTTTTTTTTGGCATATTGGGGTCCAAGTGTAGATAAATCGATTAGAAATGACACTGAAACAATAAAAGGGACTCTAAAATTACATTCAATTAAAACAAAGGAGTACCAAAATGTGTTTGCATTTGAAAAAAATATTCTTGTTTTTGTCATGTTTACATAGATGACACAAAATCCAATGATGTTGTGAAAAGAATATGAATATAAAAGATTGCTAGCATACAAAACTAAATACAAAGGGGAAAATGTGTGTTTCAAAATTTAAAGAGATGCAATCATAGGGATAAATAGTATCATCTGAAGGTGATCGAGTTTTTGATCTTGTTAGAGAAGGTAACATTTAAATTTCTTTCAAATGATATATATCTAGAAATATATAATAAAATAAAGTAGACATGTTAATTTTAAAGTTAATTTTTCATGTTAATTATGATCTAAATTTATGTACTTGTTTTATTGTGGAGGAGATGTTTTTGTTGTATTTGCACCTGCTAACAACGTAGAAAATGTCAATTTTTATTTGATGCGGTGCACTGAACGAAATATGAAATTGTTGGAAGTATATGATGATAACGGGTTTATATATGACAAAGGGTCTATTATACTCAAGGGGTATTTTTTCCAACAAACTCATCAAAGTCAGAACATTGTTTACTTTCAAGACTATGAACCTGATGTCATAAGTTGTCAACATAGTCACTTGGTGTGTGCACGTGCATAAAGTTGATAGAAATTCAATCAAAGAAAAAGTTGAAAGATAAGAAATGAAAAATGTCAAAATCTGACCATGAACATATCATTGAGGATGGAATTCCATTAGCATTTTTTTGATTGAACTACCCAACAATTTCTTCTCCTTGGATTCATCTTTGAGAACTTACAGTTCAAGTACAAATTGTTAGCCTTTTTTTTTTTCCTACATTCTAAAGTTGTGCATTCTTAATATTGTACTAAGATACTTGAAATTCTATGTATATTGTCTAATATGTACAAGTGTATTGAGGATTGGATTAGGATATTGTGTTTTTACATGCACACAATAAGTAATTTATAGATGTACACATACATATATTCTCTGGTATTAAATGATTTCATACATTCTCTCATATGAACTAGTTAATTTTATGTCATTATTTCAAAATGTATGTATGTAGCATATTTGATATAATGAAATTTTAAGTTATGATTATTTTAGACATCTAAATAAAATTATAATATTCATTCAAACACAAAATGTGTATCGTGTTTTGTAATTTCCAGTTTTATTATATTAAAAGTTAACTATGAACTGACATCCATAGTAGCCTTTCTATGTACGTTAATGCAAACTGTTGTATACCTTTTTTTTAATGAAATTTTAAAATTTTATGATTTTTTTAGACACATTTATGTACACCTAAAATTTTATGATTGTTTTTAGATGTATCTATATGTATTGTATATTACCATTATAAGAATGCTTTCAAATACAAAATGTATGAATTAAATACAAATTTTCTTTCTTTGCTACAGATTCATGAACTTAAATATATGTATTTAAACTTTAAAAACATCAAACCATACTCACACCATGCAAATTGTACATGGTCACGTTTTATAACTTGTATGTTTATACACGTTCATTTACAACTTTATAGTAAAAGTTAACTATCACCTTTAATGGACATATACTGATAATTATATAACATCCATAGATGTTCAAATACATAACATGTACCATATGTATTTTGTAATTTTCAATTTCAATCTAGATTCATTTTAAATAACAAGTAAAAAAACAAAAAATTTTAAAAACAAAACATAATCTAAGATCATCTAAGTTAACATTATAACAACATGTGATCACATGCAAACTGTAACAACTAATTGCAAATGTAATTCAATCGTTGTTACATATTCATGAACTTAAATAAGTAAAACCATCTATGATTGTTTTAAATGACACATGATCTTGAAAAATATACCTAAATATCACCTTTAATAAACATCCTAATTATATAACATTCACACATGTTCAAATGCATAACATGTACCACATGCGTTTTGTAATTTTCAATTTCAATGTAGATTCATTTTAAATAACAAGTGACAAAACAACTTGAGTTTTAAAAATAAAACATAATATAAGATCATCCAAGTTAACATTATAACAACATGTGATCATGTATGCAAAATGTACCAACTAAATGCAAATATACTTCAATCATTAGTACATATTCATGAACTTAAATATGTAAAACTATTTATGATTGTTCTAAATGGCATATGATCATGCACAATGTACCTAAATATCACTTTTAATAGAAATCATTATTATACAACATTCATACATGTTCAAATGCATAACATGTACCACATGTGTTTTGTAATTTTCAATTTCAATCTAGATTCATTTTAAATAAAAAATTACAAAACAACTTGAGTTTTAAAAACAAAAATTAATCTAAGATTGAATCTAAGTTAAAATTATAACAATAGGTGATCATGTATGAAAAATGTAACAACTAAATGCAAATTTACTTCAATCATTGTTACATATTCATGAACTTAAATATGTAAAACCATCTATGATTGTTTTAAATGACACATGATCATGCAAAATGTACCTAAATATCACCTTTAATAGACATTTACACCTAATTATACAATGTTCACAAATTTTCAAATGCATAACATGTACCACATGTGTTTTGTAATTTGGAATTTCAATATAGATTCATTTTAAATAACAAGTGACAAAAAAAAGTTTTAAAAACAAAACATAATCTAAGATCATTTAAGTCAAAATTATAACAACACATGATCACATGCCAAATGTAACGACTATCCAAAATTTTAAATCATTCAATAACATTAAATGTAGTTCAACTATCCAAAATGTAAAATATTTCCAAAATTTATATCATTTAGTAAAATTAAATATAACAATGTATCAAGTGTTACAAGTATCAAGTTATATAGAAAAGTAAATATAACATGTACTATAGAAATACTAGATCAAATAAAATGTTGTGTGCATCAATTAAATAGAGAATTTGAATGAAATATATTTTCCAGCAGCCTCCTTGTGCTATCATCTGAAGAATAGGGAACCTACACAACGCATAATTTCATATCTATATATATATATATATATATATATATATATATATATATATATATATATATATATATATATATAAGAAATATATGTACATATATTAAAATTAAAATTTAATGTTTTAAAATTGAAAGAGAATGTAGAACTTCATAAAACAACAAAATGAAAATAAAAATAAAAATTTCATGCAATACCTCATGTAGGTCCTCCTGCATTGTCCCATGTTGGCCCTAATTTCATATATATATATATATATATATATATATATATATATATATATATATATATATATATATATATAAGAAATTCATATGTATGTATTAAAATTAAAATTTAATGTTTTAAAATTGAATGAGAATGTACAACTTCAATAAAACAAAAAAAATGAAAAAAAAATCGTGCAATACCTCATGTAGTTCCCCCTCCATTGTCCCGTGTTGGCCTTGCATCAATGCATTCTCATGGATAAACTGTACAACATACATGTACATGTGTATATATATTAAAAATTAAAAAAAAATTCAAAAGAAAATGCATAAACTAATGCAATAATATTAAAAAAAATGTTAGAAAAATTCTTCAAATTGTTTGTATGTTCCTATCCCCATTGTCGACTCCATCACTAAATTCCTTGGAGAATGGAAATCATCTCCACAAAGGTAAAATTCAAAAATTTTAAAACTATGAAATAACTCAAGATCTATCTCATTTTTTAATGAAATTTTCACTTCAATTTATAACTTGAAACATAAGTGAAAAATTGAATACTTCTGACAATTGATTGTTTGTCACATCTCCTAACAGGGAAGAAGATGTGGCTCCATTACGAAAACATCGGACGGAAGTAGAATCTGTGAACATTTAATTATATACATGTGTAGACATAATCATTTCTTTTAAAAATATACACATCATGATAGGTCGATATAATAATAGAATAATAATTGTATATCAACATCATAAACTGTTAAAAAAACCTAACATTTCCCAAAATATCATTTGGATTGACTGAACTTGAACCTTGGCCCATGATATTATCAAAATTTCATTCAACATGCATGTAAACTGCAAATGGTGAACATATGATACATTTATGTTAGAATAAAACATACAGAAAAACATGTATATATATGTAAATTACAAATTACATTAAAATATCCACCCTAACCATTAACACATACCGATCCCACGCCCTCTTCCTCATGAAGAATTAAGTCCTCCCAACCATTGTGACAATGCTTTGCATATTTTTTAAGCTCTTCAATACTCATGTTGTCTATCTCATCATCTGTATTATACACAAAATTAGCACGTCCATTATCTCATACTCTTTGTCAATTCAGACCAATATCAATTCTACCAAGTTTAGTTCGAATGTTATCTATGATGACATCCCTTGCTTCTCGACTAATTTAAGAAGTGGCATCCATATATGGACTCAAAGTTTCCACATAAGGAGGTAGGCTTACAAAAGGTGGCTCGGGACGAGGAAACTCAGTATCACACTTAGCGCCCTTACGGTCACATAATTGACCTTTCCCAAGACCAAAAAAATCAGAAGGAAGGTCATTATAATTGAGTTTCATTCCAAAATAGAATTATGCATAAAATAATTTTTCAAATAAACAAGAACCTCATCATTCCATGGTAGTATTTTATAGGCTACAAGGTGTCTATCATACAAATGGCAATCTATATTAGGGTGCTTGAAAATTTGCACATTCAACATCTTTCTTTTTGGCCCTTCTTTGAAATTAAACATAGATTTTGCCATTTGTTTTGTAACTCTTTTTTTAACATTTCCCCATGTATCGATACCCATTACTGCTACCTTTCTTTTCCTCATCACTTCTACAGAGGTATGAGTGGTTGGCCCAAGATTTTTGTAAACATCTACAAGTGTGCTTAGAGAGTGCGTAACTATTTGTAAGCTTTCTCGACTCTTTGTAGGGAGTTTCAAACACACAAGATCTTTCCTCAATTTTGAATAAATATTTTCACACTTTTGTAATGTGCATTGTTCGATGTTTGCTTCCCAAGGTAAATAATCAGGAATTTCATATGGATAATTCATGGTTGGTGTACAACCTTCTTAAATTATGTGATCTGGCCTATGTCTTTTTTGGGAAAAATTTTCACCCTCTGCATCAATATATACACTTATGTATAAATAAAAAAACATGTGAACAAATTTGCACAAATTTGTTTTTTAACCAAAAAAAAATTATATAAATAATTTAACAAAATAATAATCATGATAATAACATTCAGATTGATGGACACCTTGAGATGGCCAAGCACCATCATGCCAACCCAGATATGGTTGAGAACCATCATGACCACCCATTGATTGGCCACTAGGGGGATGTGTACCACCACCCTCACACGATTGGCCACCACCACTACCCTCACACAACGAGTGAGAAACTTCATAGAAAAATAGAATTTATAATCAATTCAAATAAAAATACATGTACATACATACATATGATTGAGTAGATTGTGTGAACCATGGTGAGGCTCCATTGATTGAGTAGATACTCATATCCTCCGAACTGCTAAAAAATGAAATTTATTAAAAATTAATTTCTCACTAAATTGATAAAAAAACAATTCCATATGTATACATGTATGTATAGAGATAAGATTATATATTCTTGAATATCATTTAAAAACTTTCACATTTAATATAAATACCATGAAAACGATGCACATTCTTCAATCCATGATCCCCCTCTCTTGTAGAGTCATGGGACTTTATTGATGTTCACCTCGAAGAATCATGTGACAAATGATCATCCTTGATCAGAATCTAGATTAGGGGCAAAAATTTGCTAAAAATTCAATGTGCTCAGAATCACTCCAAACCAAAATGAACGGATAGGTCTCATTGCCAGGAATCCATCATAATTCATTTCATCAAAAACCGACTCCGTATGAGGAAGATAGAACTTGTTGTTTGTTTTACTAAACAATGAAAAAATTTGCAGAAAGGACAAATTGGTGACATGGCAGCCTATTCAGAAAAAAAAAAAGGAATGTTCTAGGAATATTCCTTCATTTCGCCGAATGAAACTATGCCAAGTTTCAATTTGTGGATGGTTTCTAAATGGGTGATTTGTCATGTTTTTATTTGATTTGGGAGGAGCCAATGAGAAGAGGACACGTGGAAAGCCTGGAGGCCGCCACATGCCCCCCCCCCCCTAGAAGGTCGAAATGTGGTTAATAATGGTCAAATTTTTTTAATATATGCATTGGAAAAATTATTGTTGGCAGAAGGGCGGAGGTCGGGGTTGACCCCACGACCTCCCCCGCACTAACCACAAGCCTTACCAACTATGCTGCACAGAGTTCTTAACATGTATGGGACACATCATTTATTTTAGTGTAAAGCAAGGTTTAGGTAGAGGAGAAAAGGACCAACCCTTACCATAGGACCTCATTCTGTGATCTATGGTGGAGGCCTAACCAAATGGCAAAATATCAATGTTAAAATGTGCTTAATTAAGCACTAAACCCCATTTAAAATGTGCTTAACCCTTCCTAATTACGGATTTTCATAAATATTATTAGAGCGTTAAACCTCATATTAATGCACATTTGACTTAAACT
This sequence comes from Pinus albicaulis, assembly GCA_034641835.2. NCBI lineage: Eukaryota > Viridiplantae > Streptophyta > Pinopsida > Pinales > Pinaceae > Pinus > Pinus albicaulis. Next base: position 902,012,861 of record CM076573.1, on the reverse strand, counting down.
AATTCAAAATTTAATTACAAATTAGGTTTGGCAGGTTCGCTATTTTTAGCACCACCTCCATTTTGTCGTACTTAACTAGAGTTTCTCTAGTTTTAGTGGACTTTTCTAGGAAATACTGAAGAAGCCATAACTTTGACATATTTTGACCAAATTAGGATTAGAAAGATTCAATCCTAGATGATTTGGATGCTATGAGCATGATGGTGCAGGTTGAAGAGGAAGAGGAGCAGTTTTGTAATTTTTTTTTTTCACTTTGAAGATTAAAGAAGCCAAGGACCACTAGGAGAGGAGGCCATGTGTAGATCACCTGAAGATGATTTGTAGAGCTTGAAGAGTTTTTAGAAGGTTTTTGGGTTTTCTGAATCCAATGGAGCAAGTTACAAAGACATCAGAGCAATGTAGGTGCATGTAATTATAGAATTGACCATTAATCCAAAGAGGGCCAAGCCATTAAAGTAGGTCCATGGAGATGTCGCCCAGGAGGGGTGAACTCTGTTATCAACTACTACGTAATGTGTTTACTGTGTTTTACATTCTATGCAATTTAATTGTTATACATGTGTTTTTAAAAGCTAATTAATTCATGAGTTAATCATAAAAAATACAAAACTTCAGACATAAACCCTCACAAAAATGGCTAATTTGAGACGATCCTAAACACATTTATTTAATACTGATGAGGGAGCTAGGAAAGAAAAACTAGTTTTCCCATATTCAGATCAAGTTGGTATCAGAGCATAGTTTAGCTCATGTTAACCCTGAGATGGTTTGTGAAGGTTAGCTAGAGAATTAGCTATTGTTTTTATATTTTTTCAAGGAGAATTTAATTGTGTATAAGTTTATGTGTGTGAAGAGAAGTTCAAGATTTAGGAATAAGCTCTCAAATCACATAAAATAATATTTTTTATGCATTACAAGTGTGATGGCAGCTTCATCAAGAACTGTTTCTAATCCATCTTCCTTAGCAAGACTCTTTGATAAGGAGATGATGTACAAGCTCTACATCATGAGAGATATGGTGTAAGAGTTGGTTGAATATAGGAAGGAGAAAACTATACTTCAAGAGAAGTTGATTTCCATGAAGGACGTGAAGTAAGAGCAACTTGACAATATGCATGAGATGGAGACTCATCTCCATATTGAAAATGAAAACCTAGCAAGGTTGCATAATATGGAGACTCAACTCCATGATTCCAAATAAACACTAGCCAAGTATGTGCATGAAAAAGAGGTATGTAATTCAATTTTATATTCTATTTCCTCTCAATATTAATGTTTTGGTGTTTTTTAAAGACACATTAGAGGAATAGGGTCCAAATTATTGATGAAGATGGGCTATGAAGGTGAAGGGTTAGGCACACATGCATAAGGCATAGTTGAGCCAATTGCTGTTGAGGAAAGGCCGAGATATTTGGGTCTTCGTTATGGAAAACATGATGGAGAATGCTCCAAAACCAAGGAGGCACATGCAAGTGTTCCAAGAAGGAATTTTATTACATGTTCATTACCTCAATCTTGTGAATTTTGTTTTCATAAGGAATGATAGTTTTACACCTACTTTGCAAGAATATGCTCATAAGTATGCAACTAATGGAAATGGAAAACAAGAGGATGTTGAAATATCTAAAGTCATTGAAACCATTGTTGGTATTCTAAAGAGAGCCACTACCTCATCAAATTCACCTCCTCAAGAAGGCGAAAAAGGTGAATGTGAAAGGTATAAATATGCCTTTAGTAAAGTTTCTTTTAATTATGATAAACATGGAAAATCCTCACATAAGATTTGGAGAAACTTTACATGTTCCTTTTGTGGTTTTAATAACCATAATGTTTTGAGGTCTTGGAAGAAGATAGGCATGCATATGAAACTTTTAAAACAAAGGAGGAAGAAAGCCAAAGGTCCATTGGATAATGGAAACCATGTTGAAAAGAAGATGCAATTATTTTGCACTCATTACCATAAGCAGGGTCATATTGTAGACAAGTGTTGGACTTTGCATTCAAAGAGTCATCCATGACATTTGAAGAAGGTGGAGAGAGATATTGAAAAGAATGGAAGGGAGGATTCCATAATTTATGTGGGTTAGGATGATTCACATGATGAAGTGCAGCTGAAAGAAGTACCATTGAAGTGGTTTGGAAAGAGATGGTTTGATTTGTTAACCAATTAAGGCCTTTAATTTCTTTTGATAATTGAATGGATTTATTTTTCTCTAGAATGAATGTTTGCATGTTTACACCAGGAAGGTGTTTGAAAGGGAGATGTTGATGAATTATTTCATGAGATGTGAAATTATTTTTGTTTTGGGAGAAGAATCGTCAAGTTATTGAAAAAAACATGTACAATAATTTTTGTTTGACTTGAGGCTTAGTTGTTTGAAGAGGCATGTTTTGTCGACTTGTGTTTGGTCGATGGTTTGACACCAAGATGTAAGAGTGCATGAAAATGTTCATAGGATGTGATATTTGTTTCTTTAAAGGAGAAAAATAAAGAGGTCGTCAAGCTATGTTTCTTGCATGATGTGTTTTTCAAGTTAAAGGTTGTTCTTGTGACAAGATGTCTCAGGATTTTGTAAGGTCCACTCTTGACCGATAGGCTCATGATTAGCCTCATTCTCAAATCATGGCATGAGAAACATGTTAGTATTGGAGGATGATGGAATCTAAGAAGCATAAAGTGGACAAGATTCCAAAATTTTTGCAGCCAAAACAACAACCATTGTAGACCTTTTGATGTGTTGATGCCAAGAAGTGAAAGAGATGGAAAATGGATTCTTCCATATGTGGAATTTGGAACCATGGAGGTAAAAATAATGGTCATTTATTTTCTTGTGATTAATGATATTGGAACTCATTATTGTAGTTCAATCTGATGGGCTTAACTTGGAAAAGTGGTTTCCAAGGAGAAGCTTGCATCGAATGCATGCGTGTGTAAAGGAGGAGCACGATTATCATTTGAAAGGATATCAGTCATCTCTCCAAGCATAGAGAGATCGCTTTGATACAACAATTTGTTTTATCAGTCAGCAAGAAACCAATAGGTCTTGGATTGGGTCAGTAGCGAAAGGAGGACATTGGTTGAAGTGCCAAGCCATTTGCAAGGCAATGCATGTAAGTGAACCCAAGTGGTTGTCATGGAGATTTTTCCAAGAAGAATCAAGTTGTTAGAACTTGAGAAAAAGAAGAGTATTCAACTCTCATAAGATAACCAACTTTTGTTGGTTCAAAAGCCTTTTAGTGGGAAGGAGTGAACCGAATCTGGATTGGAGGAAATTTTTTTGTAAAAATTTAAAGTGCTCAGAATCACTCCAAAATAGAATGACCAGATAGGTCTCATTGCTAGGAATCCGATGCAATTCGTTTCATCAAAAACTGATTCCATATGAGGAAGATAGAGCCTAATGTTCCTTTTCCTAAAGAATTAAAATATTTGTAGAAAGAACAGATTGGTGACATGGCAGCGTAGTCAGTAAAAAGGAATATTCTAGGAATATTACTTCATTTCGCCCAATGACACTATGCCAAGTTTCTATTCATGGATGGTTTCTAAGTGGGTGATTTGTCATGTTTTTATTTGATTTGGGTGGAGCCAAAGGGAAGAGGACATGTGGCAAGCCCAGAGGCTGCCACGTTCGCCCCCCCTGACCCCCCTCCCCCACCCCCATCCAAGGCTAAAATGTGGTTAATAATGTTCGATTTTTATTAATATATGTATTGGAAAAATTATTGTTTTCAGAAGAGCGGAGGTTGGGGTCAACCCCATGACCTTCCTCGCACTAACCACAAGGCTTATCAACTATGTCACATGAAGCTCTTAACATGTATGGGGTGCCACATTTATTCGAGTTTAAAGAAAGGTTCAGGTGGAGGAAACATGGGCTAGCCCTTACCATAGGACCTTGCATCGTGACCTATGGCGGAGGCCTAACCAAATTGTGGAAGATTAGTGTTAAAACGTGCTTAATTAAGCACTAAACCCCACTTAAAATGTGCTTAACCCTTCCTAGTTGTGGATTTGCATAAACATGCTTAGAGCGTTAAACCTAATATTAATGTGCACTTAAATTAAACTAATATGAATTTAACTGTGGATTAGGCTTGGCAGGTCTGCTATTTTAGATGCCACCTCCATCTTTGTTGGACTTAACAAGAGTTTCTCAAGTTTTAGTGGAGTTTTTCTAGGAAATATTGAGGAAGCCATAAATTTGGCATATTTCGACCAGATTAGGCTCAGAAAGAGTCAATCCTAGATGATTTGGATGCTATGAGCATGAGGGTGTAGGCTGCAGAGGCAAAGGCGCACTTGTGTAAGTGTTTTTTTTTCACTTTGAATATTAAAGAAGCCGAGGGCCACTAGGAGAGGAGGCCATGTCTAGATCACTCGAAGACCATTTGCAAATCTTGAAAAGTCTATTTAGAGTTTTTTGGGTCTTCTGAATCCAATGGAGTAGGTTTCAAAGCCATTTGAGCACTCTTGGTGCATGAAATCAAAGAATTGAACAATAATCCATAGATGGCCAAGCCATTGAAGCAAGTAAATGGAGATGTAGCCCAGGAAGGGTGAACTCCGTTTTGAACTACAGTGTAATGTGTTTGCTATGTTTTAAATTCTCCACAATTTTACTTGTTTTACATGTGTTTTTAACAACTAATTAACTCATTAATTACTCATAAAAAATACAAAACTTGACACATAAACCCTCACATAACTAGCTTATTTGAGACGATCCTAAACACATTTATTTAATACTAATGAGGAAGATAGCATAGAAAAACTAGTTTTCCCATATTCAGATCAATCCTTCATGATATATATATGGATATCTACAGATACATAGGTACACATGATATTTAAATCCTCGAAGAATCACGTGGAAAATGATCTTCCATTATATATATGGATATCTACGAATACATAGATACATCATGTTTAAAAATTTACCTTTTGCATTTACAACTATATTTAAAATTACTATTTAAAAGAAATTTAGAAGAATTCAAAAAATTGATGTAATTTACACAAATGTTGGAGCACAACTTAAACACAAATGTAAAACACAAAACCTGAAGCACAAATTGATGTGTAAAACTCACTTGACTATTTAAACACAAATTTGTTAAAGTCGTGCAAATTTTGAAAATTAAATACAAAATTTTCTAAAGCATCAAGTTCACCAAGTTGTGCTTACATAGTGCGTGCACATTTTGAAAATTAAATACAAATTTTTCTTAAACATGAAGTTCACCAACTCTTGCTTGCATAGTGGGAGTACACTTGGTATATAATTGAAAAAAACACATGGTCATTAAAAATGACACATTTATAACTAAAAAATGCATACATATCAAAGATATCTTACAATGTCCATCAATAAATTTTGATGGAGAGAGGTGTCTTAAAACTAATTCATCTTTGACACAAAATACTTCAATTGGCATTCCCCCATACAATAGATCACCAAACATCCTATTAACATCTACATAATGTCTTATACTAAATGATTGAAATTGTCTAACAATATTATTTTCTTTTCCATGCAGTTTTTTTAGCCTTTCCTTCCTAACTTGGTACACGCCTTTCATCTAGTTTCACACAAGATTATAATTGGTGAAAAATACAATTCCATTGGATCCATACTCCCTATCTATTCCCAAGCCTTCTATCAATGCAATATAATATGCTTCATTGTTTGTTGTTCTTCCAGGTATATTTATTTTCCTTTGGAGGACTTTTTTCGTCACAATATTTCATAGCACATATGTAATCACTCCTTTGCCTCGATTGGGATAACAAGAAACATATATTCATAATGTCCAATTTTCAACCATGTTTAGTGGGATTTTTGATCCTTGAAAAAAAATTCAATAAAATATTAAATGAACATTTATTGCAAATGCCTTAGTTTATGGGAGAAATGACATGCACATGGTTTCCAAAAACACTAGTATCATCCCTACATTTAGCTAAAAGTTTTATAAGTTTTATAATAGTTAATTCCAATTAAAATGAGTAACCACACATCCTAGCCATTATGGTTTGTGAGGTGATAGTGGACACCTATGAGGTGCATGACGTGTAATCGAAAAGTAATTTTGGAGGTGTATGGTGTGTAATCGAAAATTATAAATGTGGATTTCAAATGAATATGTAGAGTGCTTCTATGTAAACGAATTACCATATTCTCATGCTTTCTATCCAAATAAAATAGTGACCTGAAAACCAAGAAGATGAGGGATATATTGAAGTAAATAATTGCCACATATCTGCAACAAGTGCAACCCCACAATATTTTTTAATATTGTGGTTGCAATGCCGAGGAATCGAATCGAAAAGTTTTGGAAATTATATTATTTAGGATTTAAACATTTTTTAAATGAATATGTAGAGTGCTTGTGTCGTAAACCCATATTCATATGTAGAGTGCTTTTGTGGTTTAAACTCATCTTTGTTTTAGAACATATTCTCATGCTTTCTATCCAAACAAAATAGTGACACGAAAAGCAAGAAGAATAGGGACATCTTCAAATAAAGATAGAAAAATGTGGAATTTGCTGAATGGTAGCTAACATGTGGTCATCCAAAATAATAGGTGGTTTATTTTAAGGATTCTCCCTTCTATGATAGTTATGATCCACATGGAAATGAAACCACATTGATGGCTTTTGATAAATTCTTCAATGATGACTATAGATTAGTAATGACTTTGTTTTTGGACGTATAAATTGCCAATTCTAATGATTTTGGAGATGGAAAGTCTTTAAGGGGTGATGTGTTTGAGCTAACAAGAGAATATATAGAAAAATTGTTGACCATAAATTCGCTTCCTACTAATAGACCTCTTATATTTATCCTAAAATGAAAATGCAACTAGAGGTTGGCATAAAGGTTGATGGATATATTCATTGGAACAATGTTTTTCAAAATTAGATATAGAGAAATTGTATGGTAGCCCAACTAATCAAAGTATTGTTCATCTAGATATAGAGAAATTTTATGGTAGCCCAACTAATCAAAGGACTAATTTTTTTTTTACTAGCATCCTCTTGGATTGGGTTGTGAGCTATCATTTTTTTTACTAGTAGGTTCTCGAATTGGCTTGTGATATAGCATTGAAAGAGGCCACAACCTACATGTATCCAATATTTATTGTTTATTTTTTCTCCATGATTATGAAGAATAAGGGAAAGGGTCATAATTTGAGACAAAGGAAGAAACATAAAATTTGAGAAAATATTTTCAGCTTCTCAAAATTTGATTCATCTCAAAAATTTAAATACATTTATATTGTTATGTTAAAACAAAAAACCATTTTCAAATTTGAAAATTGTACACAACCTCACAATTATAAGCGTAATTATAAAAATCACTTATTGAACCGGTCACAACTAATAAACTTGTAGAAAATTAGCCACCGCTTGAATAAAACTTGGCAAAACATTACTGAATTTTAAATATAATTGAAAATATTACTTTAGGTTTAAAAATTTTCATATGAAAAAAATTACCAAGCATAAATCTACAGTTGGAGGGTTTCTTTTCTACCCTGATATCTCCTGATATTTTTCCTCTATCTTGAGAGTTCATATCTTTGAGTTTCTCCATTCTCATAGACACAAACCTACTATTTTATTGATTAAAACCCGCTAGACTGTTTTGACATTACTGAATCAGTCATAAAAAGTGGAACACAAGAAGTTGGGGAACCACCAAGATTTTCTAGCCAAGTCTCCTAAGTGTGATGAAGGGCTTGCTGCCTCAGAATAAGGAAAAAGAGATGAACATGACACATGCAATTTTGAAATCATACTTGTTGTTAAAAAGGAAATGGCCTATTGGAAATCCTTAACGAAAATTCAATGAACCTCCTTTAGAACATTCATTAGGGGAATTTTTAGGTCTAAAATGGGCCTCCTAAGGAAATTATAAAATAATAGTGAAAATAATAAAATAATATTTGATTACATCATCAAATTTGGAGGGGAAAAAGAAAATAACTACTTTTTCAACTCGTATTTTCAACTTATCTCCCAAAGTTTTTACTCAAATTTCGAGTGGGAGTACTCATTGGATGCAAAATTTAATTCCTCATCCAAGGAGTATGCATGCTGCATACTTTCGATGGGTGCTACTACATGAAAAATGAGAAATACATGAAAAATGTGATTGCAATCACGTTTTTTCATGTATTTTTCATTTTTCGTGTAGCAAGGTCAATCAAAAGTATGCAATATGGGTACTTCTTGGATGAGGAATTAAATTTTGCATCGAACAAGTACTCCCGCTCAAAATTTGAGTATAAACTTTGGGATATAAGTTGAAAATACGAGTTGAAAAAGTAGTTTTATTATTTTATTATTTTTTAATATTTTTACCATTTTACTTATGAAATGGTTAATCTTCCCCCATGGTTGACATCATCATCTTGAATCCTATTGGTTCTTATAAATTTTATTTTGTTTGTACATTTTAATTAGGAGGCCCATTTTAGACCTCAAAATTCCACTAATGGGAACATCAGATCAAAGAGACAACATGGAATATGATGTCCCAAACCATGATAATAATGCTTATGCTATACTAAGTGATTTTTTATGCCGAGAACTCAAGAAGAACAACACTGCTAGCATTGTTGAAGAAGGTGCTATAAATTTGAAATAAAAAATCCACATCAATCCTGATTCTTAAATACATTTGGATATGTGCTTTCAACAAAATACATATATATCAGAGTTAGCAAGCTCTTAATCGGAGCCTTGGTTAAGGATATAAATTTGGATATGCGCTTTGAGTTATTGATGCATCTACATTTCTATGCATATGTGCTCTTTTTATATAAGAGGTTGGACTTCTTTGGGTCTATGAAGATTCCATATTATATAGTATAGCATTAGATGTGGTATAGTTTTTGCAATGCATTTGAATATGCTGCTCTCAATCTTGATAGCATCCAAATCTTGTAAGGAATTTTGTAGATTGTAGGAATGTTGTAATAAAAAAATATTTGGAAAAACCATTTGGGCAGCAGAATGTGGCTACTAGCCTATAGATTGACTCAATAATCAATCTATGAAGAGTGAAAAATTCAAATATCTAATTATAATTATAGCTATACTTTATGATTACTAGCATTATGTGTGCCTTTGTAGCTGACTCTCAAATGGGCAGATATTTCTGTGATTTACTGAAATGAAAAGAAGGAGAAGCATACCTTCTTGAGTTGAAACATGGTTTGGTCTCTTGATTACTTGAATGAAAAACACTATTAAATGTTTTCTGTATGCTTACTATGTTGAAAGGGAAATTCTCAAAGACAACCAGTTGATCAAAGTTCGTGGTAGGGAAATGCATAACAACTTTTAATTAATATTCCTAAAAGTCTAATATAGGAAATAATAAACTTTAAAAGTTGATTTAGCAATGCAAGTCATAACTAAAGTATAGTTTTTTCAAAAATATATATTGATTTCCCAAATGTTGAATAAAAGGCTAACACATCCAATCAATCTCCTTCGAAACATTGGAGCACTAGATCAATGATACAACGTGGAAGATGATGTCCCAAATCACGATAATAATGTTTCTTCTATACTAAGTGATTTTTTTGTGCTCAGAATTAAAGAAGAACAACATAGTTAAAATTGTGAATAAGGTACTGCAAATCTGAAAGAAAAATTCCACATCAAACCTGATTCCCAAAAAAATTTGGATTTGTGCTTTCAGAAAAACATAAGTATATCAGAGGCAGATCATAAATATAGAGGCATATCAGAGGTAACAAACTCTTCATCAGAGACTTGGTTAAGGATATAAATTTGGATATGTGCTTTCAACAAAATAGAGGCATATCATAAATACATAGGAAGATCAGAGGAAATAAGCTCTTCATCAGAGCCTTGCTTAAGGATGGGCCTTGGAGCTTCAATCATCATGTTAACATCAATGACCATGTGATGGGAAGGTAATGGGTGAGAGTTCGAATCTCACCTCTCTTTCCTTGGTAACCAAAAGGAGTAAGGGAAAATTCCTGAACTCATCAAATGGAACTCTCATAGAAGAAGAGGTTGTGAATTTATATTATATTTAATGTATTCATATTGGTTGATGCTTATATTCCAAACAAAAAAGAACATAGAACTATACAAACATAACAATAATCAGTTAACTGAAACAATTATGGAAAAAAACTTCAAAAAAGAGATTGCCAATTCTAAACCTAAATTATAATGTACATAAAAAGAATAACATTTAATTCCAGTTGTGGTCTATACATATTAAACAAATAAATGTTTAAGTTCAGTTGTGGATAGATAAATTCAAGAAAAAATGAAAGAAAAATCCACATAAACCATCAGTCAGAATAATTCAGCATTCACCAAAAGAAATAATAATTCACATTAGTCTAATAACTCATAATTCAGTTCACATCAGTCTAATCTATTCCAACTTTTGTGGGAGTGCCAAACTCTTAATTGGTGGATCATAATGGAGGGAGAGTATACATTTTATTAATGGAAATCACAAAATTTATACCCATATATATATATATATATATTTATATATATTTATATATATATATAAACAGTTGTATACCTATAACTTGGACCATACATACTATGTATATCTGTTTTATAAAACTGTTATATAACTATTGTGTATCTCTTTTATCACATGGATTTGTGAGTATAAATTAAGGACATTAGGGAAAAGTGTATAGGTTGTTTGGTATAAATGGATCGGTCAATGGGATAATCAGATTATCTTGTTATTATCCACTATGAATAGGGGTAATGTATATAAAATGGATATATCTATATACCTATGGATCATTAAGTAATAGGTGGATTATTAAATAAATCATCCAAGTCATTTTTCTTACAAATTTATCTAAGATGGATCCTTCAGTGAGATAATCGGATCACCTTGTTATGATCTACAATGAATCAGGGTAATGTATATAAATTGGATATATTTGTAAGTTTATGGATCATTAGTTAATAGGTGGATTATTAAATAAATCATTATAATAATTTTTAGTATGAATTTCAGGATTTTAGACCAATTTGAAATCTGATCTAATTATATCGGTTATTAACATGTATATCCTGGATTAATGTTTTTTTAGTCTTAATATGATTCGGGTTAAGGTTGAACCTCAATTATGTCTGTTATGTTGGATCATATTTTGATATTGAAGATATGATTTTCAATGAGTTCTATTTTTTACATCAAATATTTTGGATTTAGATAGGAATGTTTCATAACTAGGCTTTCTGGACCTAAGTAATAGCTCTAAGAACAACAAAAGGATGGAAATGATTTGAGAGAATTTTTGAGGGATATATTCGCATCCAATAGACTAGGGAGAATATCATTTCTCAGGGATGTCAGGAAGTTTTTAAATATCAAAAGGTGGCGCACTCATGAGGAAGATCGTTTGATAATACCAGTGTTGTGAGGGTAAATTTTTTTTCATATTTGAAAAATAGTGATCAATAATGAAAAATGAAAAACTATATTTATAATTACACAAATTATAAAAATTGGGAATTATCCAAATTGTGACTTATTTAATACAAAAAATTTGTATTACACAAATTCCATGAATTATCCAAACTCTGTATTACATGCATAAAACTCACTTCGTTTAATAGACAAACTGTATTACACAAATTCCACGAATTATACAAAATAAATTGTATTTTTTTATATATAATTTTTTTTTCTAAAAAATTTAACTACTGGGTGACCAACCTACAAAAATAAGGAACAACAGATGAAGATGCAGAGGTGAGGATGAGTGGATGAGCCGAGCAGAGCCGAGGAGAGATGAATCGAGTAGAGTTGAGTCGAGCAGAGATGAGGAGAGACGAGTCAAGAAGAGGAGAGATGGGCCGAGCAGAGGAGAGTCGAGTAGAGGAGAGCTTGCAGTTGAGGGACGAGCCGAGGAGAGCTGAGGATAGATGAGGACACCGAGGACAATTAGATGAGGAAACCTGAAAAATCAATGCCAACATAACGAGGTTAGCACGTAAACAAAAATACCAGAAACCAAAAATAAATAAACAGAAAACACCAAAAACTTACCTACCATAGCTCTCCAATGGTCTTGCAACGGTCACGCAACGACTGCGTTAAACTAAAATTGCTAAAAAACCTTTTAGGGTGTAATGGCCGCTATATTTATAAGCAAAAGTTAAACCGAAATTTTATGTCGGTTTTTCTATCTCTGGAAAAATATCCAGTTACCGATGTCGTCAATGTTAATGGTAGAATAAGTTCAACAAATGGAAGGAAACGTTGGACCGAATTTAGTAACCCACCTTCACATTTTTACCCATTTCTTTTTCTTCTTTTGACTTTTTTCATAAAATATAAAATAACATATGTAAAATAACAATTGTGAATGCTAAACCTAATTACATTTTCCAACAACATGTGCTAACTTATATTGGAGATGTCCAATTAATAAGTATAGGAAAACAAGGGCAAGAGAGAAATGGTACTCAAAATCTATTAAGAAAAATGTTCAAAGTGAAACTAGAGGAAATAAAGAAAACAACAAGAATATCAATATTTCAAACAACAACAATGCATGTTTAAGGCCTTTAACTATTTCTTACCAAGATTGAATTATATACAAAATTCCTAAAGCTTGTAACCCTAGATTTTCCCAAAGTATATTTCCCTTCAAAGAGTTACCAATAACTATTTAGAGAATGAAAATAACATATATAATATTTATTTTTACATAAAATATCATGGGTAAAACTATGGGTTTTAAAAAACTTCCGAAAAAACCACCAACCCTATTTGACCTCAATTTTATTTTATTTTTATGTAATTTTATCGATTCAAAGTGCTTACATGATAAGAAATTAAAATATCTCTTCTATATTGGGGTAGAGAGTGCCTCTAAGCCCAATAAGTAAAAATGTCTCGAAATGTAAAGTTAATTTTTTAAATTAATAAATATTAAAAATGATATATTTTCTTCAAAATAGGAAATGACATGATAAAATGGAGAATTTTAAAATGGTTGATAGGTAGGGAAACCCAACCATATCCAAAAATTCATTCATTCTAGTGAGACAAAAGATAAAAGATTATCGAGAGACGAAAATTTCAAAATACATATGTGACAATAAGAGGCCTCCAAGAACTTTGGGAAATTGAGTGAATAACTAGAACATAATAACTAATAGATAAACTAAGACAAATTGAATAAATCATGGAATTTAATCCTATATGTTCCTTGTTGCTTTCGAAGAAGTAGTCAAAGTATGGGGGAATTCCTTTGTGTCTTTCAAGGTGACCCAACAAATAATCTAGAATAGAGATTTGACACTTCAAGTGGTCCAAGGAGAAGATAATTCCCTCACATTTTCATGTCTATCCAACAATACTTTTCCAAATAGACATTTTATGTTCCAATATATGTCCACATAGACATATATTCATTGTATCGACGACACGTGTGCCCTGTGTTATGAACCAAATCTATTACATCACTAAGAAAATCTGTGTCCAAGAGAATGCATCTCTAATCGTTAATCTCCTTTTCAGCCTCAGTATTATATTCTTGGATTTCTAGGGAAGTGAGTTCTTGAAACCGTACCACAAAAACTTCCACTTGAATCTAAGCTCTTGTATGTCCTTGTTCCTCATATTCTTGATAACAGGAGGCACCATGAATATAAGATCACTAACGGGGCATGATTGCAGCGTGAGGAGAGGAACTATTCTATGAAAGGACATAAGTTCCTTTACGAGTGGGACAAAGGAGAGAAAAAAAATGCAATTTTGCTACAATGGCACAGATAATGGCCTTGCCTAATGTGGGAGGTTTGAAAGAGTGCCTATGGAATAGAAACTCCCGATACACTAAAAAAATGAGGAAGGGAGCCATTGAGAGTGTAATACCCCTCAATGTTCACATAAATGTTCTTTATTTAGAATGAACTATTGTTAGTAATGGATATAAAGCTATAGGGAGCTTATATTGAAATACAAAATGGTGATGTATTAAATAAAATTGAATATTAAAGATAAACTGAATAATTACTTGAGAAACATTTTGAGTTAATGAGATCCTTACCTGAAATCAAGAAAATTAGGTGGATGGATAAGAACAAGATAAAATTCCCTTATTCACTCTTAAAAAGTCCCTATGGGTGATTAAAAGTGATTTAATATGATTGGGAGGAAAAATATCTATTAAATCACTCAGTGTGGAAAACAAAACACTAAGGAAGGGTGAATAAAGCGTCGTGGGAGACAAACGTGGGCTTTAACGAAAAAGTGAAGATACTTTTTCAAAATATTGGAAAAATCCTAGGCAATTGGGGTTGACAAACCCTAGAAAATGGGACACCGCTATGGAAAGTATGCTAGGGAAGTAAGGTATAAGAATGCCTTGCCTAGAATTGTAGCTTTTAACCCTGTACATAAATTATCTACAAACAAACACTTAAAACAGAAGATAAAAAATAATGAGAGCATAAAACATATATACATAGAGATTCTCCCATGGATCCCAAAACCAGGACTACCAGCTTGAGTTTTCATTATATTCCTTTCAATGTTACAACACATATATACACATGTCGAAGCATTCATAAAACCAAATCCACTAACCTTGGACTAGAACATAATTGTAGTTCCCTTGACCGGATCCACAATATAAAATGGGATAAAAACCATCATGCCAAAATCCATGTGAAAACCCATGCTCAAAACAATAGTGCACCCACCTAATATAGGGTCCATTTTTTTTTCGGGGCACTACCCCAAACTCTATGAAAGGGGGCTACCACCCCCCTGCAAGCCCCCCTCCTACGTCCGACGTAAGCATAGGGGGGCTACTTGCTTCTCTCATGGAGCTAGTCGTGGAAATATTATAACACACACCCAACAAGAATCATAAGAGGTTGTTGATTCTGGGGGTAAGAGGCAGATCTCAACTCGGGGGAGAACCTGTGGTGAAAGTTTTGCGGTTGGGTGGAAAATTGTATATTGCAGTGTCCCTTCTTGGTGAGATAGCTTTGATGACACTTAGAGATGGTGATTTTGATATAATGATATAATATTATGCATTATAGACTTATGTGCATGCCTATATCCTATAGACTTGGTTTGGGTCACTTGGTTGTTGTGTGCTTATGATAATATATATGGTTTAGTAAAAATTCTTTCGGTAATAATCACATGCAAAAGAACGTGATTATTACCGAAAGAATTTTTACTAATGTTATTATGGATCACAGAAGCTTAGATTCCAAAAATATATATGGTTGCGTGTATAAGAATTGATTTTGGTTAAGAGCATATTAGCGATGTTTTCTCTTTTGGTATCCTATTTTGGACATAGGTGTATGACATGAATGGTGATTCAGGATTAAGAAACAGATCCATGGATGATCATGGTTATGTGGAACATATAGTTAATTATGATTTATGAATGATAAATGATTTGTATGATTATATGTGAATAATCTCGTACTAAGCGTGATATGGTAGGGGAATTGGTCATTTCCAACAAGGATGCTCAAGTTATAAATGACTGCGAAAGTCATTTCTCCAAATCCAAAATGACTATGGAAGTCATCCACAATCTTTGGTAAAATGTGATTAATTTAATTATGAAATTCATTTGAATTATTTGATCTGTGAGATTGTGATGTGTGCAGGTCTTGGAAGAATACCTTACCAACGAACCATCAGATGGGTATGAGCTCACAATCAGTACCTTAAGGTGAAGCGTGGAGTTTCAAAGAAGAGTAGATGATAATCCATGAAAATTAGGGCATGAAGTCCTAAATCCATGAAATATAAAGACATGGAATCTTGGATCTATAATGAGATGTTTAGGGCGCGAAGTCCTGAATATTTAAAAATATCAAGGTGTGGAATCTTGGATCTTTAGAGTAGATTAGGGTGCGGAGTCCTCAATCTACTAAGGTACGGAGATGCATACAATAGGGGTGCAGAATGCCTATTATTCGGAAGAAAAATACCACTCATGGGCATCTCACAGATGAATTTCCTTAAAAAAATCTCATTCCCAACAATTTTGGAGTGACTTTCTAAAAATAGAAAGTCATGTCTACCATTTCAAGTATGACTTTCCAAAAATAGTAAATCACCTCCAATCAATGGGTAATCAAGTTGAAGGAAAATCACTTAACTTATGATTAATCAATAATAATAGTTCAATCTCGACTTAATCCTCAATATTATTAATATTATTAATAATATTATTATATTTTATGAGACTATGATATTATTATTCAAAGGGAATTATATCTCCTCAATCACTTCACAACTCTCTCCTTGATGATTCTCATGGCTCTATGTAACTCTCTCTCTCTCTCTTTTAATAATACATTACACTATTTTATGCACTCATCAAATAATGGAATATTCCTCTTACACTCGTTAAAGACATGTCATAAAATATTCATGTTACACTCTACTCTTTAATGCATATGTTACACTCACCTTAACTAGGACATGAAGACCTCTCCTTAATGGAATGATTTACACTCATCTAAATGGAATACAAGACATGCATATTACTCCTCCTTTATGACAATAATTTGTTGCTCCTCCTATATATATGTCTCAGGTATTATCACTTGGGGAGGTGCATGGTGATACCAAGAGTTGGAGAGATTTGAAATAAAAATATGAGAGGGAGAGACTTGGAGAGTAGCCAATTTCTTTTTAAATCAATTTTAAATCCCTAAACTAAATTACTAAGTAGATATACATGGTGTAGATGACCATGAGTGGTATTTGGAGGAATTGAAACTTATCTTCCTCAACTTGCCTCGGATTTCTCTCTACTGCTATATTATGGTATTGTTTGTGAGGTTTTACAGCTTGGGGTTCCAGGGGGAGGAGTTCTCCCTGGATATGGTTGGGGGGAAAACTGAATGGTTCAAATGAGTTGGTTAAGGGATCAAAGGTGGATCGTATTCTCAACAATTGGAGTTGAATATCTCTTCAGATATAATTTCCATTGTCCAAAAATTATAGTATAGCTTTAGCATAAAATACAATTATAAATTTAAATTGTTGTAAGGATCTAATTTTGATTTAAGCTTATGTTATCTAGAATATTATTGATTAGTTAAAAATGAATACTAGATCAGTCTATATGTATGGATGTTTAGATCTCTTTATTGGAGTTATTATTGGTGTAGTTTGTGGTACTAATCTTGGTATTGTAGAATTTGAGAAAGGAAAGCCAAATATTATTGAAGGTAATTGCATTAAATAAATTCGAAAGGACTTGGGTAAGTGTTTCACAATTTATGGTTTTGTTTCAAGTAATTAGATGCGTGTTTTAGAAAGGGTTTTGGGATATTTTTCAAAGTGTTTGAAAAAATCCGTGAATGAGTAATGCAATCAATTTATTTATGCATGAACAAGTGCTAACTTGTAGCTTTCACTTGAAGTAAGAAAATGGGCATGTGCCCAAAATATACATGGAGGAATTACAGAACCAACCCCTAAAAGAAAATACAAAAATAATGGCAACTAAAATATGGTTTGGAAGATCAAATGCATGAGGTAAGTTTGAGATAAATTTAAGTTATGGATTATGTTTCATATTCTTATCAATAATTCAATGTTTTTTTATTCAAGTTGTTGTAATAGTACTATCAGAATTTTGATAGAAAGCCTTAATGGCTATAGCATTTAGTGTTGCCATGTGTTTGTCAAATTATAGCAATGGCTGCAATAATCTTGTCAAATCATTTCAAATGAATTAGCTTGTGGGTTGTAAAATGTTTCACAAACTCATACGGTGGATTTAGAAATGTGTGAATTCAATGAGCATATATTAGTAACATAAATCTGGGTTGTTTTTCCTCATGTAGTGTTGTAGTTGAAAGTTTTCATTCCATGTGTGACAAAAGTCATAAATGAAACATTAAGGATATATTTTTTTGTTGTTTTAAGAATCACATTCTTGGGCGTTTTGAATTCGATTCAGCACAACATCAGGGGTTATCCATGCCTAATGGACCAGTAACCCCTGCTTTGATTCCAAAAACATACTTTTCAGAACCTAGATTGGACATCTAGATGATTTTGCAGATTGCTGTTGTGAGTTATGTGTGCCTGTTGTTGAGTCTTTGATGAAAGACTAAGATTATTTAGTCCATGTTTTAATATGCCAACATTTAAAGTTTTGATTTTTGAATTTTATGAGATAAATATGTTGAAGAAGAATCTTAAATTCATTGTTGCCAATTGTTTGACAAAATGCCTCAATGGCTTTTGATTGCATGCTCGCAAAGTGTTTGTCATAAGGCTTTAATGAATGTAGATTGCATGTTTGCAAAGTGTTTTTCAAAAGTCCTAAATGGTTGTAGCTTTGGTGCATATAAATTTTTAGTGTAAAAGTCTTAGTGTCTCTCGTTTTTATGTACTAGAAATTATAAATAGGCTATTTTATGGGTGTAGCTTCAATAGACTATTTAATGGGTGTAGCTTCCTCTGTCTGCAAGTTTTTGGTATGAATATAAAAATTAATTTAATAATTTTCTAAAGTGTCAATATAGAATAAGACAATTGTTCCTTGTATTATCTAAAGCTTTAAAAAAAGAGGGGGCTTGTTGTTGGACACAATCTTACAATGACTAATTCTGTAGTATTTTGTGCAAATGATCATAATAAGTTTCATCTGAGCTGCATGTATGCATGGTTGCATTATTGTGATTAAATGTCTTTAGAAAACAACTACTTGTGCCCAATTTATGTAGGTCCATTGTTTTACTTGGCACTTTTTTAATAATAATATTCTTATGAATTGGTAACAGTAGTTTCTCTTGCTACAATATTCATTATGTAATTCTCATGATTGAAGCATTGGCTTGATAATTGTTATTGGGAGTTTTAATGTATCAATTTGGAAATGTTGTTGGGTAAATATATTTTGTGATTTCATTTCATAAAAATTTCATATTTATTAGATTTACCGATGAAGAGAAGCATATTCTTCCCTCAGTTACCTTGCTATAGGTAGGTCAATACCCATACACTTATATGTGATATTTATAATAGAAGCATTATACTTTTGTGGTTATGATATCAAGGGTATATTAGTGGAGATTATTTAGCCAAATATAGGAAATCAAATAGGTTGACCTAGATTAATGTTCACACATGGAATTATGGTGGAATTTATTTCTAATCTTACTTAGAGCTCATCTAGAAGTATGAGAAGAGCACATGCTATCATATTTTAAGCTTGAGAGGAAATGTGTTTTGGAATTGGTTTTAAGGGAAATTTGTCCCTCACTTATTCTGTGATATTCTTATATTGAAAAAAGATGAAGGAACATGATTACATGATAACTTAGTTAGTAATCTTACAAAAAAAAATTGATTATTAGTGATTAATGTGACATCTAATTCTCTATATTATTTATGGTGGGTAAGGTGGGACCTTACATATCGCATCAGAGCCAAGTTAGAACACTAGGTCCTAATGGGCCAACATGCTTACTTGTAGGTTGATGATGTATGAATGTTGATTTTGAATGCATGTTGAGTTGTTGTATATCTTGACTTGGAAGCATATTAGTTACATAAAGGATATTATTATTATTATGTCATTTAGAAACTCATGAAAGGAAAAAAAAATCTTTCTTATATTCCTTTATATTTTTGTTAAGACATATTATTAGAAATATGTTAAAATGCTTAAAGACATGCTGGTAAAGGATGTGCTTGAAAGTTGGGGTTAAACCCAAGTATGTGAATGAATTTATTTTCAATCGATGCGTGAGATAGGTGGAGTGCATGCATGGTTTCATATATGTTTAATGCATCATTTTCAATGTGATATGGGCTTAGTATCCATCTTTACTAGTTGAAATCGTATCTACCAAGAAAAATATTAGCTTAATCTGGACTATAGTATGATGACCTTGGTGTGTATGATTTGGGAATGAGTAACAAGTATAAGGTTGAGATCCAATTAATGTGATGATTGAGTTCATCATGTTAATTTTGAGTCTTTTCATACCTACACTAATGGAAACTTAACAAAAGGTTACCTTGAAGGATGTCACTTTTATTCGTGAATGTAGATTCAAGAGTAATGTATGTGCATTAATTAGATGTGTTAAAATATGATTTGGGAATACATTCTTAATGAGTAAGAATGCAATGCCTCTAATTTATTTGACATTATTTTGTGTATTTTTGGTTGACATTATGCATCAAATAACTTTAAATTACTCATATACTATGTTGAGGTATGATCTTCCTAATAAACAAGAGGCTTAAATGACTAGTGCATGAACGTTTGTGGAAGCTATTTCAAGGAACACTTGAAGGTTATGTTTTCCTTAAGCTAATGTATGGGTGTGGAATCCATACTAGCATATAACTATGAGAAAATGTATGGGTGTGGAATCCATACTTGTATATATCTATGAGATAAGTAATGAGATAAGGTATGGGCGTGGAATCCATACTGAAATATATCTATGAGCTGAGTAATTCTTCTGGTTAAGAATAGTTTGATGGAATCTCATAGACATGATTAAGGAGTGATTATGTGTAATACAAGTTAAATGGATAGAGATTTGTAACATGATTTTCCTTGAGGTTTAAATCCATTATTTTATTTTTATTACAAATGAAGATACTAAGATTGGTATACTTAACACCATTAGGTGGTTTAGAATGTTTGGAATAATTTATTTCGATATATGGAGTCAAGTGTGAACTAGATATCTATCCTCTAGTATTGTAATACTTTTGTATGTGTTGAATTTAGGTAGAATTAAAATTATTTTCAAATTCTTGAAATGTTGAAAAATATTATTGTGATAAGTCAATGAAATATCTTTTCTATTGGATTAAGACAAATTAGGTCTAGGAAAGCCATAATAGTCTCTTTAATGATTTTATCAGTTGAATATTGGTTGAATTCTATTTAACCAAATTAATTGGAGAAATTACGAGGATTGAATTTATGTATTTCTATAAACTATTGTTAGTTAGATGATCGAGTCAAAATTCATATTTTTTATAAATTGTTAAGAGAATAACATGTTTAGAAGGTAATAATTTTATGTGGTGAGAACTTGTTTTATTTGAAATTAAAGAAAAAGGAATGTGATTAATGAAAAGCTTAGTTGAGTTCTTATTTTACAAGAATATGTGCTTGTGATATTTTTTGAGGGAGAAATGAAAGGAGAGTGAGGTCACATTTTGATGAATTGGAATCCGTGCATGATTTAGAAGCCTAAGATGATTATATTGTATGTGGAATGGAAGAGATTTTTGGACTTAGGAATTTTTTGTTGGGATGTATAGTTATATGAGTATTTATTAGTTCTACAAAATGTTGTAATAATTTGAGAGGGCTGTAATTCTCCTTAAAATAAAAAGGTTTAACTTTAGGCTAGAAATTCCCTTGTGATAGTCTAAATCTTATTTAAATTTAACAAGATTCTTCACATTTTGAGAAATGTATGGTTTTCATAGCTTGTTGTTGTGTAAATATTAATAGTAAAGAATACGACACGAAATCAAATGAATTGATTAATTACTGAATATAAATCATGACTAATTTCATAGTTGGAAAACAAATTGACTTGAAGTTATCAAGGTAAGTTAAATAATATAGATATCGTATTTTCATAAATGTGAGAGTTGTTCTTGATTACAAGCTGCTTTCAAAAATATATCATTAATCTACTTTCAGAATGAAGATATTCTAACAGAGTCATTCATAATTGATTCTCAAGTTAGAGAAGTGAATAATAATGAAGATTATGCAAACTAAAGGAATGATCTATAATACATAAGTGGGTCAACGAGGACTGTATTTAACCTTAGCTTAGTTAAAAAAAATGGTCCTAACCTCAAATTGTAATTTTTCCTAAAGAGTAAACGTTTAGTAAAAATATAAATATAGATCCTAAATATTTTGATTGCAAGGATGTCTTATGGAATGAAAAGAGGGAAATTGGACTGAGAAGACATAAATCAAGTGGGATGTAAGAGTGTATTTTATATATAACATCATGTTTTGTTGCATAAGAGTGGGTTTTAAAGACAACATCATGTTTTGTTGCGTAATTTCACTGACAATTGTATATGGGTTATTTTATACTTATTGTATGAAAATTTGATTGTGATATGGGATGGACCATCATTGTTGCGTATACAACCAATGTGTGATCTATTTATAGCTTGGAAATATCAACATACTACAGAACCAAGAAGATGACACATGTAGGATTCATATAGACTATGAGAAAGAAAAACATGTATAATATCAAATTATTATAGATAAATTAAGTAGATATCATATCAGTTACATAAAATAGTATTTTTACATGGTACTATAAAGTGTATGGTTGGTTTTGATATAGAAATATTTGGTATTTTATATCAAAACATGCCTAATGTGGCATGTATATATTTTCTAATTGATTGAGAATGGTATGTTTAGTTTTCATGGAGTTGCTTCCAATTTAGAAAACATTAAACTATGGATTGGCATGAAGAAAAAAATATGTCAAATACACATACATAAGGTTAACTACTTATTGATAGGAGAATCTAAAAGAACTAAGTATCTTATAACCATAGGAAAAACTTCGGGCCAAGTTTAGCCCAAGAGGGGGATTATGTAGTGTCCCTTCTTGGTGAGATAGCTTTGATGACACTTAGAGATGGTGATTTTGATATAATAATATAATATTATGGATGAAAGAATTATGTACATGCTTATATCCTATAGACCTGGTTTGGGTCACTTGGTTGTTGTGTGCTTATGATAATATCTAGGGTTGCATGTATAAGAATTGGTTTTGGTTAAGAGCATATTAGCGATTTTTTCTCTTTTGGTATCCTATTTTGGACATAGGGGTATGACATGAATGGTGATTTAGGATTAAGACACAGATCCATGGATGGTCATGGTTATGTGGAACATATAGTTAATTATGATTTATGGATGATACATGATTTGTATGATTATATGTACGTAATCTCATACTAATTGTGATGTGGCAGGGGACTTGGTCATTTCCAACAAGGATGATCAAGTTATAAATGACTGCGGAATTCATTTCTTCAAAACTAAAATGACTATGGAAGTCATGCACAATCTTTGGTAAAATGTGATTAAGTTAATTATGAAATTCATTTGATTTATATGATCTATGAGATTGTGATGTGTGTAGGTCTTCGAAGAAGACCTTACCATAAAACCATCAGATGGGTATGAGCTCACAATCAGTAACTTAAGGTGAAGCATGGAGTTTCAAATCAAATTAGATGAGAAACCATGAAAACTAGTGTGCACATTCCTAAATCCATGAAATATAAAGACATGGAGTCTTGGATCTATAATGAGATTTTTGGGGCGCGGAGTCCTAAATATTTAAAAAGATCAAGGTGTCTTGGATATTTAGAGTAGATGAGGGCACAGAGTCCTCAATCTACTAAGGCACATAGATGCATACAATAGGGAAACTCACAGATGAATTTCCTTAATAAAATCTCATTCCTAATGATTTTGGAGTGACTTTCTAAAAATAGAAAGTAATGTCTACCATTTCAAATATGACTTTCCAAAAATAGTAAATCGCCTCCACTCAATGGCTAATCAAGTATACTTGAAATAAAATTACTTAACTTATGATTAATCAATCACAATAGTTCAATCTCAACTTAATCCTCAATATTATTAATATTATTATTATATTTTATGAGACTATGATATTATTATTAAAAGGGAATTATATATCCTCAATCACTTCACACCTCTCTCCTTGATGATTCTCACGGCTCTATGTAGCTTTCTCTCTCTCTCTTTTAATAATGCATTACACTATTTTATGCACTCATCAAAGAATGGCATATTCCTCTTACACTCATTAAAGACGTGTCATAAAATATTCCTCTTACACTCTAGTCTTTAATGCAAATGTTACACTCTCCTTAACTAAAGCGTGCATACCTCTCCTTAATGGCATGAGTTACGCTCATTTAAATGGAATACAAGGCATGCATATTACTCCTCCTTTATTACAATAATTTTTTGTTCCTCATATATATGTGTCTCATGTATTCTCACTTGGGGAGGTGCATGGTGATACCAAGAGTTGGAGATATTTGAAAAAAAATATGAGAGGGAGAGACTTGGAGAGTAGCCAATTTATTTTTAATTGAATTTGAAATCCCTGACCTAAATTACTAAGTAGATATACATGGTGCAACTGACCATGAGTGGTATTTGGAGAAATTGAAACTTATCTTCCTCAACTTGCCTTCGATTTCTCTCTACTTCTATATTTTGGTACTGTTTGTGAGCTTTTACAACTCGAGGGTTCCAGGGGGAGGAGTTCTCCCTGGATATGGTTGGGTGAAAAACCAGATGGTTCAAATGAGTTGGTTAAGGGATCAAAGGTGGATCGTATTCTCAACAATTGGAGTTGAATATCTCTTCAGATATAATTTCCATTGTCCTATAATTATAGTATATCTTTAACATAAAATACAATTAGAAATTTAATTTGATGTAAGGATCTAATTTTGATTTAATCTTATGTTATCTATAATATTATTGATTAGTTAAAAATGAAGACTAGATCAGTCTATATGTATGGATGTTTAGATCTCGATATTGGAGTTATTATTGGTGTAGTTTGTGGTACTAATCTTGGTATTGTAGAATTTGAGAAAGGAAAGCCAAATATTATTGAAGGTAATTGCAATAAATAAATTCTAAAGGACTTGGGTAAGCATTTCACGATTTATGGTTTTGTTTCAAGTAATTAGATGCATGTTTTAGAAAGGGTTTCGAGATATTTTGCAAAGTGTTTGACGAAATCCGTGAATGAGTAATGCAATCAATGTATTTATGGAGGAACAAGTGCCAACTTGAAGTTTACACAAGAAGTAAGAAAATGGAAGTGTACCCAAAATATACCTAGAGGAATTACAAAATCAACCCTTAAAAGAAAATACAAAAATAATGGCAACTAAAATATGGTTTGGAAGATCAAATGCTTGAGGTAAGTTTGACATAAATTTCAGTTATGGATTATGTTTCATACTCTTATCAATAATTCAATTTTTTGTTATTCAAGCTGTTGTAATAGTAATATCAGAATTTTGACAGAAAGCCTTAATGGTTGTAGCATTCAGGGCTGCCATGTGTTTGTCAAATTGTAGCAATGGGTGCAATAAGCTTGTCAAATCATGTCAAATGAATTAGCTTGTGGGTTGTAAAATGTTTCAAGAACTCATATGGTGGATTTATAAATGTGTGAATTCAGTGAGAATGTCTTAGTAGAATAACTCTGGGTTTTTTTTCTCATGTAGTGTTGTAGTTGAAAGTTTTCATTCCATGTGTTTGACAAAAGTCATAAATGACACATTAATGATATATTTTTTTGTTTTTTTAAGAATCACACTCCTGGGAATTTTGAATTCGATTCAGCCCAACATCAGGGGGTATCCATGCAAAATGGACCTGTAACCCCTGCTTTGATTCCAAAAAAATACTTTTCAGAACCCCAATAAAAAACCTGGGCGATTTTGCAGATTGCTGCTATGAGTTATGTGCACATGTTGTTGAGTCTTTGATGAAAGACTAAGATTATTTAGTCCATGTTTTAATATGCCAACATTTAAAGTTTCAATTTATGAATTTTATGAGATCAATATGTTCAAGAAGAATCTTAAAGTCATTGTTTCCAATTGTTTGACAAAATGCCTCAATGGCTTTTGATTGCATGCTTGCAAAGTGTTTGTCATAAGGCTTCAATGATTGTAGATTGCATGTTTGCAAAGTGTTTGTGAAAATTCCTGAATGGCTATAGATTTGGTTCATATAAATTGTTAGTGTAATATTCCTAGTGTCTCCCATTTTTATGTACTAGAAATTATAAATAGACTATTTAATGGGTGTAGCTTCAATAGATTATTTAATCGATGTAGCTTCGTCTGTCTGCAAGTTTTCGGTATGAATATGAAAATTAATATAATAATTTGCTAAAGTGTGAATAGATAATAAGACAATTGTTCCTTTTATTATCTAAATCTTTAAAAAAAAGGGGGCTTGTTGTTGGAAACAATCTTATAGTGACTAATTCTGTAGGATTTTGTGCAAATGATCATAATAAGTTTCATCTGAGCTGCATGTATGCATGGCTGCATTATTGTGATTAAATATCTTTAGAAAACAACTACTTGTGCCCAATTTATGCAGGTCCATTGTTTTACTTGACACTCTTTGAATAATAATATTCTTGTGAATTGGTAATAGTAGTTTCTCTTGCTACAATATTCATTCTGTAATTCTCATGATTGAAGCATTGGATTGATAATTGTGATTGGGAATTTTAATAGATGAATTTGGAAATGTTGTTGGGTCAATATATTTTGTGATTCCATTTGATAAACATATCATATTTATTATATTTTCCAATGAAGAGAAGCATATTCTTCCCTCGGTTACCATGCTATAGGCAGGTTAATACCCATACACTTATATGGGATATTTATAATAGAAGCATTATACTTTTGTGGTTATGATATCAAGGGTCTATAAGTGGAGCTTATTTAGCTAAATATAAGAAATCAAATAGGTTGACCTATCTTAATGTTCACACATGGAATTATGGTGGAATTTATTTCTAATATTACTTAGAGCTCATCTAGAAGTATGATAAGAGCACATGCTATCATCTTTTAAGCTTCAGAGGAAATGTGTTTTGGAATTGGTTTTAAGGGAAATTTATCCCTCACTTATTCTGTGATATTATTATATTGAAATAGATGAAGGAACATGATTACATGATAATTTAGTTAGTAATGTTACAAAAGAAAATTTACTATTAGTGATTAATGTGACATGTACTTCTCGATATTATTTATGGTGGGTAAGGCGGGACCTTACATATATCACATGTAGATCCAGTGATTATGGTTATATATTTTGGTTTTTGATTATTTAAATTATTTTTTATCCTACACATTAGTTGATATGAAAATTACTTTTCTTGTCAGGTGTGGGATATTATGTTGTGTGAGTTAATTAATATGTTCTAACTTGTTATATTGCATTTTGTTTGTATGAGAATAACTGTATAATTATACCGTATTATGTATTGAAAAAAGTAGTTGTAGTGTGGATGGCTACAACTTTAACAAGTCATAACTATATTTACACAACTTCATATGAATACTAAAATGTAAAGTGAATTCTGCAGATTAATGTCCTATTTTTAACTACTGATAACATATTTGAAATATATATTTGGATAGAGTACGGTTGAAAATCTGGGATATTATGTACGAGTCTAAGTGGAGGATATAAGGTAATTGGATTGAATACCTAGAATCGACCCAGTTCTTAGATGTTAGTTGAATTAGATAATTATAAAAAAAAAATCGTATTTCTTTTTCCGTATGTAGGCATAAATTCAAAGGTAAGGTTTTTCTGTATACCCATTCACTACAAGAAAAAAAGGACATTGGTGAGGGGATAAAAATGTCACCATAAGCTCATTGGTGATGGTCAAAAGAGACCTCATCACCAAAAAATGAATGTCACCAAGGGTGGCATCGCCGAAAGTATAAGTGTTGATATGAAATTCAAGTTCTGTCGCGAATAATGATTTATAATGACAGATAGTGACTATCTGATGCAGGAGAATTAAGGTAGAGACAACAATGTGGCAAAGTTGGTCACTTTTTGTGGCTTGGAAAGAGGGCTAGCAGTCCTAAGCATTTGAAGACCTTGTCTTTCTTTGTTTTTAACGTATTTTGTTTAAGTTTAATTTGGGCTAACTCAGCCAATGTCATTTGCATAATAAAATAATGGTTAATTTAATATTAGTTGAGAATTTAGTTGAATAAGTTGAATAAACTATTTTGGAAACTGAATGACAGTTTCCCAACCATATGGGGATTTTGGATATGGATAAAATAAAACCAAATCCACCATTGTGGGGTTGGGGCCATCCATAGAGGGAAAGGAGAGATAAAGAAGTGGAAGTGAATGTAAAAACCAGTTGTTAGAGGGCTTGGCTCTGTATTTTCCATTTTACATATTATCTAAGTGTTTTGTGTTGTGACCGAGATCTTTGTCTTTAAATAACATTTATTTTCCAAATAATGTCTAAGTGTTTTGGTGCTTAATCAGGCTCCCTGTTTTAAGTTAATTCCTTGAATATTTATTGAAGTCGGATGATTGTATTTAAGACGCACAACGAGAATAAAAATTGGATTTGCAGGCACGACAAGGCCTTTTACTTACATTTTCCTTTGTTAAATTGCGTATTGTGTTGACCGTAGAAAACCCAATCGAACTTGGAGGTTTGACGAGGACCGTCGATGCGAATATGATCAACTGTGATAAACACACATCGCATCCAAATGTTATCTCACATTTCAAAGAATAAGAAACAACAATAAGATTTCAGAGGTAAAAGAATTTAGTTTGCGATGAGAAATGGTACGGAGGGGAAATAACACAGGCCATCGGATCTGTCTGAGATCGAAAGGTGGAAGTTGATAACGACGATCGAAAATCATAATTCGTGAGGTTTAACGTTGAGAGCCATCGCAAGGGAAATTAAATTTTTTGTGATGCAAAGTGCGGGAAGCCACGTGTTGATGCGGCGCAACATCGTATCGCACAGAATTTAAAGTTTAGCACTTAATGTTTCAAGGTTAATTTGCAGGGAATGTGAAGTGTGACTATTTTCTGATTTGTCAGAGACTATGGTGGGACCCTCCAGGAATAATTCCACGGGTTTTAATTTCGTTTGTTTTGTGCATTGGTTTTGGTATTTGTTTAAGTCTGTGTATATAATAAACACTCCGTTTGTTGATCGCGTAAGTATGTATGTATGTGTCTAACCCCTAAGGTTAATCTTTGTTACGAACAAAGGGATTTTTCATTAAGTCTTAAACAGCTCCCTTTCCGCAATGTTATTTTGACATATTGCAACAGGTCTGCATCAATTGGTATCAAAGCCATTTTCTTCCTAAGTACGGATGGAAGTAGGAAGAAGAGGCCGGGGAAGAGATGAAGCAGGAAGAAGAGGCCGTGAAAGAGCTGCAAAAGGAGCAGCAGAAGAAGGAATCCATAAAGAGATTAGAGTATTTTCAGCACGTTTAGCAGCAGTAGAAGCAGGAAGGCTTAAGGACCTGGAAAATGGAGATGAGAGTGAAGATGAGGAGCTAGAGGCATAACCATATGATCAAGAGAATGAGCCACCGAACTCATATTACTGAGATATGTTTTGATGGCTAGCAGCAAGCCAAAACCATAGCTCTCTAATTATGATGGCAGTTTATCCATGGAAGCATCACTGGACTGGATAAGTGAGTTGGATAAATAATTTGAATATGAGGAAATTAGTGAGGACAGGAAGATTAGGTTTGTTGCCACTAAGTTGAAAGGGTACGCCGCATTGTGGTGGGACAATGTGCAGGCATAAAGGAGAAGAATAAACAAGCCTTTAATAAGGAGTTGGGACAGGATGATTGCAAAAATAAAAATCAAGTTCCTACCTAAAGATTACCAAGTTTCCCTTTACAAGAAGGTGCAGAACTTGATACAGAGAACAATGAATGTAAAGGAATACACAAAAGAGTTTTATAAATTGAACTCAAGGGTTGGTTATGATGAAGATACCCCTAAGAAGAAAACCAGATTTGTAAATGGTCTCTAGATGGAAATATTGGATGAGATCAATATTCTTTCCCCAAAAACTATAGAGGAGGCATACCAGTGTGCTTTGAAGGCAAAGGAAAATATTTCTAGGAAGTAGAATGCTAGAAGAGGACGTGGTTCTGGAAGAGGAAGAGGACAGTCCCATGGTAGAGGTAGAACTCCCGACAATAATGAATAAGGCAACAGTTTGAAAAAATCGGGACATGATAAGAAGGAAGGTAACACCAGAGGTGGAAGGCCATACCAGTGAGGAAGACATAATGGTAGAACTAGACGAAATGACTGCCAGTGTTACAGGTGTCACAAATGGGGACACAGGTCTTTTGAATGTGTTGAAAATGAACCAGCTAGACAGAGGGGAGCATATATTGCTCAACTTGATGAAGCAGAGGCAACACCACAAGAGGTGGAGAATGTGCCTGAGACAGGAGAAGCCTTGGTCTTAAACAAGGTTTTACTAAAACCAGCCAAGGAGGTGGCTAACCTGACACAAAAGAAAGCATTTTTCTAGATTGTGTGTAAGTCACATGGAAAATGATACAAATTGATCATAGACAGCGGAAGCACTGATAACCTGGTAGCCACTGAGATGATAGAGAAATTGGGTTTGAATAAGTCAAAGCATTCGACTCCATATAGGGTGTCTTGGTTGCAGAAAGGACACCAATTGATGGTTGATGAACAATGCAAGGTGGAGTTTCACATTGGAAAGTACAAAGACAAGGTAGCTTTCGATGTTATGCCTATGGACGTGTGCCATATTCTACTGGTCATACCATGGAAATATGATAGAAAGGTCCTCTATGATGGGGAGAAGAATTGTTATAGATTTTTGAAGAATGGGATAAAGCATACGCTAGTTCCCATGGAAGAAGAAGAGACTACATAAACTAGTGGTACAAAGACATTGCTGATAGCAGGGAAGGATTTTATGTGACAGATTGAGGAGAATGAATGAATTATGTAGTTTTGCGAAGGCCAAGAGTAGTGTTAATGCATATAGAAATTATTGATTTTCCTGTGGAAATATAGGACATGCTGCAAGAGTTTAGTGATAATGTGGTAGATGATCTACCAGATAAATTACCACTGAAGCGGGGCATTATTCACCACATTTGTTTTATTCCACAAGCCAGTATTCCAAATAAGGCTGCTTACCTGATGAGTTCGAAGGACAATGAGGAGATAAAGAAGCAAGTGTAGGAGTTGTTTTTTTTTTTGGTAAGTTGAGGTATTCTATTAATTTCGAAAACATAACATATGCTATAGGCTGGGTTGGGAATCTATGCTTAACCAATCCCAGCCTTTGTTACACTTTTTCTGGGCTATCTCGGGGGAGGAAAGCAGCCCAGATAAAACATAGAACCTAGCAGAACATTATGCACAGTAGCACTGACACATCTAAAAAAAATAAATTAAATGATAGTAGAAAAGCCCTGAGGGCCAACATGACAAAAAACAGAGGAAAATTGAAGTAGGAGCTTGCACAGAAGCTGCTTCCACATCGGCTATAGTGCGTTTGGGAATGTTTGCAGGAGCGCATAGGATGGGGGAGTCTGGGTCTATGCCATTTGGAATCCACATCCAAATTCTATCAGAGTCCATGACCCAGATGTTAGTGTCCTCATCATATCTCTCTAAAGCTATTAGAGGGACAAAAGTGCAACGCAGAGAGTGCATTCTAGGAGAAGAGGTGGCGCTCCTTGAGCCTCAACCACCTCTTTGTGCGTCTTTCCTGGAGGATTCTGCACGTTGCTCAGAATCAGGTCTTTGGAGTGCAAAAGTGTTGGAAGATGAGCCATCAATTGACTGGACGTGATTGTCATCTCTGCGATGATATCGACTCGGGAAAGCCCCTCTCTAACCTCCGCGGATAGTACGCTAGCAAAATATGGGAGCCATTATGCACCTGGGATGGGGTGAGCAGGTCAAGAGAAGAATAAGCACTCAAGGCCAAGGAAGAGAGACACGAATCACATTGGGGCTGATGGGGCAGCAATATCTAGGGGGCAGGTTCGTAGGATGGAGAGCGGAAATTCAAAGGAAGCTGCGCAGCTCCTCGCTAGGACAAAGAATTTGTAGCTGATTGACATCAATGATAAGCCAAGGTAGAGTGAGGGGATAAAAAGGAATATGTAATAGGATGAGTGAGGAAGAGGCCAGATAACTTGGAGTTATAAAGGGGTTGGGATGAGATCTATGACGATGGAGTTGGGTGGCCTTCGCATGGATCTACGTGATATGCTTGAGAACTTGAGTAGGCTACGGGGAGGAGGTATGGATGCGATTATATTTAATCATGATGGAAATTAATGGTGATAGAAGTGAGGTGATGTTCAGGGTTTAGGTGACGCAGTACCCATCCTCTCTTCATCATTTCTAGTTCTGGGAGGATCATGCGAGGGACTAACGGTAAATGGATTTGCAACAGGTGAAGCTATACATTGGAGATATCTGTTATGTGGGTGGGGTGAGATGTGATTTTCACTCATGTCTAGTCTATCACCAGCATCCAGGGAAGTGTAGGAGTTGTTGGATAAAGGATTGGTTCAGAAAAGTTTGAGCCCTTATGTTGTTCCAACCATTTTAGCTCCTAAGAAAGAAGGTGAATGGTGGATGTGCACTGATTCTTAGGCGATAAACAAGATCACTATCAGGTATAGATTTCCTTTAACTCAAATGGATGATATCATGGATTGTCTGAGTGGAGCAACGTACTTTTCAAAAATAGATTTGAAGAGTGGTTATCACCAGATCAGGATTAGAGAAGGTGACAAATGGAAGACAACTTTCATGACCAATGAAAGTTTGTACGAGTAGCTGGTCATGCCTTTTGGATTGAGAAATGCGCCCAAAACATTCATGTGTTTGATGAATGAGATGTTTAAGTAATTCATTGGTAAGTTTGTGATTGTATATCTGGATGATATACTTATTTTCAACAAGACAAAGGAACAACATTTATGGCATGTCACATATGTGTTAGAAAAATTGCAGTAGGGTAAGTTGTTAATGAATTTGAAAAAATGTTCTTTTTGCAAGAAAGAATTGATTTATCAAGTATTTTTAATTTCTGAGAATGAATTGAAGATGGTTTCAGAGAATGTTGCAGTCATAGTTAACTGGCGTTCTCCCAAGAGTTAGTTTGAAGTTAGAAGTTTTCATGGATTGATGATTTTCTACCAGAATTTTATTAAGAACTTCAACGGTATTTGTGCACCTATGTTGGATACCATTAAGAAGGAAAATCAGTCATTTTATTGGACAAAATATGCTGAGAGGAGTTTTCATTTTTTGAAGAAGAATATTATGGAAAAAACCAATCCTAAAGTTGCTAGACTTCAGCAAACTTTTCCAAGTTCGTTGTGATGCCAGTGGAACAACCATTGGTGCAGTACTCAGCCAGGAAGATAAGCCAATAGCATACTTTAGCAAGAAGTTAAACGAGAGTAGGAAGAAGTATACAGCTTATGACAAAGAATTTTATGCATTCGTCCAAGCGTTGAAGCATTGGAGACATTATTTACTGGTTAATGAGTTTTTTCTGTTTTCAGATAATTCTGCGTTACAATATATTATGCAGCAGCATAAGATGAATCATAAACACGTGAATTGGGTGGAGCAATTGTAGAGTTTCACATTTGTTTTGAAACACATCAATGGTCAGGCCAACAAAGTGGTAGATGCATTGATCAGGAGGAGTCTGATATTTCAAGAAAGTGCAATGCAAGTATTGGGATTTGAGCATCTCAAAGAATTGTATGAAGTGGATGCATATTTTAAGGAAGATTATAAAGCTTTACAAAACCTATTGTTGAGGTAAAATATTCCATGGTTGGATTATAAAATATAGGAGGGGTTTCTATTCAAAGGAGGACAGTTGTGTATTGTAGAATGTTCTATGCGAGAGAACTTAATCTAGGAAAAGCACAGTGGAGGTTTGGCCAGAAATTTTGGCATAGATAAGACCTTGGATCAATTGAGCCACTTTTACTATTGAACAAGAATGTGAAGGGATGTACAGAGGTTCGTAATAAGATGTGAAGTGTGTCAACATGCAAAGGTACGCAATTAGAATGCAGGGTTGTATACACCCCTACCAATTCCAAATAGACCATGGGACTCAGTCAATTTGGAATTTATCTTGGGTCTACCAAAGACACGAAGGGGATTTGATTCCATCATGGTGGTGGTGGATCGTTTCACCAAAATGGCACATTTCATTCCATGCAGAAAGACAAGTGATGCCACACATGTAGCACATTTGTTCTTTACAAAGATAGTTAGATTACATGGCTTGCTGAAGTCCATCATCTCGGACAGACATGTAAATTTCACGGGTCATTTCTGGTGAACATTGGGGAAGAAGTTAGACACCAATCTAAATTTTAGTTTTTCTTACCTTCCACAGTCAAATGGGCAAACTGAAGTTGTGAACATGAGTATAGGAAATCTGCTGAGGAGTCTAGTTGGTCAAAATTCCAGACAGTGGGATCGTGTGCTTGCACAAGCAGAATTTTCTTATAATGACTCGCCCAACAGAAGCACGGGCAGAAGTCCTTTCCAAATCCTATATGGAATGCACCCACGTGGAGTATTTGAGTTGTAGGATTTGGGTTAGTTAGAACACAGGAGTGCTAATGGCGAAGATTTCACAAAATCAGTCAATGATCTACATGAACAGGTCAAGTTGAAGCTACAAGACAATAGCCAAAAGTATAAACAATGAATAGATTTGAAAAGGCGGGAGGTACAACTCGAAGCAGGATACTTGATACTGACACATTTGCACAAGGAGATGTTTCCTAAAGGTGAATACAACAAATTAAAGATGAAAAAGGTCAAGCCTTATAGAATTCTTCAGAACTTTTCTACAAATGCTTATGAGTTTTAGTTTCCTCTGGGTGTAGGAACCTCACCCATGTTTAATGTGGAAGATCTATGCCCATATACTATTTTTGATGAAGGTGAGAGTTCAGAGAGATGAACATAGGACATCCAGGATGAAGAGAAAGCATGGATTAAACAAATGGCTCTAGCACAACCTTTGGAGATTGAACAAATTTTGGACACACAGGTGGCCAAGAAGACACGAAACAAAGAATATCTGAAGTATCTGATCAAATGGAAGGACCATCCTCTGGAGGAATGTTCTTGGTTGGATGCTACCCAGATTCAAAGCATATGGTATTATATTGAAGAACTCATGGAGAGGAGAAATGAAATTAATTTACCCTGGGAGCCTGATGTAGGAGCATTAAGGTAGAGCCAACAATGTGAAAAATTTGGTCACATGTTGTGGCTTTGAAAGAGGGCTAGCAGTCCTAATCATTTGAATACTTTGTGTTTATTTGTTTTTAACGTATTTTGTTTAAGTTTAATTTGGGCTAACTTAACCAATGTAATTTTCATAACAAAATAATTATTAATTTAGGATTAGTTGAGAATTTTCTTGAATAAGTTGAATAAAGTTTTTTGGAAACTGAATGACCGTTTCCCAACCATATGGGGATTTTGGAGACAGATAAAATCAAACAAAATCCACCATTGCTGGGTTGGGGCCTGTTAGGTCCCTATATTACTAGTATAGTCCCTTATTGTTGTTAGTGTAACCCCCTTATTGTTATTATTGTACCCTTGTAACCCCATTTTATTATTATTGTGCCCTTAAATTATTATTGTTAGGTCGGCTAGGATTACATTGTGGCCCACTAGGATTACATTATGGCCCCATGGACTCCTATATATAGAAAGGAGGTTTTGTAAATTGTATCATCCAAGAATTGTTCATTTATGTAATGTATTGGAGGTTTCCCCCTAAAAGTGGCTTATTTCTAAGGCGTTGATATCTCTTTTCTTCTATTTTTGGAGCTGGTTACACAACATTTGGTATCAGAGCTTTGGATTCTAGGGTTTCGCTGCTCCAAACAGGTCATCGTGGAAGCTTCGCTATAAATTTTTTTATACAAAGTTTCAGAAGCTGAAATTTTTAGGGTGCGAAGCTGAAATCTTAAGGAAGATTATCTAAAAATTTCAGAACTTGGTTCGCAATATTTTCGGAGATATGATCTGTGGAAGTGAGGTTTTTT
This sequence comes from Pinus albicaulis, assembly GCA_034641835.2. NCBI lineage: Eukaryota > Viridiplantae > Streptophyta > Pinopsida > Pinales > Pinaceae > Pinus > Pinus albicaulis. Next base: position 901,977,037 of record CM076573.1, on the reverse strand, counting down.
TTCAGGCTCCTAAACAGGTCATTGTGGAATTTTCGCTATAAATATTTTTCTACGAAGGTTCAGAATCTAAAATGCATATGGTACAAATCTGAAATACTGAGGAAATTCATCAAAAAAATTTAGATATTTTTTCAAAATATTTTTGGAGATATGATCTGTGGAAGGTAGTGCTTTTTCAGGCTCCTGAATTTCATCTCAAAGAGGTGATTGTTGGAAAAGTTCAATAAATCTCTCTCTGGGCATCGGATTGGAGTGCCGTAAAAAGTGGTCACAAGTACACGGATTTTAGTTTCTTGGCTATCAATTTCAGAGACAAAGGATGAAACAGTGACACGTGTCAAGTCGTACAAGTTCACTCTACTGAACCAGTCCATAATTAGGTCATTGTGGGAGATTGGACACAACTTTGTCTTGGAGAATCCAAGTTAGGTCAGACCTGTGGAATTTGAAAGATAATTCAGAGGGCTACGTGGTACCAAAATTCAGATATTGAAGTGCTTCAATCACAGAGATAATCCAATTTCAATATCAAGCTCCTCAAAAGAAAGAAAAATGTGTGTATTTTTTTCCAAATTGCATAAGTCTTGTTTGAATAATCAAGTTAAATTGATTCCAAGGGCATATTGTAGAATAGATATCAGTATTGGATTCTAAAATGGCCCCTAAAAATAATTCAACGCCCATTAAGCCTTTAGAAGGCTCTACTATGACTCATGAAGATGAAGAATGGCGACATGACATATAAAAATTACAAGAGCAAGTGCAACAAATTTCGCTCTCGCAAAGAACAACAAAAAATGAAATGGAAGTTTGGAAGAAAGGCATGGAAACTAAGATGGATGGTTTGAAGAAAGGCGTGGAAGCTAAGATGAATGGTTTGGAAGCTAATATGGATGGCATGGAAATGGGCATGGAAGCTAAGATGGATGACATGAAATACAACATGGAAAACATGAAGAATGATCTAAAAGCATACATGGAAGGCTTGATGACAAGCTTAAAACAAGAAATGATTCCTAATGGCGGAAATATAGTAGAAGAACCTCATGATGAGAACAAAATAAATGTTAATCGTGATTTAATAAACTCTAATGTTGGCGGGAAGAACCACCATATTCCAAAAATGGATATGAGGAAGTTTGATGGAAAGGATCCTGTAACATGGATACTATAGATGGAGCAATATTTTGATCTCCATAACGTGCAAAACACACAAAAGGTGCGCATTGCAACTTTACATTTAGAACAAAATACATTTGTATGGTATCGATGGCTTTGCTCCCGTAAAAAAATTGTCACTTGGTCAATTTTACGGAGGAAATGATAGCACATTATGAGGATACAAAGAGCAACACCTTCTTTAGCCAATTGATAAATCTCAAACAAAAGGGTTTAGTGGGGCAGCACATTGAGGACTTCCAAAAATTGAATATAAGGGTAACTGATATTCCAGAGGAACACAGGATCGATCTCTTCATAGGCACTTTAAAGGATAACATTCAACATGAATTTCGCGTTCTGGAACCTGATTCATTGGAGAAGGCATTCAGGTTGGCAGAAAAAGTTGAATGTAAAATTATGGCAACAAGGAAGCCTGCCACTCAATTCTATAAAGAAGGAAGTGTGGCTACGCCTAGATTTCCACAACCTACAAGGTTGACACCACAACAATTGGAAGAAAAAAGAGCAAAAGGGCTTTGCTACAGTTGTGATAGAAAATACACTAAACGTCATAAGTGTGCTGAGAAGAAATTATTTTACACAGATTGTGAAGAGGAAGAAGAAAATGAACAAGAAGAGGAAATACACCAAGAACCAACCCAAGAAGCGGAAGAAATGAGTCTGACCATATCGTGTAATGCATTGGCAGGAATTACCACTCCTCAAACTCTCAAGATAGAAGGACATATCAAGAAGAAAAGGGTAATAGTGTTGATTGATTCGGGTAGCACCCATAATTTTATTCATTGTAAGGTAGCCAAGGAATTAAATTGTTTCCTATACCCAACACCAGAATGTCAAGTGATGGTTGCAAATGGAGGAACTATAAATTGCTCTGGAAAATGCCTTAATATCAAGCTAACCATGGGGGAATATGTATTGACTAGTCCAATGCTTTCCATTCCTATGGGAGGTGCTGATGTTGTACTAGGAGTACAATGGTTACAATCTTTGGGGCCGGTAGCTTTTAATTTTCAAGAACTTTTCTTGAAATTTTTTTCAGAAGGAAAGGAAGTCGAATTACGGGGTATTGAAGGGAAGCCAGGAAGGATAATAAGCTCTAATATCATGACAAAGCTTCTAAAGAAAGAACAACGAGGCGTAATTGCACAATTATGCTCACTAGAAGTTCCGACATCAAAATCATCTATTTCTGCAGATCTCCAACAAGTCTTGGACAATCATTCCAAGGTGTATGAAACTCCCAAAGGACTCCCACCTATTCGTGATCATGATCATGCTATTCATTTGATTCCAGGAAGTGTTCCTCCAAACATCGGGCCTTATAGATATCCTTACTTCCAAAAGAGCGAAATTGAACGTATGATTGCAGAAATGTTAGAGGCGGGTATAATTCAACCTAGTAAAAGTTCTTTCTCTGCTCCTGTAGTATTGGTACACAAGAAGGATGGATCATGGCGAATGTGTCCGGATTATAGGGAGCTCAATAAACTCACCATTAAAGACAAATTTCCCATTCCTGTGATTGATGAATTATTGGATGAATTACATGGAGCAATTTATTTTACCAAGTTGGATCTTCGTTCGGGATATCATCAAATTAGAATGAAGACTGAAGATATTCCAAAAACAGCATTTCGAACTCATGAGGGTCATTATGAATTTTTGGTCATGCCTTTTGGCCTTACCAATACACCTTCTACATTTCAAGGGTTGATGAATTCCATTTTCAAACCCTTCCTTAGAAAATTTGTGCTAGTATTTTTTGATGATATACTAATCTACAGCAGGTCTTGGAAGGATCATGTTTAACATGTTGACAGGGTGCTCAAACTATTGCAGGAGAAACAATTATATGAAAAAAAATCCAAATTTTTCTTTGGAGTACAAGAGGTGGAATATCTGGGTCATATTGTATCTCACGAGGGTGTTAAAGTAGACCCTAACAAAATTAAAGCCATTAAGGAATGGAAAGTCCCCACAAACATAAAGCAGTTGCGAGGATTTCTCGGGTTAACATGGTATTATCACAAGTTTGTTAAGAATTATGGGAGAATAGCAGCACCTCTAACAAAATTATTGAAGAAAGATGCATTTTCATGGACTCCTGAAGCAACTAAGGCCGTTGAACGTCTTAAAGAGGCAATGTGCCTAACACCGGTCTTAGCTACGCCAGACTTCAAAAAAACCTTTATTGTGGAATGTGATGCCTCAGGAAATGGAATTGGTGCGGTTTTAATGCAGGAAGGAAGACCTATTGCTTTTGAAAGTCGTCCAATCAAAGGAAAGTATTTACAGAAACCTATTTATGAGAAGGAAATGTTAGCAATACTGCATGCACTAAAGAAATGGAGAACTTACCTAATGGGAAGACACTTCAAAGTAAAAACTGATCATGATAGTCTTAAACACTTTTTGGAACAAAGACTATCTTCAGAAGAGCAGCAAAAATGGGTCACAAAGATGTTGGGTTATGACTTTGAAATAATCTACAAAAAAGAAAGCTTAATGTTGTTGCAGATGCACTCTCAAGAAAGAATGAAGAGGTGGAAGCATTGCTTTGTGCCATTTCTATTATCCAACCAGATTGGATAACCAAAGCAAGAGATGAATGGAAGAAGGAAAAAGATGTATGGGCACTCATTCAAAAGTTGCAGCAAGATCCTAGTACATCTAATACATTTAGTTGGAAAAATGATTCCTTATGGTACAAAGATCGCTTATATCTTTGTAAAAATTCCCAACTAAAACAAAATATTCTTCTGGAATTGCACACTTCTCCTTTAGGAGGACACTGAGGATTTTTAAAAACTTACCACAGGGTGAAGAAAGAATTTTTTTGGGATGGCCTTAAATCTGATATTCAAAATTTTGTGGCGGAATGTTTGGTTTGCCAGCAGAATAAAGTGGAAACAATTAAGACACCGGGACTTCTACAACCTTTATCCATTCCAAGTCAACGTTGGGAGGAGATTTCAATGGATTTTATCACAGGTTTACCTAAGTCCGAAGGAAAGAGTGTCATCATGGTGGTAGTTGACAGACTTACCAAGTATGCACACTTTTGTGCATTATCTCATCCATTTAAAGCAAGTACAGTTGCTACTACATTTATGGACAGAATTCAAAAGCTACATGGAAGCCCAATGGTTATTGTGAGCGACAGAGATCCCATTTTTACTGGAAATTTTTGGACAGAGTTATTTTCTTGTTTGGGTACTCAATTAGCTCATAGCTCATCTTATCATCCTCAATCTGATGGTCAAACTGAGATAGTAAATAAATGTTTGGAAGAATATCTTCGTTGTTTTGTATCTGATAAACAAAAACAATGGGTCAAGTGGTTACCTCTTGCTGAATGGTGGTATAACACTTCCTTCCATACTACAGCAAAAATGACCCCATTTATGGCATTTTATGGATATCATCCACCATCCATCACATCATCTTTAAGGGAAAATGCGAAAGGTTCAAACGATGAAGATCCACATGGTGTAAGCAGAAGTTCTCCAACTCTTAAAGGATAGGTTGAATTGCTATCGAATGAAACTGCGACGAGAGCAACATCACATCGGAAAGTTTTGATGTAGGAGTTAGATTATTTTTATGACTACAACCATACAAACAAAATGTCCCTCAAGCAAGCAAGAAAGGATAATAAATTATCACTTAAAGTGGTCCTTACAAGGTGTTGCAAAAGATTGGTACTATGGCATACAAATTAGAGCTTCCCTACTTCTTCGCGAGTACATCCAATTTTCATGTTTCATGCTTAAAGAAGGTTAGAGGTGAAAATATTCCAGTTCAAACAATATTGCCTGAACTTGATGAGGAAGGAAAAATCATATTGGAACCTGAAGCAGTCACGAAAAAAGGAACTCGACAGCTACGAAATCAATCAATTTTAGAGTATCTCATCAAGTGGAAGAACTTACCCACCGAAGATTCTACATGGGAGGATGAGAATTTTATACGAGAACCACCCGGAAGCTACTCAAGTGTTGAGGCAACACTTTTTAAGAAGAGGAGTATGTTAGGTCCCTATATCACTAGTATAGTCCCTTATTATTGTTAGTGTAAACCCCTTTTGTTATTATTGTACCCTTGTAACCCCCATTTTGTTATTATTGTGCCCTTAAATTATTATTGTTAGGTCGGCTAGGATTACATTGTGGCCCACTAGGATTACATTATGGCCCCATGGACTCCTATATATAGAAAGGAGGTTTTGTAAATTGGATCATCCAATAATTGTTCATTTATGTAATGTATTGGAGGTTGCCCCCTCGAAGTGGCATTTTTGTAAGGTGTTGATATCTCTTTTCTTCTATTTTTGGAGCTGGTTACACAACAGGGCCATCCGTAGAGGGAAAGGATAGATAAAGAAGCGTAAGTGAATGTAAAAACCAATCATTAGAGGGCTTGACTTTGTGTTTTCCATTTTCTATATTATCTAAGCGTTTTGTGTTGTGATCGAGATCTTTGTCTATTAAAAAGAATTTCTTTTCCAAATAATCTCTAAGCGTTTTGGTGCTTAATCGGGCTCCCTGTTTGAAGATAATTCCTTCAATATTTATTGAAGTCGAATGCTTTTATTTAAGATGCGCAGTGAGAATAAAAATTGGATTTGCAGGCTTGACAAGGCCTCAATATTACATTTTATTTTGTTAAACTATGTATTGTGTTGACCACAGAACAAACCCCACTTAAACTTGGAGGTTTGACGATGATTGTCGATGCGATGATGATAAACAGTGATAAATGCACATCATAGCCAAATGTTATTGCACATCGCAAAGAATAAGAAACAACAATAAGATTTCATAGGTTAAAGAATTTAGTTTGCAATTCAAATTGGTATGAAGGAGAAATAGCACGGGTTGTTGGATTTGTCCTATATCAAATGCTGGAAGTTGATAGCGGCAATCGCAAATCACAATTTGTGAGGCTTAACGTTAAGAGCGATCGCAAGGGAGGTTAAAAATTTTGTGATGAAAAGTGCAGGAAGCCACATGTCGACGCAGCACAACATCACATCCTGCAGAATTTAAAGTTTAGCGCTTAACATTTCAAGGTTAAGTTGTTGGGAATGAAAAGTGCGACTGTCCGCTGATTGGTCAAAGACTACAGTGGGACTCTCCAGGAAGAATTCCATGGGTTTTCATTTCGTTTTTTTTGTGCATTGGTTTGGGTATTTGTTTAAGTCTTCGTATATAATAAACACTCTGCTGTTGATCGCGTAAGTATGTATGTATGTGTCTAACCCCCGAGGTTAATCTTTGTCACGAACAAAGGGGATTTTCATTAAGGGGTTTTTCATTCTGACATATTGTAGTAGGTCTGCATCATCATCACCATTTCATATGAGCAATGGTGACAGACAATAGCCTTTGCCACCAAAAAACTGAATGTCACCAAAGGTGGCGTTGCTAAAAGTATGTGTTGTGGTGACATTGAAGGCCTCTCATGAATATTGATTATAATGATGGATAATGATTGTCACTATTTCATATGAACAACAATGATTTTTTGTGATGGAAATTTCATGGTCGTCACTATTGGTGCATATATGTGGTGATGTTCATTGACCGTCACCATTTCATATTTGGTGAGGGTAAAAAAATGTCATCATAACCTCATTGGTGACATCGGGGTCCGTCATCAATAATGACTATAATGACAAGAAGTGACCCTCACCATTTCATATCAACAACAACGATTTATGGTGATGGACCTTTCATGGTCGTCACTATTTATGCATATATATGGTGGTCAAAAAATGTCACCATAAGCTAATTGGTGATGGTCAAAAAAGGCTTCGTCACCAAAAACTGATAGTTGCCATTCCATATGAATATCAGGGCACGATGGAATCAAACCACCAACCTCCTTATTGTAAACCAGGTGCTCTTCCATTGAGCTAGCACCCTTTAAATAATTAGACTTTTAAACATTATATCTTGAAACCTTTAAAGGTTGTAAATTCTACAACTTTCAATAAATTAAAGTCTCGATAATATTTTACTAAAAAAGAAAAATATCATTGAAGTTGCAAGTACCTACCTCATGGCTATGGAAGTTATGAAAATTAGGTGGAGGGGAAAATAGTTACGTATATCAGAATCAATATGTTAAGTTGAATATTCAATTAGAATTGAAACTATGAAGACATTTATTGCTTGCAAATGACCTATAACTCACAAATGCACCAAATATTGCAAAGGAATTGTCATAAGTGGATAGCATATGGAAGAAGAGCATTGATGAAGATAGATGCAATATGTTATAGGTTGAATGAAAGAAAAATATCAATGTTATTGTTGTTGGTGATTTTTTATAATTGGGACCTTTGTCTTTCCTTTATCACGTAACTATTCAAATTAAAAATTATAAATTTTTAATATATGAATGATATCTAAAATTATGTACAAATGTAACAAGGATCTCTAGGGAACCACAGGAGAAAATTAAATATTATATATATATATATATATATATATATATATATATATATAACCCCTTCACATAAAGCGACATGTGATTTGGAATTTCATAAGTCCGCACTCAAAACATGACAACAACCAACAAATAAAAAAATTGAAACTTATCACAGTAAGAGTATATATTTTCAACAGTGAACACCAAACAATAATAGAGTATTTAGTTCACTTTAAGACTACAAAACATTTGAAAAAAATAATGTGTTCAATTATCTGCCCATACAAAATGGACTTAATTCTAATGAAGCAAAAGAGTTGGTACTTAATCAAAAATAAAAATGAACAACAACAATGTGAATTTTATTTGTTCAACAATACACTCCATCACTACCTTTCATGTACAGACATCCATATTTTGCAGTATTTAACAACCTCTTTTGCAGAAAAACCCAGTGAATAGATTTCATAAGTTTGAACTAGAAAATACGTAAAACATGGAGTTGATGAATTTTAAAGATGGAGCTGAAAACTAACCCTTGACTCATTTTGATCTATGCATATTTGCATCCAGGGGATGGTGCCTTTCTCATTCTTCTAGAGAAGAAAACGATGAAAAATCTAATTTTTTGTTTAGTCTTGCTTCACTTGTTTTGTATATATATTGGGTTGTTTTTTTATTTTTTAGTTCAAAGGCATAAGGATCAGAATCTAGGGTAGATAGTTTAATTTCTCCTTAAGTGTAAATTAACCAAAATGCTCAGATGAGCCAACAGTTGTGTCTCCTTTGGCTTTAGGACCACATTTTGTCCCTGTTGTAGGGGGTCTTAATCCCCATAACCTACTTTTCCCATTTAGCCACAACATGCTCTTTTCTTGGTGATTTCTTTTTATTTCTCCTTTGTGGAATGTTTTTCTTCACTGGAGTTTGGAAGCTATTATGATTTGGTTGAACATGTTGCATAATACAGAAAAAAAAAACTACTGGGAATATTACTCAATAATTTAATATAACTGGGGGTACCTTGTGAACATGTCATATATGAATTTAGCATATTAAGAGAATCACTTCTCCTTGGCTTTCTTTTATACCCCGATGTTTTAGTTTCTTTGAAGACTTTGGCAAGACCTCATCTCCCTTGGGCATCAATTTTTCTAAGTGTGTTGGTGTTTTATCATATTTTTTTGTTTTGAAAATACCTAAATCTGACTCTGTTGAGGCCCTTTTGTCATTCATGGAAGAATTTTTTGTAGTACTTTTTCCAACTATTGATAAAATTGAAGATAAAACTGGTTTTACAACAACAAAAAATTAAGCCAAAAAACATTGAGACACGGGAATATTGTGCATATATATTGTAGGAGAGGACATATTTCTATACTTAAACACCTTATCCTTCTAAGGTGTTATGGTGACTTCACTTCGACACACAGCAATAGCTTCACCTTCATTCTTGAGTTTCTTATGTTTATTTTAATTTGATGTGTGACATTATTTATCTTACAAGGAATAAAAATAATCATCGATATCAAATTCATCCAACATAGACTTTGGAGATCTCACTAACATCTGACTTTCTGTTCCCATGCCTGAAAACTATGGAGATCCCCATCGATAGTAGAATAAGATGTGTGACTGTTGCTCAAGAACACATTCCTTATTAAACATTCTTACTTGACAAAAACCAAAGAGACAACACAACATCCACATACACAAAATTACCTACCGGTATCTAATCATACCTTAGCTAAGAAGTCTAAAATATGTTCTTAATTAACAAACTTTGTATTTGGAAATATTTTTTCTTCAGATATAAAAAATACTATGTTGTACAACACTTCTTTCTTTTTACCTAGGAAATTATATCATAACACATGTCACAATAGAAATTACGGTACATAAAGTAAAAAGACAAATTTGCTAAAGAAAATAGATTTACAAAAGATATTTGAAAACTATATGTTTATCATCGAATTTTTAATTAGTTCAACAACAAACTAGTTGGAATTTGAAAAATTAATATAATTCGTAGGAAAAGAATAGGACAATGGCCAGAATCACTATTCATACAAATATTAAAGCTAGTCACTATTTCCATTGCTGATAACTTAAATTTGAGAAGTGGTCTAACATTTAGAGTTGATTAGTGGGTAGGTCTCGTCAATCCCATCATTTTTTTCCATTGTCTGTCGTGTCTCTGGATCTAGATCATATACCTTCCTTTTCTCAAGTTTTACCTTTCAATTACTGATTTTTGGTTCACCCTTTAAAACACAATTCTACCACTCCATTTGATTTTGTTTTGTCAAGAGAATTGACATGACCTTCCCATCCTTTGTTTAAATCAATCAATAACCATCCATCAATGATATAGAGAATAACAGATACAAAACAAAGACAAAAGGTACACTTGATGTATATCTATGTTCCAGGACTCATTTGACCTTAATGGTGCAAAGAGCTCACCCTGAAAAAATAACATCCACGTGGGATTTACAAAACATTTTTAAATCAAGCTCCTAGTAAACCAATCAAAATATCAACATCCTTTAAATCAATACAATCGTTGACTTAAAATAAAAGTGGCATATAATTGAATTTTATATCAACCATGTCAAGTAAATGACATCAAGTGATAAATAATGTCCACGCATATTGGATTAGTGAAATAATTGATCTAATAAAGCTCAAAATAAAACAGATGACTTACAACTAAGAAACAAAAATAAATGACTTACAACTAAGAGATGACGTTTACTTTCAACCCTATCATTAGATAACTCTCCTTTATGAACAAACCATTAAAATTTTCCTGGTACTAGGCGGAAGTGGTATTGTAAGATTGATAGAGTTTGTGCCCACAACTACTTCTCAAGATCTACTCCATTACCAACATTTGGGGCTCTATAAGATACATGCAAAAAACATTAACAGGAAAATGAAATCTACATCCTTGCAAAAAAGGGGAAGAAAATAAAATCCACAAATTGAAACAAATTGTAGGGTAACTCATTCCTGCAACATGATTATCTTGTCATGAAAAATAAAATAAGAAATCAGGAGAAACATATTTTTTGCCACATTTTGACAATCATTTCCTTTTACATATTCTATGAGAAATTAATTAAAAAATTCAACTAAAGCTTGTCAACATATGGATTATAGTAAAACATAAAGGAACAATTCCAACACAAATTATATAATCCTAAACATAAGTATATATTCTATACAGATAAGTATTTGTTTAGGACATTGTATTTTGTGAAAATATGAAATTTTAGCATTATAGATAGCATTTCATTGTTGTTGGTAAGGGAGAACAAGAAGGATATCAGCACAGTCCAATGAAAAAACATCATAGACCACTATGTCATAGAAAGGACCAATGGGAAAATTCAAAACACAGTGTTGTGAGACTATAAGGCGAGGGACCTCTTTTTTCACCCATCCCAATTGGTAGGGGGGTGGGTGAGGGGTCGTAGGTAGGTTGAGGCACTGCACCAAGTCCTTGGAGATCTTTGAAATAACACAATTTATGGTACCACTTCATTACCACTATATTTCGAGTATTTAAGAAGTCCATTCAGAAATTTATTCAAAGTTCAAAGTTCGAAGAATTAGATAACCCAAATATGTAGCCTAAAAAAGCTCAGATTTGAAAAGTAGATAACCCAAATATGTAGAGTATATATCTCACATTTATATATCCTATTTTCCAGACATTGAAATGACACTTTTTAGCATACTATTGTGAATTCAACCCAAAATGCTAGAAGAAAAATATTGATGGTTATTTTGCTAATATGTAAGTTTTATACATGCATTTATTTAAATAGTTAGCTTGTAGTCTCAAACATATCTAAGGATGCACACAATACATTGCATATTTAGTGCTAGTGTGTGAACAATGTCATAAAAATACTTCTAGCTATAGAACAAGCATTTCAAGCTTGCCTCTGTTGTATGATATGGACATTTGTCCTTCAAACAGAGTTATGAGACATAGAATCGCTTTCACTCTTAAGAAAAATTGTGGTTGTAAATGCATGGTGAAATGTCTTAGAAAAAATATGCTCGTAGTATGGTATTTGATTCTTATACTGGTGCCAGGGTTAAGCATGCCAAAGACTTTATATTTTAACTATGATATAGTGCATGCTAGGCTTCAGGACAACATATTCTTTAGGAATTTCATGTTGGGAAACCTCCAAATCTGTGCCCAGGAAAACTCAAGTTAAATGGGAACATTTTTGTATTTTGGTTGTGATTCATATGGATGCACATTAATATATATGCTTTTTTCCTAAATTCGAATCATTTATGTATTTTTGGACAACTGATTTTTTGATCCGGTTTTTATCTAGCTTTGATTCAATTCACATTTTTGAGGTTAACCATTTGATGACTGCTCCAGTTCATGTAATTAGATAGATCATAAAATATAAAATGGTATTTTTATGTTCATGAGAGTGTTGCATGTATAAGTAAGATGGGAGTTACAAAAATATTTAGCTATGTCCAATTGGAAAATTAGAGTGTCATAGATGTAAGAAAATGTGTAACAAAATATCCTAAATTTATAAATAAGAATATTGTGATGTGTGATTGGGGAAAAATTCAATTATATCATGGATAAATACAACTCCAAGTTGAATGAAACATCACAAACAATTGTGGAAAAAAATTAGTATGTATGTCATATTGTTGCTCCTCTTCTTCATGTGAAAGGCATAAGAATATTATAAAAATAATGAAAATATAAACTAGGGACATGTTGGAACCCAAAAAATTTCCTTGTCTGTATATAGTAGGAGAGGAATCAAAATCCATGAGATAGTAATCATGATAGTGCTTGGAATGACAAGCAAGCCACTAATAGTAACTCATGATAATAGTAAATGTTCATAAAAATATAAATGGAAGTTTGTTTGAAGGATTTTAACAATCGTTATTTTTTTCTAATTGAGAAAGTTTGAGTCCAATAAAGAGATAAATTATCAAAAATCCTTAGTGATTGAGTATGATTATACACATTTTTTTTGGTCTATGTCAAGAACTTGAGAGGATAAATTAATATCCTCTCCAACCAAGTTCAATTGCCACTTGTGACATGATTTATCTTCGTGAGACAATTTTTGATCGGTACAAAAAATGTATATATTATTGGAATATGATATAACTATGAATATGGAAGTTCTTGGTGCACTAAGATGACTATATAAATCAATCTTAATACCTACATTAATGATCAACCTGGGATGTGTCTGCTTATTTCAAGAGTGTTGGCACTGTATGTGTTGTGAAATTGGAGGTTATTTCGGAACTAAATGATTTTAAATTTTACTCAATCGTTGCGATAATAAATTTATAATTGTCGAAGTTAAATCATCTAAAAAAATTCCAAGAACAAATATTAAAGCAAGTTCAAACAATAAATTTAGATCCAATCATAATTGACATGTAAGGAAAATGAACTCAAACATATGCATTAAAGGAAATCACACTTAAAAGATTACTATATGAAATCTGCAGTAACTAATCTGATGAAAAGAGGAATTACATCAAATGAACCATAATCAATTACTCAATCATTAATTGGAAGTAACAATAATTATTCATTCAATCTCTAACATCAATAAGAAAGAATAGAAATTAAGTGTAACACACAACTTAATCTAATAAATTCATCAAAGACCAATATTCAAAAGTAAAATTAATAACATGTAAATATCTATTCAGGAAAAAAGGTAAATCATAAAGAATAATTCTAATGTTACACAACAATCAAATTAAATTCATTCTATGAAAGAATAGTAATCACTAATTTCATAAAAGAAGGCAATAATTATGGAACAAAGAAGTAGCAAATATCCCAGTGACCGGGCCCAAAACTTCCAGAAGTTATTGTTGAAAAAGCTCAGAACACAACAAAAAGGAAATTTTTTTGTTTCTCATTAATCTCAGTAATAAAGGCACAACATCACTGTATGTTATGTTCTTAATACAATAATAATAACGAGGGTGAAAGTTAAAGTTTGAAGTTCATAAAATTTGCAATCCTTTTCACCCATCAGTGTTATATAGCCTAATAGAAAAACTAATGGATATTAGAGAATCCTAAGGATCAGGATATCCTTAGGATTTCACAACTAACAATTGGATTTTCATTATAAAATTAGCATGATCCTCCCTATCACTCACTAGCCCACGCAATCAAGAAACAATCTTCTCTCTTTATTTGGTGTTGATATTTCGTTAATTGAACAACAATTGTCCAATTCTTATTTTTTGCACATAAATACAAGAAAAAGTTAGTTTTTGTGCTAAAATCATGCAATTCGTTAATAATTAATTTTTCTCAACTTTCACAATATTTTCTTCCCAATTCTTCCCAAAAGTGAAGACAAATATATAAAAGTAAATGATTTATCAAGCTAATATAAGGGTAAAAACATACCTTTTCTATGACTCAACATACTCCCCTTATTACATTTTTGCATGTCCTCTTGCAACAAGATAATTAAGGTGTAATTGTGTCAGAGACTAGACACGATATGTCTCTTCCTGGTACAGCCTAAAACCATTCTTTATCTTGAGCATTGCAAAAGGAGGACCCTCGTGGAATTCTGGAAATTCATAATCAACGTTATACCCATCAGGGGGATACCAAATGATGGGAAACCTGTAACAACGACCTATATAGGTAGTTCCCATTCATGAAGTGATACCGTTGTACAGATCTAAACAAAAATCGACAACTTTGAAATTCTTGTAGGAGAAAGATTCTTGGTTTTTAACACTATTGGTAGAAGCTTTCCACATCTGCTTTGTTGCTAACAGAGCTTCTCCCTTGATGTCATGAAAATATTCTACCCCTTCCTTTAAAAACTATTTATGGAAAGGACCTAATTTGGTCACAACCCCTGGCTGTTCCATGAACCTTTTATGCTGAATAAAAATATGCAAAGGTTTGGTAGATTCTACTCTAACCCATAGATCTATATCATGTTCCCTTCTCTAGAAAGTATTGTAGGCCTTCGCCCACTTAACTTGGTTACAAGCAAAGGAAAGGAATGATTGAAATTGGAAATCCCTGTTGAAAGGGCTAGGATTATCATCTCTCTCATCTTCTAAGAACAAATTATGCAAGTCTAACTCATAAAGTAAACATTTTACTTGCTCGTTCTGTTCCTGGAAAAAATTAATAAAATCTAGAGTATATTTGAACTCAGTTGGCTTACCAACCTGAAAAAATTTAACCTTCAATAGAAAATATCTCTCAAGTAGAAATAATGCATAATTGGTGGCTAGTGGCCTACAAGACAAAAAATCAGAATAGATAGAACAAATAATTTCAATTTTCTCCCTGATTTCCTGGAGAGTATTTTGTACTTTCTTTACTTTTGAGACTGGAAAAGGTCTCATACTCTGTTGCATTCAGTTCATCAAATTTCTTCAATAAATCCTGATGTGTTTGCAAGGGTACTACCTCTTTTTGGTACTGAGCCAAAACATGTTGAGTTTCTGTCAATTCTCTGTTCAATTTTCAGGTGGTATTTTCCCTTACCAAAGGAACATAGGAGGGTTTTTCTACAGTCTGAGCCACATTATCATAGGCTATCTCCGAGTCATTTTGAACAACTATTTCTACAACATCAACTATTTCTTGAGAACTACATCCATTTATTTGAGCACCTTCTATAAAATCTGTTTGAACAGTAACAACCATAAATTCTGCAGAAAATTATGTCTGAATATTGCAAATAATTTCAGTCTGGGTCCCAATATATTTGGTAGAGTATTTCTTTGTTAGATTTCCAGTGGTCTGAAGGAGGTATTCACTCTAGTGCCAGTGGTTTCTAGTTCCACTTTTATGTTTTAGGCCTTGTTTTCTTCCTTCAACCATTTTCTTAATCGCTTAATCCTATTCATGTTCCTGTTATTTTACTGAGTGTTTTCATCCTTTCTCTATTTGTTTCCTTCGCCTCCGTTGTATGGTTTTTAAATGGAGAAGAAACAACAATATCTTTTTCAAGTAAAAGAAAAGTTATACCATTATTAGGGTCATGCTCTACTGGAATGGTATCTCCTAACTGAGTTTCTAGTTCAAGGTCTCTTTCTTCATGAATTTATAACTCAGGATGTTCATCTACAGAGGGAATTGGTTCCCCTTGTTCCTGCAAATCCCCCATTTCTCTAGGAGTCGGAAAAATTTCTGTATGACCAAAAATATTGGCAGAGGCAGACTGGCTAAGGGCACGGTCCTGACCTTAAGAGTGTTCAAATTGGCTTCCTTCTTCAAAGAGTGTTCACAAGTTTTCCAAAACTCGGGCCACCTCCTCCTCATCATCTTGTGGAAAATTTTTTTGTGGGCTTGCAAGGGGTGTACGAGACGGTCCTACTTCATCTATCAAATCGATAGCATTCTGTCATGAGATTAACCTTGCAGAACGTCTTTGTTTTTGTGGGACAAAGACTGAGGTAGAGCTTCTCTTTTGTCCTTTCCTCTTTTGGGTTTTAGCCTCTACAATTTTTTTCTCAAAAGTTCGTTGTTCAATGCCTAAATTCCCTAAAGTTTGGCCAAGATCTTCCCCTGTTTGTGCATCTCTTTGGTTTTCTTTTAATGAGGGTTAAGCAAGGTTTACAAATTATCGCAGGTTAACTAGTGCTGGGCTAGTTCTTGAAGAATGATGAGCATAATTAGGCCATGGTGGATAATGGTAGCATGTGGATCCTTAGCTTTCATGAGCCAACTAGCAACATCATGCAGTAAAGAATTAAAAAAGAACGACAAATTAACTACAGTTTTTTTGTATAAGTATTGCTAATAGTTTGAGTTGTCTAGACTTTACCACATCCTCACGGCCATTGCAAGTGATATATTTATGAACGATTGTTGCAAATTATTTCCATGGTTCCTTGAAAGATGTATGATGAATGCCTTTTCCCTTGCATATCAGTTCTTCATCCGATTCTTTAAATACAGAAAATTCTTCATACAATTCAACAATATTTTCAGTCCATTTGATGCCCTCTATTGGTAATCTAGGGACTTCAACTATAACTTCTTCAGAAACTTTTATAATTCTTCCCTTAACGGTTGTGTGTCCATTCTGCAGATTTTGTGCAAATTCAAGTGCAACTTCGCTGTGGAAGCCCTGTAACTTGACCAGGTACTGTAGCCAACTGGCACACTCGAGAATTGCGTGAGCTTGCTTTGTTAATTGCAGTAATGTAGGCTCGCTGCAAATAGAGTTACCTCCCATGGTTGTTGTGATTCTGTAACCAATTCACACTTTTGCATGCAACTTCTACTATTTTCACAATTTGGAACAACATAAATAAACCACATCCAAAGGTTTAAATCGAGAAATGTGCAATGATATTATTTATCAAATTATAAAGTTATGGCGGAGTTTGGTAATTACTTCACATGCTTTCTTATAATACAAACCTTTCCCCCCAGTCAGAAAAGGTCGTCAACATCCTCGAAGCACGGAAAAAGAGATGGGTTTCACAAATATGGCAGAGAATGGTCAGAGCAGTAGAAGTACGGGAGGAAATGGTTAGAGTAGTCTGAGAAGTGGAAAGGAAAAATCATATAATTGGTTTAGAAAATGATCGAAAAAATATAAAGCATGCAAATGATCATTATGCGAAATGATTTAACTTTGGTGAAAAAGAATGATGAAATGTGACAAGGTGATAATAATAATGATTGTTGGCATCAATTGATCCGAAAATATTGATATAATTCACATAATACAGTTTACCATACATATCAATTGATAAATATAAATGATGTTCATTGGTAAATTCGCCCTTTGAGATGATTGAATAGGGAATATTAGGATATGGAATAATTGGCAATGTAAAATAGAACTTCAATACCACAGGTAGAGCCACTGCTACCAGCAGATGTCTATAGCCTCAACTGGGTTGCATTTTAACCACAAAATGAGCCAAAATCCTCCCCTTAGGACTTTGATGGATTGTACATTTTTATAAAGAGACCATTGTGCTGGTGTGGTAACGAGAAGATCATAATGCCATTCACCAGGGCATAAAAAAAATGATCAGGTTGGCTCATGATGAGACCTCCTGTCCTTTCAAAATTTGAAATGTGTGAAAAGCCATTACCCTATTGTGGTAGCCATTATGGGAATGTCACTTGTTAATTCTTTATGATCATGGTAGGTTGGCTCATAATGAGATCTCCTATACCCTTTGAGAAAGTTTTTATTAAGTATATTTCCAAATTTGTATTTATAAGTTCAGGGAGTTTGATTAACTCCTTAAGAGTTAAGGATGGTGTGATAAGTAAAATAATGCCAATAAAATTTATTCCTTTGTCCCTATATCATCATACCGAAGGGAATTATCAATTGAAAGTGTTAAAGACAAAGTAGCATGGTGTTGAAATAGATAGTGAATCAGTTTATGATATATCTAAGGAAGAGAAATTCACCAAGTCATTTAATAGATGAACCATGTCAATTATAGAATAAAGATAATCTTCAAAGGTTAAAATTCATAATGTTGTTAATGTAAATTCTTTTTAGAATTAGATGCAAAATCCCAACCAAAAATATGATTTGCATAGAAAAATAGTAAATAATGTGAGATAAAAAGATGGTTTCTTGATCGAAAATAGAATGGTAGTTGTGTGGTTGACTGAAAAACAACTATTTATTTAACTAAACAACAACTATTCGTTTAACTAAACATCAACTGTGATTTTTATAGAACAATGATTGTCTGTGAAAGTCAGTAAAAAGGAACAACAACTATTCTTTTGGGAAAGAACAATGATTGTCTAAAAAATGGAAGAACAATTGTTTCATTCAAAAGGAACAATAGTTGTGACACACTCAAATCATATGAGAAACAATGATTGTGCTATATAAGAAGGAAACAACAATAGTAAAACACAAAAATCGTAACATTAGGGGAATTTTAAGGTCTAAAATGGGCCTCCTAAGAAAAATTTAGAACCAAAATAAACTTTATAAGAACCAATAAGATTCAAGATAATGATGTCAACCATGGGGGATGATTCACCATTTTTTAAGTAAAATGGTACAAATATTAAAAAATAATAAAATAATAAAACTACTTTTTCAACTTGTATTTTCAATTTATCTCCCAATTTTTTTACTCAAATTTCAAGCGGGAGTGCTCGTTGGATGAAAAATTTAATTCCTCATCCAAGGAGTACCCATATTGCATACTTTTGATGGACCCTGCTACATAAAAAATGAGAAATACATGAAAAACGTGATTGCTGCTACACGAAAAATGGGAAATACATAAAAAAATGTGATTGCAATCACGTTTTTCATGTATTGATCATTTTTTATGTAGCAGGATCCATCAAAAGTATACAACATGGGTACTCCTTGGATGGGGAATTAAATTTTGCATCCAACGAGTACTCCCACTCTAAATTTGAGTGAAAAAATTGAGAGATAAGTTGAAAATGTAGTTTTTTCCATTTTTCCCTCTAAATTTGATGATGTAATCAAATCCTATTTTATTATTTCCACTATTATTTTATAATTTCCTTAGGAGGCCCATTTTAGACCTCAAAATTCCGCTAATGAAAAGAAACTGCGGATGTTCATTTTGAGAAAGGAATAGTAACTGTCTGATTAATGGAACAACAGTTGTTCATATAAAAAAGAATAGCAACGATGAAATACTCAAGCCATAAAAGAAAAAACATCTGTTCAATTGGAACAACAGTTGTTTAAATCAATATTGTTTCTAAAACAAATCACTCATTTATACAACAATGTTTACTCTAAGTCAATCATACAAATAAAAATAAAATGCAGAAAATTAATAAGCTATGGTTGTAGAGAAAATATATACATTATTTACAGCTTGGAAAGAAACAATTTTCATGAAGTTAAAGCTACTGGGTCATCCCTCCCTACAGCTAAAATTTTCATAGTGTGATTATTGGGTACCTGTTGGCAAAAATACTCTTTGGTGAGTGGCTTGCGATAAAGACATATCCAGTGTCCATTCACTAGAAAAGGAGAACTAGATCCATCGATGGTAATCAAAGTTTTAGTTCCATTGTTGTTCACTTCCTAAATCTCATACGTGCCAAGCCATCTTTTTTTAAATTTACCGAGAAAGTATTGCAATATGGAATCGTAGAGGAGCACCCAGTCTTCTTTCTGAAGCGTCTTATTTTTATTGAGATTGTCGTGCCACCTATCCTGTTGTTGTTTAATAATTGTTGTACGTTGTAGGGAAAGCAACCGTGCTTCATCCAATTAATTTAATTGTTGAAGTCGTATAGTTTGGGCGTCCGTCAGATTCATTCCCACTTCCTGAGTTGTTCTGAGATATTTTATTTTGAATTCAATAGGGAAAATAGTTTCTTTGCTAAATAAAAGTTGGTACGTGGAATAACCAGCAGTACTTCGCTAAGTTGTGCGATAGGCCCACAAGGCCTCAAGAAGTTTAGGAGTCCAGTCTCACCGATGTGTTAAAACTATTTTGGTTAAAATCACCTCAAGGAGCTTGTTGGTTCTTTCAAACTGCTCATTCGCCTATAGGTGATCTGGAGAAGTGAATCTATGTGTAATGTGATGGTTCCGTAGAGTGGTTGTAATATTATGTCCTACAAATTGTGGCCCTCCATATGTTATCATTTCCCTTGGTAAACCATACTGCAAAAATAACTACAAAATAAAATTAATTACAATTTATTTTATTGCTCTTGGAAAGGCTATTGTTTCTACCCACTTTGTTACATACTCTTTAGCAACCAGTATGTAGGCTTTTTGGTTTTATGGCGGATTGAATGGGAAAAAAAAATCCAACGCCCACCGTTCAAAAGGTTCAATTAATTATTGTGGTTGTAGCAACATTTCATCATATTGACCAGGACGACCCATCCTTTGGTAGCTATCACAAGCCTCGACATACTTCTTGGCATATTTAAAGATAGCGAGCTAGTAATAGCCCATCTGTAATATTTTATGTTCGGTCTTGCAATCTGCGAAATGTATGCCACACAGTTCATCATGGAAAGCCTTCAAAATGTTGTAAAATTCATCTTCGCAGATGCATATTCATATTTTCATATCAAACCCCATGTGAAAAAGGTATCCACCAATCCAAGAAAATCGGGCATTGTGTTGGACAATCTGCTTCCTTTATTTATTTTTCAGGTTCCTTGGTAGCTTTCCTACTACCAGATAGTTTTCCACATCTGCATACCATAGCGCCTTAACTTCTATAGTGAAAAAATGTTCGTCTGGATACTAATAATCTACTGCTATCAGATCATTCATATTTGGTACCTGGGACAAGAAATCTGGAACTTGGTTTTCTTTCCCTAGAAAATATTTAATGCTAATATCTAACACCTGCAAAAGTAACAACCAACGAGTCACCCACCCATTAGTGATTGGTTTATTAGCTAAGTATCTAATGGTAGAATGATCAGTATACAAAAATATTTGATAGCCTGTTATATAATGTCTAAACTTGTTTATGGTGTAAATAACGACTAAAAATTATTTTCTGCCACTGTATAATTTAGTTCAGAAAAAGTAAGATTTTTGCTGATATAATAGATAGAATAGGGCTTTTTTCCTCCTCTTTCCCTAGGACAATTCCTATTGTTGTGTCTGATGCATCTAAAGAGATATGGAAAGGAAATTCCCAATTTGGTCCTCGTAACACCGGTACAGTCGAGGCTAAATTCTTCAAATCTCTAAAAGAAATGTCACATTTGTCAGACAACTTGAATTCAACATTTCCTGTTAAAGCATACAAATTCTCACTATTCGTGAAAAATTCTCTATAAATCTGCAATAGTATCCTATATATCCGATGAAGCTACGTACATCATTTTGAGTACAGGGTGCAGGTAGCATTAGAATTACCTCTATTTTCGCTCGATCTACCTATATTCCATCTGCATAAATGTAGTTTCCTAGAACCACGCCTTCTGTCATCATCATGTGACATTTCTTGTGACTCAAGCATAGCCTGGAAGTAATGCATCATTCCAAAACTTTCTCTAAGTGTTGTAGTGCTTGCGCGAAGTCATCCCCATATGGGGTGAAGTCATAAATCTAAACTTTGAGTCCCTAATTTATCACATCAGGGAAAATAAAGAGTATGGCCCTTTGAAATGTAGTTGGGGTGTTGCATAGACCAAAAGGTAATACTTTATAGGAAAATGTACCACAAGGGAAATTAAATGTGGTCTTGTCTTGATCTTCAAGGGCAATTTGGATCTTCTTGTAGCCGCTCAAGTCGTTAAGAAAATAAAAGAGTTTGTTTTATACCATTACATCAAGAACTTGATCAATAAATGGAAGAGTGAAGTGGTATTTTTGTGTGGCCTTGTTCAGTTCCCTGTAGTCCACACAAATTCACCATTTCCCATTCTTTTGGGAACAACCACCAGCGGGGATAACCACTGAGTATCCAAAATAGGATAAATAAAATTCATGTCCAACTGCTTTTGCAATTCTTTCTTTACAATATCTCTGAGATGTGGGTTTAATCTGCGTTGAGGTTGCTGGATAGGACGAGCATCCTTTTCGGTGTAGATGTGGTGTTTACACAATTTAGGGTGTATTCCCTTCATCTCTGGATATTCCCAGGCAAAATCCCCTTATATTTTTGTAGAATCTGAATAAGCTTTTGTTGTTGGTCGTTGTCTAGATTGCTATTAATGTTCAAAGTATTGCCTTGTTCAATTTCAATAGGCTTGTTGTTATGAACATCAATTATTGTTATGAGATGATCATAAACATCTTTCAAAGAGTCTTCCTGGGCTTCTTTGCCGATAATTTTTTTCAACATTTCACATTTTAGATTATTCACAGTAACTGACTGGTTGGTAAAATTATTAACTACATTACATTCAATCTGATTCTTGTACTCAAGTGCTTCCCCTACTGTAAGAGGTGAATAGATATTTGTTTCTAGGTATGTAGGTAGATGTATATGAGTTTTCAAAATGAGAACACTTGGTTGAGAAGGAGGATATAAAACAATATTTTTTACAGTGTTTCCTTTTGCAATAGCCATGCTAACCACATGACAGCCTATATAAGCATCAGTTGTTGCTAATCAAGGTCGACCTAGAATGAAAGGGTGTCTGTCTAATCGAATTGTAGGGTTGATAACTAAAAAATTCACTGGGTACTCCCATGAGTCAACAGAAACCATAATGTCCTGTAAGGTTCCCTCTAGTTTAATGATTGATCGATCAGGAAGTTCTATTAAAGTAGTGGTCAGTTCCAAAGTTGTAACACCAAGTGCCCCACAAGTTTCAACAGTTAAAATGTTAATGGTTGCGCCCAAGTCGAATAGTGTATTCAAAAAAGTGTGACCATGTATTTGAACTGTAACTATGAGATTCCCTCTATATTCATATTTGACTGGTGCCTCCCTACCTAAAAGAAGATTATATAAAGTCCCTACAACATAGACAGTTCGTGAAGTTTTTCATTTCCTCGCAGGCTTTTTCACACATAACTCTATAATTGTCTTAGCATAAATAGGAATACCTTGGATAGACTGGAGGAGAGGAATTTTAATACATAAACTTTTGAGTTTTTCTAAAAGATCAAATTCTGGATAAACAACTGGCTTGGCTATTGCTAATTTTTTAGGGAATGGACGAGGAGTAGTTATAAGTTCTTCAGAATCTTGTTGTTCGACTGTTTCTTCTCCTTACTTGTGTTTCTGACTCATTTTGTTGCTTATTTTTATTTTCCTCAAAGGTAATAATGCATCTTGACCTCAACCTAAGTTTGTTACATTCTACTTGCTCTATCTCAAGGTCTGAGTTTTCAACAATCTGCACCAACTAAACTGGTTTGTTATTGGGATTTATATTTGGTTGAGCTAGTAATTGATGACAGATAGGAGGCTGAGGATTCTACTGCAATTGTGGTGGAGCTATAAATGTAGGTTGAGGTAGAGGACCCATCCCCATAGGTGAATTGGTTATCTCGAGAGGTTGCTGTCAGTTTCAAGACTAGTTTAGGTTTTTTGAAGTGGAAGCAGGCCACTAGGAAGGGTACGGATTATTAACTGTGTTTTTCAAAAAAGGAGCAGAAAAATGAGAGTTCAACCATCCAACCCCTGGAAAGGGATATTTCGGCTAGGGTGACATAAGAAATGGTTGGGACTGCCAGGTAGATAAGGGCGATTGTCCTTGCCACGTTGTTCCAGAATTATTCTGTTGATTAAATGGTGAAGAAGGAAAGAACTGAGATGGGTCTTGTGACTTACCTATGGGTCAGGTTTTCCACTGTTGATGCTGGAACATTAAATACACTAGTTATGCTCCTTCTTCTGCCTCTTTAAAAATTTCTTTTAATCTTGGAAGTTACAGGCACTGCTTGGTGGCATGATCCTTAGTGCAGATGGTGCATGTCTGGATCATGTTCAACGTACACTCCCGTTGACTGTGCTTCTTTCGGCAACATGGACAGAAGATGGATAAATTATGTTCTGATTCGTCTTTCTTCTGCCTGGCTTGTAGGACGTCTAACTACGTTGTGAGGGTGCCCAAGATATCGGTTTTAAAATCTTCTAAGAGATTTTTGATCTCTGTTCGAGTCACGCTCGCACCAAAAGTTCTATTATTTCTGGAAATAGTGTATCGTCTAGTTGGCTTGATGCCCATACTTCCTTGAGAGCACCTGATACACAATTGAACAATTTCATCTTAATATTCCTGATAAATATCTCCTTTTCCCATTAAATTTAATGTTTATATCCATTCATATTTCATTCCTTTTATCATGGTTACTTTTAAAACATCTTTAGATAATCCAACATAAGGAGACATTTGTAAATTATATTGAAACCGTTCAACATACTCTTCTAGAGTTTCATCATATTTTGCAGACATCTTAAAAATTTCATCTTTCAAATATATAGTCCTATAGTAATCATGATATTTAGTAAGAAAATAGGTTTTCATTTGATCCCAAGAGTTAATAGTTCCTCCACCAAGCCCCATAAACCATCGTAAAGTTGCTCCCTTTAATGTAGAGGGGAACTATTTTAGTTTTCGAGGATCAGTGGTATAATCATAACCCCTACATAAAACATCAAACTCAAATAAGAAATCATCTGGGTCTTCTAAGGTTAGACCATGGAAAGTACGGATGCTCTACAAAGGAATGGCTTTCATGGGGGCGTTAGTGACTGGGTCGGAGATAGGATATTCTAACGTCCATTTCTATCCCTGAGGTTTTTTTTGTGCCATCTAGTCAAATATGTGCCAATAACCTTCAAGAATCTCTTGGTATAGAAGTTTGACTTGGTCAGGACTAGTAGTTGGATTTGGAAAGGGTCTTACAACACTACCGTGATCTGGGATATCAAGTATCTTTCCTTCAGTCGAGATCTCAGGAGATCTAGCTTCTAGTGGTTGTAGCTCTATTCTTACAACACCACTAGTTTCTCCCTCTCCTTCTTGCATATTACAAGAATTTCCCTCCTGCAAAGGATCAAAATGAAAATTATCTGTAATCTGAAAGCTTTGTTCAAACCCTTTGATTTTAATATGGATCTCGATGTGAGTTGTAGATGGTGAGCCTACTAATTGAGGTATTATGGTAGGGATTTTTCCAGATGTGGTCTGGGGTCCCACTGACACCCGAGATTATGCTTTTATTATGATCTCGTCTATAGAGGTTGATCTTCCAAGGGTCACCGATCCCTTGGGTTTGGTGGATTTTGGTGGTAGATTAAGATTTGTTCCTACCTTTTTCTTCCTAGGCATTCATAAAAGAAACATTTATTCGTACTTGACCTCTATGTATCTGCTGAGATCGGGCTCTTGAGAAAGCATTTTACTTGCTGGTACATAGGTACTTACCTCCCATTTTCAATACCCAAGTCTTCACAACAATACAATTCAAAAAAAAAAATCATTGTTCAACGCTCTCCCAAACAACGATGCCAAAATGTTGGTGCACTAAGATGACTATATAAATTTTTCTTAATACCTTCATTAATGATCAACCTGGGATGTGTTTGCTTATTTCAAGAGTGTTGGCACTGTCTGTGCAGTGAAATTGGACGTTGTTTCAGACTAAATGATTCTAAAGTTTACTTAATCATTGTGATAATCAATTTCTAATTCTCGAAGTTCAATCATCTAAAAAAATTCCAAGAAGAAATCTTAAAGCATATTCAAACCATAAATCTAGATCCAATCATAATTGACTTGAAAGGAAAATGAACTCCAACATATGCATTAAAGGAAATCACACTTAAAATATTACTATCTGAAATCTCTAGTAACTAATCTAATGAAAAAAGGAATTACAACAAATGACCAATAATCAATTTCTCAAGAAGTAACATTAATTAATCATTCAATCTCTAATACCAATCAGAAAGAATAGAAATTAAGTGTAATACACAACTTAATCTAAGCAATTCATCAAAGAACAATATTTTAATGTAAAAGTAATTACGTTTAAATAACTATTCAAACAAAAAGGAAAACCGTAAAGAATATTTCTAACATGACACAATGATCAAATTAACTTCATTCTATGAAAGAACAATAATCACTAATTGCAGAAAAGAAGGAAATAATTATGGCACAAAGAAGCAACAAATATTCAAGCGACCAAGCCCAAAGCCTCAAGAAGTTACTATTGAAAAAGATCAGAACACAACTAAAAGGAAAACTCTATGTTTCTCATTAATCACAATAATAAAGGTACAACATCATCGTATGCTCTATTCTTAGTAAAATAATAGTAACGAGGGTGAAAGTTAAAGTTTGAAGTTCATAAAATTTACAATCCTTTTCACCCATCAGCGTTAGATAGCCTAATATAAAAACTAATGGATGAAAGCAAATCCTAAGGATTAGGAGATCCTTAGGATTTCGTAACTAACAATTGGATTTCCATTATAAAATTAGCACAATCCTCCCTATCTCTCACCAGCCCACATAATCAAGAAACAATCTTCTATCTTCCTTTGGCATTGATGTTTCATAAATTGAAAAACCTTTGTCCAATTCTGATTTTCTGCACATAAAGGCAAGAAAAAGTTATTTTTGTGCTAAAATCATGGAATTCGTTAATAATAAATTTTACTCAACTTTCACAATCTCTTCTTCCCAATGCCTTCCAAAAGTGAAGATAAATCTACAAAAGTAAATGATTTATAAAGCTAATATAAGGGTAAAAGCATACCCTTTTTGTGACTCAACAAAAGTGTTCAACTATCTTATTGAGGGCATTGTATTTATGAAAATATGGAAGTCAAATATTTGAAATAACATAATTTATGGGAGAGACAAGGTATGCAAGGTAGTGGTAAGTTGGAAGTCAAATATTAAATAACACAATTGCAAAATAACTTAGGGTTTATAGTGGCTCCATCAAAGATACTCTGACATGGAGGTTTTTCTCATGGTGATTTTAGATTGTTGGAAGATATTTGGTGGAGCTAGTGTTTCTATTGGTTTTCTCTATTTAGGGTTTTTGAAGCATGGATAATTATATGCTAGATTGTGATTTTTTTCATTAGTTTCATTTCTTCTTTATATATATGAAGTTTTTCAAGTTAATGCTCCAAGACATCCTAGCACCTTAATACAAAAACACATAAAGTACAAATAATATTGAATGAGAGAGAGAAGAAGAGAGTGAGAGAGAAAGAGAGAGTAGCACTGCTCTTACATCCCAAACCCGAGTATGAAAAGGAATATGGACAAGTGCATGATCGACTATAATAAAAATTCACTTCTTCCTCTATTTATATGAGAGGTAAAGGGGCTGTAAAATAACAAGTGGAACTTGTCCACTATAAGAAAAATTTCAAGACACAAGTAGGTCCACCCATGTGAAGCACTCTACTCTATGTGACATGTGTCAAAATCAAAGGTGACAGTGATTAACAAGTAAGCCCTCCATGGCTTGAGCACTACTCCCTAAGGTCCAAAAATCCTCCAAAGTTCCTAAACTCCAATGCATCTCCAAGGTCATGTGTCTCCTTAAGTACAATGCATATCCATGGTAATGTGTCACCTTAAGGACTCCCACACCTAGATATCCACTCCCTCAATCCCAAGAGTTCACATGTCAAGGTAGTTTGTGTGCTCATGTTGATTTTGGGAGGTTTTTTTCATGGTGAAATACCCAACTCAAATCCAAACACACAAACTCCATTCATGCATCAACAAAATGAAGTCACCAAGCTCCATACCTATCCAAGAATTCGAGGAATAATGTCTTTCAAACATGCAAACAAGGTCTAGTAGCAAACAGTAAACCACCTCTAATGTTTAAGTCCATCATGGAAGAGCATGGGCCGACCATGCATTATGCACCCCACATCTCATGAAGCACCCACAAACCCCAAACATAGTGTAAACATTTTCAAAGTAACCTGGAAAGCCAAAAATTATGTCCCTCTCATCATAAAATCCTTTGTAACTCCACGCATATTCAGTTAAAAATTTCACTCATAAGTGTCACTAATAAAAGTTTGCAACTCCTCTTTTCTACAAAAATTGGGAAAACTAATTATAAAATTACCATTAGACATTAGAGTAGATGATTTTTATGAACGGGGTGTGAAAGAGACCATTTGGGGCAAGGGTAGGAATCAAGATCCATACTGCCTTGGTCCTAAGTTGGCATCCATACCTTGATGGAATTGTTTGTGGAGTGTATTATTGCATGGATTTTTGAAGAGAGTATTTCAGGTGAAGGAAACATCCATATTGTTGTTGATTTGACATGATTTGGAATCCATACCTTCTCAGAATAATTCCTTTATAACATACATATTTTTTGGGTTACTCAGCTACAAACTACTTCCTCCTAGCTTTTACATTTCTTCTTCAAAGTCATTATCTAGTACTGGTTGAAATCACTAGTATTTTTTGTCCTTGATTGTCCTTACCTATTTTCTATTAGTTTGTAATTATTAAAAAAATTCTACAGTTAGGGCCATCTTAATTTTAGATTTTTTTTCCTGCTTTATTTTTCAAATTTCACTTATAATAGCAAAATTTTGGGTTGGATCACATCATTGGTATTATAACCTTAATTAATAGGATGTTCATATCATATTACAGTTCATATTAGTTACTTATGTTCGCCAATCTATTTATCTTTCAAGGAATCGATGTAAGAAAGATGGAGCAAAGCACAACTCACATATATTTTCACAAACATACACATCAAGTTAGATATATCGTCACCAAGAGAGAGAGAGAGAGAGAGAGAGAGAGAAAGAGTAGAATTTCTCTTATATCCCTAACCCAGTTATAAAAAGGATTATGCACAAGTGCATGATCGATTATAATAACAAGTCACTCCTTCCTCTATTTATATGGCAGGTAAATGGGCCTTAAAATAACAATTGGAATTATTCCACTACAATCAAACTTTCAAGACACAAGTAGGTCCACCTGTGTGAAGCACCCTACTCTATGTAACATGTGTCAGCATCAAAGGTGATAGTGATTAACAAGCACACCCTCCATGGCATGATCACTACTCCCCAAGGTCCAATAATCCTCCAAAGGTCCTAAGCTCCAATGTATCTCCAAGGTCATCTTTCTCCTTAAGGAAAATGCATATCCAAGGTAATGTGTCACCTTAAGGAATCTCACACCAACATATCCACTCCCTCAACCCAAGAGTTCACATGTCAAGAGATTTTGTGTGCTGATGTTGATTTTGTGAGGTTTTTTTCATGGTTAAATGCCCAACTCTACTCGAAGCACACACACTCCCTTCATGCATCAAGTACATGAAGTCACCAGGCTCCATACTTATCCAAAAATGCGAGGAAGAATGTCTTTCAAACATCCAAATAAGGTATAGTAGCAAATAGTAAACCACTTCCATTGTCCAAGTCCATGATGGAAGAGCATGGGCCAACCATACACTATGCACTCCACATCTCATGAAGCATATAAAAGGCCCAAACATGGTGTAAACATTTTCAAGGTAACCCGAAAAGAAAAAAATTATGTCCCTCTCATCATTAAATATTTTATAACATCACACTTATTCAGCTACAAATTTTGCTCATAAATTTCACTAATCATATTTTGCAGCTCCTCTTTTCTACAGAAAGTGTGAATGCTATCTATAAAATTACCATTAGACATTAGAGTAGAGTATTTTTATGAAGGCGGTCTGAAAGATACCATTTGGGGCAAGGGGAAGAACCAGGATCCATACTGTGTTGGTCCTAAGTTGGCATCCATACCTTGAAGAAGCTATTTGTGAATTGTGATACTGCATCGATTTTGAAAGAGAGAATTTGGGATAAAGGAAACATCCATACTGTTGTTGATTTGACCTAAGTTGGCATCCATACCTTCTATGAAGAATTCCTTTGTAGCATACTTATTTTATGGGTTGCTCAGCTAAAACCTACTTCCTCCTATCATTACATTTATTCTTCAAAGTCATTATCCAATTATGGTTGAAATCACTAGTATTTTTTGTCATTTCTTGTACCTATCTATTTTCTATTATTTTGTAATTATTCAACTTTTTTATACAGTTAGGACCTTCTTAATTTCTGATTTTTGGTCTGCTTTATTTTCCATATTTCAGATCTAGTTCGAGAATTTTTGGATTTGAAATTTCCATTATAATAGAAAAATTTTAGGTTGGCTCACATCATTGGTATTATAACCTCAATTAATAGAAGATTCATATTAGATTTTTCATTACAGTTCAGACTAGTTACTTATGTTTAGAAAGCTGTTTAACTTTTAAGGAATCCCTATAAGCAAGATAGATCAAAGCACAACTTAGATATATTGTCACCAACATACACATCAACTCATATTTATTTTCACCACGCGTGAGAGAGAGAGAGAGAGAGAGAGTAACATTTCTCTTACATCCCTAAACCAAGTATGAAAAGGAATATGCAAAAGTGCATGATAGTCTATAATAACAACTCACTCCTTCCTCTCTTTATATGAGAGGTAAAGGGACTTTACAATAATAAGTGGACCTAGTCCACTACAAGAAAACTTGCAAGATACAAGTAGGTCCACCCAAGTGAAGCACTCTACTCTATGTGACAAGTGTCAGCATCAAGGGTGACAATGATTAACAAGCAATCCCTCCATGGCATTAGAGGAAATTTTAGCCTAAAAGTTCCCATGAAATGTTCACATAATTTCCGTGTCATAATATATAAACCAATCAAAATCCTTTAAATTTAAAAAGAGGTACATGTAAATATTTTTGAGGGAAAATAAGAAAAATTGCTTTTTTTAATTGTATTTTTGGCCTATCTCCTTATAGATTTACTCAAATTTTAAGTGTAGATGCTCGTTGGATGCGGAATTAAATCATCCATTGAGTACACATCATCCATACTTTTGAGAAGACCCACTTTGATAAAAATTGAAGATACATTAAAAAAGAGTGTTCAATACTCTTTTTTAATGTATCTTCAATTTTTATCAATGTGGGTCTTATCAAAAGTGTGCATGATGGGTACTTGTAGGATGAAAATTTTAATTTTGCATCCAACGAGTGTCTACACTTGAAATTTGAGTAAACCTATAAGGAAATACGCCAAAAATACAATTAAAAAATGTAGTTTTCTTCTTTTCCCTCCAAAATTCATAACTCTTATTTTATTATTTTAACTATTATTTTATTATTTTTGCTTAGGGGGGCACTTTTAGGCTGAAATATCCTCTAATGCGTGAGCACTACTCCCCAAGGTCCAATAATCCTCCAACGGTCCTAATATCCAATGCATCTCCAAGGTCATGTGTCTCCTTAAGGACAATGCATATCCAAGGTAATGTGTCACCTTAAGGACTACCACACCTACATATCCACTCCCTCAACCCAAGAGCTCACATGTCAAGGTATTTTGTGTGAACATGTTGATTTTGGGAGGTTTTTTTCATAGTGAAATACCTAACTCTACTCCAAGGACACAAAATCCCTTCATGAATCAAGAACATGAAGTCACCAAGCTCCATACTTATCAAACACTTCGAAGAAGGATGTCTTTCAAACATCCAAACAAGGTCTAGCAACAAAAATTATACCACCTCTAATGTCCAAGTCCATGATGGAAGAGCATGGGTTCAACCATACACTATGCACCCCACATCTCATGAAGCACCCACAAGGCCCAAACATGGTGTAAAAATTTTCAAAGTAACCCAAAAAGCTAAAAATTATGTCCCTCTCATCATAAAATCCTTTGTAACTGCACACATATTCAGTTACAACTTTCACTCATAAGTGTCACTAATCAACATTTGCAACTTCTGTTTTCTACAAAAAGTGGGAAGAAAAACTATAAACATACCATTAGACATTAGAGTAGAGGTTTTTTTTAAAGGCGGTCTGAAAGAGACCATTTGGGGCAAGGGCAGGAATCGAGATCCATACTGCCTTGGTCCTAAGTCGACATCCATACCTTGACAGAGCTGTTTGTGAAGTGTGCTATTGCATGGATTTTAGAAGAGAGTATTTGGGGTAAAGGCAACATCCATACTGTTGTTGATTTTACCTGAGTTGGCATCCATACATTCTGAGAAGAATTTCTTTGTAGCATACTTATTTTTTGGGTTAGTCATCTACAAAATACTTCCACCTAGCATTTACATTTCTTCTTTAAACTCATTATCCAGTTCTGGTTGAAATCAATAGTATCTTTTTTCGTTTCTTGTCCCTACCTATTTTCTATTATTACGTAATTATTCAACTTTTTGCTACAATTAGGGCCTTCTTAATTTATGACTTTTGGTCTATTTTGTTTTTCAGATTTCAGATCTAGTTTGAGAATTTTTGGATTTCAAATTTCTATTATTATAGCAGAATTTTGGGTTGCCTCACATCATTGGTATTAGAACCTCATTTAATATCATATTAATATCATTATTTTTGTTACAATTCAAATAAGTTACTTATGTTCACAATTCTATTTATCTTTCAAGAAATCCCTATAATCAAGATAGAGGAAAGAACAACTCACTTATATTGTCACCAACATACACATCAAATTAGATATATTGTCACTGAGAGAGAGAGAGAGGGTAGTACTATTCTTACAACCCTAACCAAAGTATGAAAGGGAATATGCACAAGTGCATGATCGACTATAATAGCAACTCACTCCTTCCTCCATTTATATGAGAGGTAAAGGGGTTTTACAATAACAAGTGGACCTAGTCCACTACAAGAAAAATTGCAAGACACAAGTAGGTCCACCCATGTGAGGCACTCTACTCTACGTGACATGTGTTAGCATCACAGGTAACAGTGATTAACAGGCAAGCCCTCCATGGCATGAGAAATACTCCCAGAGGTCGAACAATCCTCCAAAGGTCCTAAGCTCCAATGCATCTCCAAGGTCATGTGTCTCCTTATTACTATTGTGCTTTCTACCTGTTATTTTCATAGTGCCAAAATGTCCACTTGCATTAAAAATTGCATGCCATGTACATAAATTGCAAACATGATGGATGATAAGGAAACAGGGCTATCCTATATGCCATGAAACATCATATTCCATACTTATAATGCAACCAAGGTGTCAAAATTGCATGCCAAGTGGAAAAATTGCATTTCTTGGGTTAAAATATGTGTTACAACTTACAGCCTGACGTAGTTGCACACAACCTCCTATAGATGTACCTATGGAGAAGTCATAAAATATAGCACTACAGTATTTCTCCATGTGCATCTTCCTACACTTCCATAATTCTAATGTACACCTTCAAGTGAGAGTACTAAGTCTACCAAAACAATTTCACTGATTTACCTGTATCTTGCTAAGTGAAAGTAGTCTTTAAGAAAATTCATGTCTAGGGCTTACTAAAGATCAAAATTGTGATTTTAAAATTTCTGTGCAGTTCTTAAAACATTATTCATCTTTTTACATCATTAGAGTTTCATTTCCAATCCAAGAAGCCACTATTGTGCAAAATATTGTGAAACTGCTAAATTTTACAACATCACAAATCAAGCTATGGTGCCTTCAGAATTTTATATACCAGAACATAGAGCACATATGGTGAAATATAGAAGTCCATAGCTAAATCATATTATTGTCTACAACCCTACACAATCAAATTCTTGAGAACAATCTCCAAGTGTTAGTTATTAAGCATCAACCATGAATTTTTTTTTGTTTGGCACTTTTCTCCAACTCTAGAAACACATGGAACCTTCAAATAAATTGCACATTATGTTCAAATTATAAATCCAAGTTCCAATTCTTGAATTCTATATTCTACTCAAGCAACCAAACACAAATAAAAGAGGAATCTTTACATGGAATGAAAGGTCTAAGAATTAATTATCTTATTTGCAACCATGGCATTACCTCAATAACAAAGTGAGCCCAAATCTTGTCACTGTGAGCTTCCATGACTCCATTTAAAATCATACAACCCAAGCCTCAAATGATGTCAACTATTTCAAGCAAGAGCTCCCACTCCTCACAAATAATCTACAATATTGGTGAAAACCAACAGAAGATAACATGACAAAGTTAAACCATGTCTCAAAATAACAAAAATGAGTTATTGAGTGCACATAAAAACCTTGTTAATCTAAGAATTTAACTTACCTCTATAAGAAATTATTGGGGCTTACTCATATTCTCCACTATGATAGGGCACCCCATAGTTTGACAACCCAATTCCACTGCCCAATTTGCACCACTTTCTAGGTTACCTTTTGAAAGAAAGCGACCATCCTTATCAAGCACCTACATAGTTTTCAAGGAAATAATCAATTATTCTTGAATGACATGTTTACAATGATATCTATCTATCTATCTATCTATCTATCTATCTATATATATATATATATATACTATTAGAAGAAGCAATTTATCAGTTAGAGAAAAAAAATCACTTCACGGATAGACAATACATAAAGAAGTACAAGAAGAATTACAATTGTAAATCCCCAGTATATCAGAATGTCAATGTAATATTTTAAAGCACCAGTAAACACCAATAATGGATATGAAATACTAATCATTATTATCTCATGGACTAGGAGGAAAACACAAAATTATTAGCTTATACAGTCCCTTAAATCTAGAACCTTTAGGAAATAAAACAAGAAATGTTAAGATTGAAGACATATATTATTATACAACACCATTGGCAGAGAATCTAAGATGTGAGAATGACACTTACGTTTTTGTAAATGTTCATCCTTGTTTTTGATGACATGCATGGAGGAAAATGAAGAATGATTAGCTTAACTTTGCTTAAGCTAAAGAATCCTCCAATTGACCATCCAGTGCACTTGTTCCCTCATCTAGCAGTAATATGCTTGGATTCTTTATGATCCTATTTTTTCCCTCCTAATAATTTCACTCCTCTATCTCCATTGTTTGTTTTTCAACCCATATCTAATAGTTCATTTTGCAACCAATGGTCGCAGAAGGAGGCTAAATAAATGGCATGTGCCCAAGAAATTTGTATTTTATGGGTCCTTTTAAATGAGTAATTTTTAGGGCTTTGGTCCAAGAATAATATACAAAATTCTCATTGCAATCTTAAAAAATATAAAAACTGCAGAAACTTTGCACATATGAAATTTTTATGTGTTCAATTTTTTGTATGGACAAGATTAATGGCACAATCTAAAAACAATAGCCATTATCGTAGGCAGGGACTAAAAATATATCTACTAAATGGGCCTAAAACATTTTATAGATAAGAAACAAGGAAATCTCTCTTCATAGCCAAATATCAATTTTGGAGTTCTCGAAACAAAATAGAAAAATAAATATATTTTATTTCTTAAGATTCAACCATATTCCCTCACAATCTGAACAAACGTAATCCACGTTCATGTCAACACTGACATCGACATCTGCTATACGTCTTCACTTACACACTTTGTTTCTTGAAAGTCTACAACATGTCACAAATCTGCATACTCTAGTTCATATGAAGTATTATTTCTTAATCCTTTCAGAGGACATGTTAACACTACATACCAATCAATCTCAACTGGATCTTGTACTTAAAACTAGAATCAGTGTCATAGGCTCAAAGGGCTCTACATTTGGGGAAAAATCAATGCAGGATATGGCTAATTTTATAGGTAACAGATAGATTCCAAATTGGTGACACGCTCTTCGCAATTTTTGGCCCCAAATTCAATGCTAATTCAGCCTCCTATCATGAGCTAGCGATTGGAAAAATGTCTAAATGCAATAGGCTTTGGTTGGAGTTCAGCAAGTTCCTAACTACTACTATGTTGGCAATTCATCGAATTCATAACATAATAATTTCTTCTTCCTAACTTTGGTCCTGCAGTTGACCAGTTCAATGATATCAGCATTGTTTTGGTAAGTATGTGACATATAATCACTCTTAAAATTCTGATGAATTTAGCTATGCATGGGATCTAGGACACATGGCCAACCAACAACTAGGCATAAATGCATGGTCTGCTGCAAGGATTGATTCTGGCCAAAACCATACAGGTAACAAATATTAATATTTTGGTGGATTCTCTCATCACTATTCAACACTTAAACAATGGTACTTGACTAAGAGACAACTATATGAAGAGGATTGTGAAGAGACTAAAAGGACTTCTAAATCAAATTCCACAGAAAAATTTCTTCCATATCCTGAAAAGTCAAAACTTAGAAGTTGATGAAAGTGCCAATCAAGTGTGCCAACTCCAGCCTGAGAAATTAGAAATTAATGGAGATATGGGGTGGTTCCCTCTACCTTAACCCCAATGACCTCAACATGATTAAGGGCTCCATGTTTGATCTCCAAAGGTAAATTCATTACCAAAGGGCCTATCATCAAAGGATTATTATTACATTAAGGAATCATAAGGAAAATTGGGATGGGGCCAGACTATTATTGTGGCACCCCAAGTTCATTTGAACCATGTAAATGAAGTGATATGGAAGCCAATGCAAGGGTTGCAAATGCTTCATCTGCCAACATACGGTCTCTATGCAAGGCCTCTTCATCAAGCGTGGATTGCAGTATATGAAGAACAATGCTGCTTTAAATTTTCTCACATCTAGGATTGGGTATCAATTGAATAAATTTATGGAGAATCAATGCCATAGGCTCAAAGGGCTATCCATTTGGGGGAAATCAATGCAGGCTATGGCTAATTTTATGGAGAACAAATAGATGCCAAATTGGCGACACTCTGTTTGCAATAGTTAGCCCCAAATTCAATGTTAATTCAACCTCTTTTCATGAGCTAGCAATTGGAAAAATGTATAAATACGACAAGATTTGGTTGGAGGCCGACCAGTTCCTAACTACTACTTTTTTGGCTATCTGTGGAGAGATAATTCACAACATAATTATTATTATTTTCTTCTTCCTAAATTTGTTCCTGCAGTTGACCTATGTAGAAATTATATACAAGATGCATGTATATGTAAAGATTCTCCTAATCTAACAATATTTTATCTTCTTTCTAAATACATAATCCTTCTACTGTTAATCTTTTGCAGAAATTAAACATTCAATTACAAACACATGAATCAATAAAAACAATCGCACATAACACAGTTGTTTAACGGGAAAGCCTGAAGCTGAAAACCCCAACTATCATATATTATGTGTCATGGATATCATGTAAAAATATCATACAAATCTTATTATATCAATCAGCCAGTACAATCAATCGTCAAACACTAACATAGAAGAAATCTGCAAATCCATGCACCGATTTCTTCCCACCTACTAGCATGCCTCCACTGCGAAATCCCTACTGAAGAATAGCTCTGAATGAATTCGAATTACCCCTGCCTTGACTGCACAATCCTCATTGGAAACTCCAATGTGTGTGTGGTGCAATCAATGCATCACTATAATCACAACAGATAGTCCATCTTGCCATTTCACCTATCTCTCCACTGGGTCTCCGCTGGAACCACCATGCACTCCAGTTAAATGATGTATTGTTCAGTTGATTAATGAGTTAGTATTTTTGAATTAATTAACTAATTAATTCACTCCACTCTCACTAGTGTATCATTAAGTTAGACTAGATACAACTAGCTCAACTGAGTTTAACTCCATTAACTGAGTTAAACAGAATACAACTCCATGAAATACTCTTCCAACTCTATCATAACTTTTCCACTTTAGTTCTAACTGATTCCTCCACGCATGAACCACCAGTAAACCCTAGGACTTGCGTAATTCCTTCGGCCCACTGATTTGCCAAATCTGTGCACTAAAATTAAGCGCTCCAAGAGAATAAGTTGTTGTTTACTGTCGAATTATTATTAAGAGCTAATAATAATTGACACTTCTATTTTTAGATAAACGATCTATAAATAGACTTCGCCCAATATTCTAAAAGTATAATTTCATCTATTTTTCCAACTTGACCAACCATCCATAAATAGCATCCTGCAACTTCTGAAATATGATCACCATGTCTAAAAATAGACATAGTCTAAAAATAGACTTGCGCCAAAAATAACATGCGGGCCCACTTAGTGAAGGTGACTCTTTTCACTAAGATCATCATCTTTTTGAATCTCAACAACCTATTCATAGGCATATGCAAGAAATATATCACAATGTAAAAATTTCCTAGAGTATTTTCCTTGTCGAGGCATAGACTTAATACAAGCTATACTCATTCATGTTTTAAAAAAAAACTTTGTAAATTTAAACATAAAATATTTGGTTAGCACTTGGTTACTCGTTTAATGTTATACTTACAAGATTACAAACAAAATATTCGGTGAAAACTGCATAATCCCTGGCACAAAAAATTAAAAATATAGAGGCTGATGATTACATCACAACTTAATAAATCTACCTTGGCTCCAGCTCCATATATATCTCCAATTATATTTGTAAGGTATAGACATGCATAAGCATTAGAAATGGGGAATTTCACAAAACCATGGATGCATAGAGGCTGATGATTTCATCACATCTTAATAAATCTACCTTGGCACCATAAACTCTTTAAATCCATCTCCATATATATCTCCAATTATATTTGCAAACTCAAGAGATGAATAAGAATTAGAAATGGGGAATTTCACAAAACCATGCGTTCCCTTTCTCAAACAAATTAGACAAATATTAAAAGCAACTGCTCCTATTGTGACAAGAGCAGTGAATTTACAAAGATAAAGCAGACTAAAAACACTTTTATGAAAATAAAATTTATTTACCATTACCAATTTAAATTGTACATTTTAAAAACCATTATAAATGAAAGCCTTCACTAAATCTCAGTCTTCTATTAATCTTTGCATATTCTACAATAACTGATGAAACAAGAAAATATCCCTATTGTGAATACATATAGAAGAAATTGAAATATTACTAGGAGGTAGAAAAATCCATAACTACCTATTTATGCAAATAGAAGAATAATGGGACTTCAATATCTGCAGATGAAAGACTGTAATTTCATGGAAGTGAAAAAATTATAGATATAAAAACCCATGTCATGAACTAATGTAAAATAACCAAACAATCAAATACAGAAGAAAATATTTCCACCGTGGAAACAAGAAAGACATATTAAACATAATATGATGGATTTATAGGAATACATAACTAGGATTTGTCAGCATGGAGGTAGAAAATGCTAGAATGACTTATTTCAGCAAATGGCAGATTGATATCCCAAAAACAAAAATACTACCCAGTAGAAGCTGCAAAATAATAAGACAAACCCTTTATCATCATGACATTGATAGAAAAAACATCTAGTAATGTTGGCTTCTCTAGCGGTGATTATTATAACAGAATTTTTTATGGGGATTAAGGTGTCCAACATCATTATCACCCATTTCTCTTCACACTAAGGTCCTTTCAAAAAAAAATTTATAGCCATCTCGATTAACCTACCTAACAACGCCAATTGAAAATAAAATTAACATATCCAATTGACCAAGAACTTAGGATCACCTAATGGCTTAACAAGGTGGTTTAACACTTATATGATTTCAAAATCCCATTCCTATTTGGAATGAATGAATAAATCGTGTCTAAGAAAACATCACCGTGTGACAAGAATCAGTTAACTAAAAAAATAAAGTATAATATTCATACTGTAAACTATGATGCATTTGAAATCATGTTCCTAGTTTTTGTAATGAATGAGACAACCATATAATTAACTAAACCCATAATCATAATTTATATCATAATTTGCAACACCTTAATAATAAGGCATAAGGTACCCACTAAAGGTAGAAATCATTACAATTAAGGGTGTTCTAAGTTCAGAGTTGTGCCTTCAAACTTAATACCTTTTTACCAACAAGAAAAAGTATCCTATGGTTGATGCCTAACTAATATTTACAATAAAGATAGGGAGGCACATTATCAGTTCCAATTTCAATATTAGTGGATGATTGGTTTACAAAAAGAAACTTCTCAAAAGGGGCATGTTAAAGGGATTTTGCATATCTGTTAAGTACAACACATAAAAGTTAACATTATATCAAATTACAAAGTGAATAAAATGACAAGAAAAAAACTGGTGTAGACAAAATTGTCAACGAAAAACATGCCATTTAAATCTTCTAGTAGTGTACGGTGACATCCAACATGTAGCCCATGTAGATAATATTAACATCTTATAAGTTTTTTCAAATTGATAAATTTCAAATCTTACTTTTCAAGTCTTAGTAGATGGTTATAAATCTTATAAATTTATAAAGTTCAGCTTATAGGTTTCTAGGTTGCAACTTAATATGCATACTCAGGTTGCTAGTGGCATACACATGCCATCTACAAGGTTCCAATTTGTCCATCACCTAGATCCATATCATATTATCTAAGGAAATATCACCCATAACATACATCAGCAAGGCATACTGATTATGATTTTCAGAGGCATATTTGTATTCAATAATATCAAAAAATAATCCACGATCACTATCAAAAGAAACATTTTTTCTCTCCAAAAGAGAGAACTGACAAGTGGATTATTTTCTCTAAATTTTTGAAGCCTAGGGAAGAGTGCAAAACAGAAGAAAGATGTCAATATTCTTGTGATTTTAGGTTTCATTTGTATGTTTTTTTGTGTATGGAGATTTGTTGGAGAAGAGGATGAATTCATGTTAAGTCTAAGGTAATTTTTTGTATTTTTCTAAGGCTTGCATTTGTGTCATCCAAGGCAACCTCAGAGGTTAAATTTTAGCCCTTTCTCATGCTAGTTTGAGGTCAATTACACATTTTTCCAAGGTATACTATATTCGCATTTGAGGACTAATGACTAAGGATTTGTTTGGACATTTCCTCGCACTATTCACTTATGCATTGTGGCTATTTGAGTCTCGGCCCTAATGGCTATTATTTCTCTTATTTGAGACACAAGACCAACCTTTGTTTGATATTATTTCAACCCTATAAGAAAAGAGTATTTAGATAGCCTGAGGGATAAACCTCGATTGGTTTTGTGGTTGAACTCATCTAGATTATTTGCTAGAGTAATTTCGTCTATCTGAATGGATAATTATAGACCTATATGGAATTTTTATAAGGTTGCTCTCACTTCTTCCTGAGGTCCATCTTGGTCCTTCTATGCCAAATCACTATGACATAAATGTTGTATTTTTATCTCATAATATTCCTACATCCTTGATACTGAGCATCACTTGAACCAAGATCAAAGTAATAATCTCTCAAGTGTCATTTCAAGGACTGATAGAGTATTATTTCATTACAAATTTTATGATTGTTTTGGAGCATTTTTGAAGGATTATTTTCATAATATTATTCTGAAATATTATGGGTGAGACAGTTCCTCCGATGGACTTAGACATGGAATACAATGAATTCTTTCAAATCATGGCAGAGCCCATAGCTTCGCCTAGCTAAGGAAATTGTTCGCAAGAAGATATTATCGAGGAACAACATCTAAAAATTGGCACAACTTCAATATTGGGTTTAGACTCAGCCAACTTCCATAACAATTATGATCCCTATCTGCGCAAAGAGCATTGTTGCCAATGGGTTGAGCAAATTATTTTGTATGAAATTCTAGATATCTTCCTATGAGAGAGCCTAAAGCCAAATTCATGTGAGATCTTACAATAAAAAAAAATACGTGGAACAACACCAAGTTCATCATCAAAAAGTTTTCATCTAATTTTCATCCAAGATTTTGACATACTTCTCCATGATCTCATCTCTTTCGTCCAACACAATGTATGGTGTCAAATGGTACATGGATAGTGGAGCATCCAAACATATGGATATTAGAAAACTTCAAGAGTACGAGGCAAGCATAAAAATGTATGTTTGATGATGATTTAAAATATGCAATAAAAATAATGGGATCTATCTCACTCTAAATTCCATTAGGTGATATATTTGAGCTCAATGGTGTTTTACATGTACTTGGATTAACTAAAAATTCCCTTTCACTTTTAGTAATGAAAACCCTATGATATATTTTTGAGTTTGATGATCACTCTCATCAAAAATATATTCCCATATCCTAGTTCAAGTTTTGGCTAGAGGATTCTAGACAGTGGTCGATACAGGTTGCAAGAAGACCATGTCGGGCGCCGTTGTAGCCACTACAACACCCTCCAGAGTTCCACCTGCAACTGTAAAATTTTTGGGCTGACTGACTTGTCGAGCAAAAGGTCAAAAACACTGAGGTTCCGTCTTTTTCTAAATCCTTAAGTGGTTGAGTTTCGAGTAGGTCATTTTACCCAATTTGCAACCTGGTGACCTGTCGACCTGTGCGGTCTCCAAAAGTGTAGTCGCACTTTGTCGCACTCCCAAGTTAAAGCGTCGCGACCCTAGCGACCTGAGCCTACCCACCCTACGTCGCAAGGAGTAGGCAGAGGTCGCGAGAGGTCACACGTGTCATCAAACGGTACTAATCACGACGCATGGCCTTTGATTTATTGCCTGCATGCAACCTTTATAAATAGAAGGTCGCTATGTCACATTTTCAACTACACGATAGGCTCAAAAGCAACACTTGACGGACCATGGCTTTGGAGCTGCGGTTTTTCGGGTGAGTTGCCTGAATCCTCTCTTTGTTTCCAATCCTGTTTTCCTTAACCCCTTATCTTAGCCCTTTTAAGCCACGAGCCCATCCTCCATTAAGACCCTATTTGAACCTACGTTCTTCTTTTGGGCCTCCCAAACCTACCATGTCTTATGCAAACTTGTAGATGATGCAACCGGAGTCTCCCGCCATGCCCCGGTCCCGCGCGGCCTCTGTGTACCATTTCATCTTCCAAAGTGTGGATTTTTTCCCTTTATGTTGTTATGTTAAAATTAAGAGAGAAAAGACCATCAGCACGCCATAAATCATCCCACCGGCGCCTGAGTGCGACCTCCATCGACGAGCTTCGACCGCAACCCGGCGACCTCTGCTGGTCGCTAGCGTACGCAAAATACGCAAAACGCGAAGCTTTCGCCGGCCCTTGCGACTCGGTGACCCGACAACTTCGGTCATGAGTCAGCTCAAAGTCGCGAGGTCACGTCTTCATGAATTGTTAAACCAATGTGTTCTCGGCGACCTCGACCTAATTCGCAAGGT
Organism: Pinus albicaulis; assembly: GCA_034641835.2. Classification (NCBI taxonomy): domain Eukaryota; kingdom Viridiplantae; phylum Streptophyta; class Pinopsida; order Pinales; family Pinaceae; genus Pinus; species Pinus albicaulis. Next base: position 901,933,874 of record CM076573.1, on the reverse strand, counting down.
CACCGCAGTCACAAAGTAGCTCTCCTCCTATAGTTTAAACAGGCTGTGACTCAGCAACCTCAGAGAATAGGTCACTACGATGACAGTTCACCCCTTCCCTTGAGCCTTGGTTGGGTGGAGTTACAAGCAATATTAAGCATTCATCGATGTCCGCAGGCCTCCTATCTTACGTCTCGGAGACCGTTTTATTGAACATGCAAAGACATCGCGACCAAAGGATTCGTGTGTAGCAGATCGCTTGACCTCAAGTGACATGGGGCCTCACAGGAAGTTTGCAAGAAAAAACGAAAACCAGAGAGATAGAATCACATAAAGTCGAAATACCTATGTCTCCTCTCCGTCTATGGGGACACACGCATGTACCGGTAGCGAGAGAAAAGAATGAGGTGGTATCGAGTATACCAGAGGTTCGCACAACCGAGAATTTCTAGAGGAGCCTCCTCGAGCGGCAAGTATATGTGCAAGTTAAGAGGTCGAAGATTCACTGCGTGGGGGCCCCACCCATCTATGTTCTCATGTGCCGAATTTATTGAATGGATCACCATGAGAAAGAACTGATCCTAGGATGTGCGATTCGGGATCACGAGGGAAAAGCTTTTGAAAATTTAAGGGAGCTGGGATGCGAGTACTAACTACGCACTTCGAGATAGGGAATGAACGTTCACTGAGAGAACCGCCCACTACCACATGCGGTTCTGGCAGACACCACAGAGAGGATGGTGGGAAGAACACGAGAGAGTTCAAAAATCAAGAAAGACGCAAAAGGTATGATGGCCGAGGCCTTAGAAAGGTCTGTAAAGCTCACTGCATGGGTTATGCTTTATATATTGTATGGTCATCCAAGTACCTACCATTTTTCGGTGGTTCTTGAGTGTCCGACCGTGCTTTGACCTTACTGTCATGTGGCACCTGTTCAATTGAGGCCAGGTACTAATAAGCTAAAAAAAACACATATCTACAACTCTAGCTCGTGGGAGGGATGCTACGTCCGAGTACACATGGCCTCCTGTCTGTTGGATGCGAGTTTTGTGCCGAGTGCCGACTTTGAGGATGGGCTCACTGGCGGGATCGAGCGCACCACACCAGGTCCTGAGAGGCTGCGAGTGTTCTGGGACTCCCGAAGTATAAGTGGGATGTAGAGAAAATCACACACGATTTCCAATACTGCACTTTACGAAAGCTTTGACCGGTCGTGAGATGCCCATGCCGCCTCTTTCTTGGCCGAAAGCTTGGACCAGGCATCATCAAGGTGGCCCATTGGTTTTCCATTAACGCAGGCACCTTCATACGATTCTTTAGTTCATTCAAGACTCATGCTGCCTCGATTTCGTCATTGACGAGATGCTATGAGAAACACGATGTCGGATGACCACGACTTCTCGAGAGTCCTTACCAAAGGTGAAGAAGAAGCCATGGCCACACTTTCGACTGACCATCGAGTGCACTTATAAGAGATTAAGCATTTCGGAGAGAAGTTGTGGTGGGACTTTGAGCAAATCGGAGGGATTCTTCTGAAAGGCACCTTTCAGATCACACGGACATGTAATCACTGAAGGATAATCCACCTTGTACATAAATGGGCCAGAGTTTAAATGGTGCCTCGCCTGCTTTCGAACACCTAGCTGAAGATGTGGTAAGAAAGATTGTGCATAATAAATATGCAGAGACTTGCCCCGAGAGGCAGCGACCCATCGAGACCAAGATGATCGGAGCTGCGGAAGAAGAATCCACGAGGTGGAAGAGCCTCATCTTCCCAAGCCAGAACGGAGCTATCTTCGAGGCCATGTCTCTTCCTCCCAGTAGAAAGAGCACGAAAAGCTCGAGCGAGAAAGCTAAGCGAGAAAGCAATAGAGGGAGTGAGGATAGACGTAAAAAACACCCTAAAGGGCGCAGCGCAGGAAGCTTGACGGTGGAGGATGCCCAGAAAAGAAAGAAAGAGCGGGGAGAGCGAAAAGAAGGAAGGCTGAGTGTCAACTCGATGTAAATTCGAACAGAGGTGGAAGCTAAAGCGAAAAGGAAGGAATATCAGAGGAAAGCAAAGACTAGGAGCGAGCATCGACCTCCAAAGATAGAACAAGATAAGGTAGAGAAGTTGAGCATAGACAAAAGGAAGAAGCGAGGATAAAGGCATAAGTGGAGAAACTATTGGAAGAAGAAGCCAGAACAAAAAGAAAAAGAGGAGGAGGATCGAAGATCCAAAGACAATTCTTCCAAAAAACAGAGGACGCCTCCTCCGGTGACGAGTTACTGAGGAACGGTCTTGCTGTCGACCATCGAGTTCCTACGATCAAACCCATGTTGCGCTCTGCAGAACCATGCGCTCCGCAAGGAGATAGGAAGAAGGAAGTGTTCAATCTCGCGAGACTCACTTATGGTGATTTACGGCACTCAAAAATCGGGGCGAGGAGAAAGAGGAGGGTGCCTAGCCACGGAACCTTCTCGCCGTGCCAAGTCTCCTTAGCACACGACGAAAGGATATGGTCCTGCAGACTTCTGAGGAACAATCTCGGTGATGTTAGCATCATCCCGCTAGCTTCACCATAGCCAGAAGAAAACGTGAGCCGGATGAGTAGAAATGCACTCTACAAAATGAGATTTCAAGACTCACGAACAAAGCGAAAGCTAAGGTTGGAGCCGAGAGAAAAAAAGAGCACTACGAAAGAATTCCAATAGCTTCGAGATAGGAACTACTTATTAACAATGCCCTCCTCGTCCAAAGAGGTTTGTTCTGAGAGCCACCATAGTGAGCATGTATGTAAGGAAATGTTCACCATAAAGCAAATAGTTGCGCCTCTGCGAGAACTCAAGAAGAAACTAAGAAGGACGAGCTTAGGCGAAAGAAAAGCCTCCGCAGCTTACTGGAATACTGATGATAGAGTGGGACAAAAATATGTCCATCGGAGCTCCGGAAAACTTTGCCCGGAAATATTGGATTCATACTTAGAACGACAAGGTCTAAATTCGCATCAAGGTGCAATCCAAGGAGGAGTGTTCAAATACCCTGAGGAAGGTGATGACCGCCTATGAACACATTTGATCGGTGGCATTGACTCAGCAGCTAAACTGCACCATGTCTTCTCTGGGTACATTGGGTGAAGAAAAAGACATGGGAACGGGTGCGTCGGGAAATTCGAGCATTTTTTACAACCTGATTAGACAAGCGCGCGCTACACGATCTTCTGACATGGCGAGAAGAACTTGGTTAAGTTACGTCATAACTTGCCAGTCTGGTTTACCAAGCGCATCCTTATCCAACGAGGTCTACAATTAAGACGAAACTCTAATCCTCGAACGCTTGTGGCGATACGCGCACTGAGATTGAGAAGATACTCCTCACGATGACAGTCCCCGGTCGGTGCAGTTATATCGTGCATGGAGAAAATTTCACTAAAGAGCAACAAGCGAGAGGATGTTCCCGGCCTACCGCGATCACACACATGTTCCCATGATTATGTCGCAGGAGCCACGGTGTACGGGGAGGGTCACGAGTTTGCATCTTCGCATGATCAGATTGTGAGGTCACACACTTTCCATTCAGGTGTAAAAAGCATACCAAGAGGCGAGGAAGGCGAGTCAAAGTCGCAGTCGGTGCTCTTATATACTCCCTTGAGACTAACGTAGAAGGATCTTTTGGACATCAAAGAAGAGAAAGAGCTAAAGCATTGAGCAACTGCTGTATGAAAGTGAATACAAGCATTTTTCTTAAATCACATATTGGATACGGTGAGGAAATCTACGTGTTAGTACTGTGAGGTATTTTTCCATATATGTGCGAGTATCTTTATGATTAATTGAGTCTGTGTTTACTGTGCTGCCTCTATTTGTGCATTTAAACTCCTGCCCAGATAGTAGCTTTATGATATTATGTTGTTTACCTAGGAGATGTTTGTAACTTCATAATTGAAATCTACTCTTATTCATGAGCACGCCTCGGTAGGCACAGTTGTTCTTGCACCGAGCGAAATGTTTCTTCTATGGTTCGAACAACTTTTCCAGCTGTGACCTTAATGCAGTATACTTGCTCCTTGTCTCCACTTCATGTTTGCGTGTTTTATCCTCTTGCTGTTGTAGTGTTTGCCTCATTGAGCAATCCTATCAGTATTACTGTCTTTGTCTGTCAAATGCGCTTCGTTTTCTATAACTTGTCGAGCTCATTTGTGTCCAAGAGAAGGAGTATTTAGTGAGCAGCGGACCCCACACCGAGATAGGATCTCACTATGTCACAAACGGTTGATCCTGATCCGGGACTTTTTACGCGAGATCTCTTGTTGGCCGAAAAAATTTTCCCATCAACATGTTGGCGCTTTCAGAAAGAGGCACAGAATGGCAGGGCTCCCGAGCACTGCCAGTAACATCAATACAAACTCCCCAAGGGAGATCATGCATGAAAATACGGTCCTCCGCTGGAAGAATTCCCGGAGGAGAGCGCTACTAGCGTTGCAGCCTGGCTAAGGGCCTACGCCCTATGCGCGGGTGACCTGCGTGGGAGGGTTTGCGAAGGAAGGCCCCGGTCCCACTGGACTCGCTTGGCGAGTCCCTGGGGCTCCGCCGTGCTCGTAAGCACGTGCCCGAGAGCCCGCGGCAACTCCCTTCCTGGGCTCATGGGTCTTGCGAGTACTAGAGGATCGTGTGAACTGGATTGAGTGCAAGCCCCTAACGGCCCTAGGGATGCCGAGGAAGAAGAAGGCCACAGAGATCAACGGACACTCCATCGACACCGGCCCCCAACCCGGACCTAAAGCTGCAGCGAATGATGACACACAGACCAACGATCACACAGGGAAGAGGAGCCGAGAGGGAGCCGGGGTGACAAAAGGCGAGAGAGCCGAGAGGCCGGCGCCGAGGGCAAAATGTCGACCCTGGCCGCAGAAACCGAGACGGGTTTCCGCCTCCTTTAAAAGCGGGAGGGAACTGACCAGCAATACGGGGAACTCATGGAGAAAAACCAAGGCCTGTGCATTCCCACCGGCGCGAGCACGTCCGAGATGCGGCGCGAAAGTGAGCGAATCTAAAAATGAAAGGGTTTATGTGTGCATGCTACGCCACCGGTGGTGCCAAACATGTAAAACCTTTGGCTTGGACAGCTGATCCCCGCCCAGGTGTCGAGGGCCCCCTCCATGAACGTGCCCGACAGGCGCCCTTGCGAGGAAGAATTTCCCTAAGTTGCGAGCCAAGGAGGAAAGGCACTTTGGGCGGGGACCACGGCTAGCAACTTCTGCCTGCTTCGAAGATGGTGAGAAGTAGGGTGTGGCGATGTAGCATGCTGGATGTGTTCCTCACCATCTACGAAAAATAAAGCGGCAACGACGGTGTCGGTCTTTCTCCCACTGTCGCTTCCATTCCTTCGTGGGAGCACTTTTGCGTCGTAACTTTCCTGCAAAAGACTCTCGAAGATCCAACACCTCAGAAAATTCTCCTCACGTGGCTACGGTCTTGCATTGGCAAAAGTGTCTCGGAAGAAGGTCGAAAGAGTCAGGAATTCAATCAATGTTTTTCTATGTATTGAACAAATCCCCCCAAACATGGCTTTGGATGGTTCCATTACTGCATTGTGCTACTACCTGAAGCCACTCCACATGGGATATTGTCGTGTTCGAAGGTGAACGCGAGGCTGAGAGCTACCACAGCGGCGAACTATACCACCGCTTCGCGAAATAAAAAAGGACACGCTTTCCATAGTGCCAGGTGAACTCTGAAAGGTCGGGGATGATCGAAAACGACCACGAAAGACGAACCCACTCCTGGAGTACATGTGGGCGAGGGACAAAAGATAAGGACCCCGCGAGTTTTGAGAAAGTATCACTACAAATCCCTTAAGTTGTTGACGACCAACAAAGGTCTCTAGTACGAAGAAGAAAGAACAGCGAGCCTATCACTAGCTGGTAAAACACGAAGCGCTTTCTTCGGAAAGAACAATCCACGCGTGAGATCGGCGAGCCCAACTCTGTCGCGTGGCCTCAACGTTGAAATATGAGGAGGAGATAATTTCTTCGCTTTTCATCGGGCCTGCTTTTCCGGAGGAGAAAACATGCTGACACAGTGGATAAATAGTATGCATACCAGACGCTCGTCGGTAAATCATTTGTTAGAAGATCGGACCTAAGGGATTTAGAAAGGAAAAGTGATTCGAGAGGATGAGAAAACCTCTCCCCCGGGTGATGATGTGGGTTTTCGTCGCCACGCCTCGAAAGCGAATGCGCCGGGGAGCTCCCTTCCCACGCACGCGTCGCCCTGGTCGAGCCGAGTCCCAAAGCAAACCTCCCTCGAAACTACGAGTTTGAGAAGACAAGGAATCTGTCCCGGAAAGCGGTCTTTCAAGAAGGAAGAAAGAGAAGGCCTTCTTATGGAGAAAATATGCAACCCTACAGAGAACCAAAAAAAGAACTCCTAATAAAGTTATTCCAACCAATCCCGAGAAGGCCCCAAGGCTAAAGCTTCCATCGACTTCTAAAAAACACCTCCAAAGCTCGCCTACGCGCCAGATCGCAGGTACCAACATTATGAGGGATATGAAAGACCGGGCCAATATCTCTCTATGAGCTGGCTCACATTGCCAACCAAACGGAGATCTTGTCCACTCAAAATAATTTTCTAATACGCAGGTGGCTTCGAGCACCGTGAGCATCACCGCATACGCTTTGAAATCGCCGCTTTAGTCCCCCAATCCATCGTAAATGCTCGTAGACACACAACTCGAGAGGATCCACACCTTTTCATCCGGTCCTTTGAGATTCCACCACTTCGATGTCCATCGTGCCTCGTTGATTACACGCGCACTTCCCCGAATGTTATGCCCTTATCCATATCAAGAAGTTAACGTCCACCGGGAGGAAAGACCGACACTAGAATCATCAGCTCGATCGGATCTCAAGTCCCCGTGGTGAGGAGGGTAAACGACATCGTCATCATGCGCGCTATCCTTTGGTCGCTAGAGTGCCATCGGTGCATCGACTTAGTAATCGTGAATGTCACGGGAGCCTAGGAGCCTCCTACTGCTTCCAAAACGATTATTGGTCCGAAACATAGCTCGGGGATACTTCACCGCGTGGTCCCACCTCTGGCTCTCCTAATACAAGGCGGGGAATAACAACAAATCCCGGGTCGAGGAAGTGAACCATACATGAAACATATGATGAGCCGGCACGGATGGAAGCTAACTTAACTCGGTCGATTTCATGCAAGAAAGGAGGCTCGCGCATGTGTTTCGCTTAGAGTCCATCTTTGGTTGTTCGTCGAGACTCACCAATCGCTGATCACCGAGGCATCGGTCTAAGGCTGCTGCACGGTTGCTGAAAAAATCCTCCCCCATCCAACAAATATTCACTGCACAGCGCCCGTGCTAGCACACACTCAACGAGCTCGGATATCTTTGTCAAACTGTAAGATGAAACATGGACCCTATGCTATGTAGCGGTTCCAAAAACCTAAGGAGGCGCAGGCTAAAGATTAGGGTTGCATCTTGCTTGACAGCCTCGGAAAAGACAAGTTTCTAATTTCACGCAGGTTAGAGGAATTCTAGTGCACAAATAATACAACCAAGTATGCAGGCAATATTACTAGAGACTCCAAGAGGCCATGACGATCTCAAGAGTCCATTGTTTGAAGGTAATTGGTGATTCCCTGAGATTATCACTGCAAATCGGGTAAGCGACTTACCATCCATTACGTGTCTCACATTTTGAAAGAGTTAGCTAACAAGTGTATGGCATAAATTTCAGCTTTTTGATGCTCTTGGTATTAAATGCTGTACCTGTGGCACGTAATTTGGTGTCACGTACACTTGGTAACCTGTTGTCACTATGTTCACTCCACTTGGGAGTGGATTTTCTCGTGAAGTTATGTATACAAAGCTACATCACATACCGAGAAAATGTTACTAATTTGCGCGTTTTACTTTCAATGACGACTGCGACGTCATGGTTTTCATGCTCCAATACGAGATATATTCAAAAGACGCGATTGTGGAAGAGAGTATCATGATCGGGTTTTGTAGGAGGAACTTCAAGAAATCGGAAAGAAAATCCCCTACCCGAGGGTACGTGTCACTCGAAAAAGTTGTTTGACTTACACCGTTTCCGAGCAAATATGAAGGTGCAAGGTTTCACGTTGTCACACGACAAAGTTAACCTCGAGCCAGGCACGGATCAAAAAGCTTGTGTATGTAATGAGGTGCACCCCTCGGGAGAAACAAGCGTTCTCGGGATTATTTAATAAATACGAATGTGTTTTCTGGACGTGTGATGACCTTCGAACTGCGGTATGCGGATCATCTAGCACGTCATACCCATTAAGGAAGGGTAGAGCTTCGTTCCGACAAAAAATGAGAAAAAAAACACTGACTCTAGAGATCGATGAGTCCAAAAGGAGTTTGAAGAAGCTTTTTCTGGACACCGACGGTAACGTTTTCAAAGTTATTAGAGAGAATTTGACACGAGGCGTCAACTTATGGTGCTGAAAGTGCACGCAGAGTTTGGCCAAAATCCGGTTTGTGCGTGAGACTTCGAATGTTTGAACGGAGCCTCCTGACAGAGACAACTATCCCGAGTCCCTCCCTATGGATCAAATCCTGGCAGGCTATATCACGGTCGAGATATTCTCTCTGTGGAAGGGTTTTCGGGGTACCAAAGTCGAGTACTAGGTGGTGACTTGATCGGCTCAAAAACCACATTCGAACTAGGGTGGGGCATGTTTTCCAGCCACGACGCCTTGCCCTCTGGGCTGATTAACTTGTCCGGTGCCACCTTTCAAGATTTGCCATGGACATCACCTTGAAGGGACATTGTGCGGGAAAAGTGGTGGTATGCCTTGCTTCGACGTCCTTTGTGTTTTTCAGACTCTGGATGCAGACCACATCCACAACCCTCAAAGCACGAATTTTTCGAAAGGTGTCGGAAATACGGGATCTCAACGAACCCAAAGAAAAATTGTTTTCACCGTCGCCAAGAAACTTGTTGCAGCGCATAATAACTCAAGACGACATGGTGGTGGATCCGGAACGTGCACGAAAGTCTTGTCAAAGCTCCGTCACGAAGTGGTAGGAAAACTGTACGGTCCTTTCCTTGGAAGAAATCAGCATCGTGCAAAAATTTACTTCAGATTTTGCTCGGGCTTCGATAAGAAACCACTACAAAGGTGAATTAGATTACGCTTTAACTTTAAATGGAATCCTCCACGAGAAAGAAAGCGTACGCAAACATCAGGCGAGGAGCCATTGTGAGGCCTAGCTCTTTATGGTTCGGATTTAGGCAAAGGATTTATCTTACTTGTGTCTACCTTTTCAACATGTCATCTTTTGTACATAGTCCCCACTTAGAAGGATGACAGCGCCAGTGATGGCCGGCCTATATCATTGAGCACTGAGCACTGAGATTACAAGGCGCGCAAGCTGAATTGTCAGAATGTTGACAAACAAGCTTACGCGGTTTAGAAAGGCGGGTCAAATGTTTCGGGCCGTATATTTTGAAAGAAATCATGTCACGATGGTGCTCGTGCACCCTGACTTTTCCACTGGCTATTCGTACAACAAAGAGATTTTGGGTGACAGCAGCGTGGCGCGGATGACATGCCTGCAGTAATAATGAGCATGCAGAATTCAAGCAGCTTTGCTACGTGAAAGGGCTGAGGATTGTGTGGCATGGCCGCAAGTAGTAGACTCGTGGGGCAGCGAGAAGAAAGAAATTTGAGACCACGAGGGTCGATATGTGTCGGCAAGTATACACGAGCCGTGGGGATGTAGCACCTCTTGGTGTGTGGATCTCCTGCCAATATCTAAAACATGACACCATTAGCCCCACTTTATCTACCAATCGAAGCGTCCGTTAAAGGGCGAAAGGCTGTATCCTACACGAGCTAGTGTGCGGTGAGTTGTTTCACAAACATCACGAGCGGTGTCTTCTTTGTGATGTTTGGAATAGGATCGAGAGCACGAGCATTAGCGAGAACTTGCGGTGGCCCCGTGAGAGGAACCATGCGAGACACGCACTTGCTCACAAGATCATGCGTGCCTAGTTTTTGTTGGCACTGCTTTATGTTCGGAGTATGCAGACCTTGTCCTCAAATGGGATAAAGCTCATAAAGACAGATCAGCTTACTCCAAGTTAAAGGAATTGTGGATGAGGCCCTTTTCCGGATTAGGAGAGAAGGTTGAGCTCCCACAGCTCTAGTTACAAACTCTTCGAAGGAGGATTCGAGGTTCTCCTGCGACGAATGAGCGTGACCTTCAAACAATATTTCACATAGACCCAGGCCTACCGCCGTCGCTTCTTACACACACATGCCATACTTTGCATCCTTGCTGCTGTCATTCTTTGCCTTTCTTGTTTTCAATAAATACGCATGTCCGCATGAGGCTCCCTTTAATGGTTTCTTTTCGTTTCGGAAATCCAAATTTTCGAGGTGGAGGATATAAAAGCTACTCAAGTAGCATGCGGGACGACGGGATCTGTCACGGTGCTGTTATCTCCTCCTCGAATTGTAAAAGAGCAGAAACATGCAGCAGCGCGCGCTCGATAGGCGAGAACATGACTGGGTCCTCGGACCAAAGAGCATGACGCGATGCTTTGCACACGTGCTGCTGTGACGAGTTCGTTTTGCAAAAATAAATGTTTCAGGTTAAATCGAGTTCTTCCGTTGGAAAAAGGGACGAGTCGGCCTGCGGGTCGATGAACGGAAATCCACCGAAAACCAGATCTGCCTGTGTGATTCGAAAGCAGCTTACTCTCTTTGCCAGAAAGTAAAATAAAGTAGGGATCCCTCATCGCCCCGCGAGGCAATAATTGCGAATAAACACAGTGCCACGAGGCACATTTTGACATAATGCATTAAATGCGCAGATAAAGGGTAAAAGGATTGAGAGAAAGGCTTCCTGGTGGAGAGAGATGCGGCACGACTCCGATCGGGGTGCGACTAGGCTCGGCAGCAGCAGGAGCAATGCTCGTCGATTCCTGAAAGGCGGTCGACTGCGGCTGGGACCAGCGCTGGTTTCGCGCGCGGAAGCAAAGCAACACTGATAGAAGGACCAAAATAAAATATATTGGAGCCTAAAAGTCCACAAGATTGCTTTGACAGGTGCCATCTGGTCTCCGAGAATTAAAAGCACGGTGAAACACGGCACCGAGCGCGAGAAGGCTGGGAAGAACAAGGACGCAAGGCTCGAAAGCCAGGAAGAGGTGGGACCCGTGGGGTGAAAAGGAGGCAATACCTTTCTGCCTCCCACTCCCCTTAAGGTGAAACAACACGGAGGATTGCGGACCCTCACTGGGTGAATCGCCATTTGTTGACTTAGCCGCTAGCACCCTCAGATTTCTAACCCTCTAAAATTTTGAGCCCTACGGACATACGGCAAGAGTCCAAAGCCTAGCAGTTCAAGTCTTTCAAAAAGCCTTGAGTCCCGTTGGTCCTTCGAGTGAGGCGTTTTACCCAGTTGCGGCCTAGCGACCCTGCCGACTCTGTTGCGTGCCGTCGTCACTCAGTCCACGTCTGCGCTCCGATAAGCAATTACGGCCACAGCGTCGTGCATTGGTGACCCCTAGGTCGCATGGTCGCGAGGGGTTGCGTCCACGAGATGTCATCAGCAGCACGGTCTCGTACGGCGACTGGCGATCTCATTTTATTGCCGCACTGCATGACGTTTGTAAATAGAAAGGTACGCTGGAGCCGCATTCACCCTGCTGCCGGCGACAAAGAGAGAAAAAATGCTTACGACGGGGCGCGAGCTGGGTGCGGTTTTTGGGTAAGTTGCTAATCCTCCTACTTTGTTTCACATTTTCTCCTGTCCGTTGCCGCTTCTCTTGGCCCTTTCGTACCAACATGTCACTAATGCTCCTCTTGGAACCTACATTCTTCTCTAAGCCTCAAAAACCCTACTAGCTCAATTCTCTGCCCGCGCTGCCAGATGAGTCGCCAGCCAGCCTCCCTTGGCGCCGGTCTTTGCCTCTAACTGACCATTCTCGTCTTCTGGTCATGGCTTTTCGCTGATGTAAGTTTGGACAAAATTGAGAAAAAGACGGCGTGCGCCGTCCGATCGTCGGCCCTAGTGCGCCCTCCCGAGGCCTCGTGACTGGCTGTGCGGCCCGCGACCCGGCGTGCCTCCGTCACTGGTCACTAGGTAACGCCGAGTCACTAGGGACGTCGCCGGGCACCCAAAGACGAGGCTTGCGACGCGGCTCGGCGACTCGGGCGCGCTGGTGGCGATCGGGGTCGCATCTTCATCGATGTGTTAAAAAAATGCCACTCAGGCCTCGCGAGCCTGGCCGCCGGGTACCGCTGAGGTAAATGAGTCACTCTCCTGCTAAAGTTTAAGCTTCACTTGTGACTCAACTTTGAGCCCTTGGGGTCACTGCTATCTAAAAGTTTAAACGCTACGACTCGGCGGGCAGGGAATAGGTCGCTGACGTCACCTTCACCCTTCGTGACCTTGGTTGGGAAGAGTTGAAAGTATTAAAGAATTCATGACTTGACATCTGTCTTGTCCTGGGACAGCACTCTATGAACATGCCGGGGAAACCATCGAGCAAAAGACAGAAGTGTGTGTCCGTAGTACCCGACCTCAAGTGACATGGGGCCTCTAAGCGGGTACGCAAGAAAAACAGAGCAGAGATGAGAGATCACGAGAAGAAGAGGTAGAAATACCTATGTGACTCTCCTCCCTATCTGCGACACACACATGTGCACGCCCAGCTTAAAGGAAGAAAAGCGCGGGTCAAATGCTGCAAGAGTTCGCACAGCAGAGAATTTCCGGAGGACCTGCCCCGCCGATGGGTAAGTATGTGAAAGTTAGGAAGGTTGTGAAGCTTCACTACGCGAGGCACACCCATCTATATTCCCATGTGCGTGTGAATGGATCTTACAAACCATATCGACGAGGATGTGGGTGAGTTCGAGTACATAGAAACTTTGGAAAATTTAAAGGGCCGGAGTGCGAGCTGCTATTGCGCTTCGAGAGATGACGGAGACGGAAGCGTTTCCAGAGCCAGGCCACTACCCATGCGGTTCCATGGGAGGCACACGAGAGGATGGTGGGAAAGAAACTTGAGAAGTTCAAAATCAGCAAAGACCGGGAGTGTCAAGTGGCAGGCCTCTGAAAGGTCCGTAGACTCTTAGCCGTTCTGTCTTTGTGAGATATTGTATGGTTTGTCCGGATGCCACCACTCGGTGGTTCTTGGCTGTCCTAATGTGATTTGTCTTTACGTATGCTGGCACTGTTTCGGTCGGGCCAACTTACTTGATGGCAACCCTCCAAAACAAACATATGTACAGCACTAACTTTTAGAGAAGGACACTAAGTCCTAATTTTGCATGGCGTCTATCTGTTGGATGCGTTTGCGTAAGTGCCACTTTGAAGATGGGCTCACAACTGAGGATCGAGAGCGTGCACGCCTAATCCGAGAGCTGTATGTGATGCAGGACTCCAAGTATAAGCAAGATATCGAAAAATAGCGCACGGTTCATCCTTGCACTCTACGAAAGCATGTTGGTTAGGATACCCAATGCATGTCTGGCGAAAGCCATGCAAACGAATAATCGAGGTGGCTTTGGTGGTTTCCATTCGCGAAGGCACCTTGTCAGAGGTCTTTAGTTCATTCAAAACTCCCCATGCTCTGCCCCGATTAAGCGTCACTAACGGATGCTACAGCAAGAGACATGTTGTCTAAATGACTTTTCAGCTTCTTGAGGTCCTTACTAAAGGTAAAGAAAGAAAGCCATGGCACTTCTCGGCTCATCCGTCAAGGCTTATGCATCAGAGGTTTCGAGAGAAGTGGAGGCGGAAGCTAAGAAATATCGTCTTCTTGGCGCTTTGAGATCATGGGACATGTGATCCTGAGAGGATGGTCCACCCATCGCCTGGCGGGCCAGGATTTAAATGGAGCTACCGGCGCATTGAACGCCTAGCCGGAGAGTGGGAGGTAAGAAAACTGGTACGATAAAGCCATAGGGAACTTTGCCTCAAAGAAGGCGTGGTGATACGGGAGGACCGAGATGATCCAAACTCTAAAAGGAGGAATCCGGATTGGGAGGGGCCTTGTCTTCATGCCAGAAGCACTGAACTAACGACGGGCCATAGATCTTCCCGGCCAATAGAAAAGAGAAGGAAGAAAAGCTCAACGAGAAAGGCGCGAGTAGAAAGAAAAAGAAAGAGGATGAGGATAAACGTAAAAAAACATCTAAAGGCGAGAATAGAGGAAAAGCGTGTAAAGGATGCTGAAAAATAAAGGAAGAAGTGGGAGTGATAAAGTAGACATGACATCGGCTCACGTAGATAGAATTGAGACAAGGTGGAAGCTAAATGAAAAAAGGAAGGAAGAAAGAGGAAGAAGCAAAAAGCGAGAGGGCTGAAGAGCATCTGACTCAAGGTAAAACAAGATAAGGCACTGCAGCTAAAGAAATGAGCTAAAGAGGAAAGAATAGGATAAGGGCGAGGAAGCGGAGCGACTGTTAGAACAAGAAGCGAAACAAAAGAGAAAAGAGGAGGATCGAAGATCGAAAGAAAATTCTTCCAAAAACAACAGAGGCCTCCTCACTCCGGCAACGTCACAACGGGGTTGTCGGCCTGCGAATTTCACTACAATCAGCATGTTTTCACTCTCAAAACAAGGTACCTGTCGAAGGATAGGAAAGAGAAGTGTTACCAGTACGGCCGGGCTCACGCAGCGAATGAGTTCACGTCAAAATTAGGTGGGGAAAGAGTGCTAGCACGAAACGCCTTTGCGCATGCCATTCACATGCATCACAACAGAAAAGGATATAGTCACGGACACTAGGGCCAATCACGATGATAGCATTAGCGAGAGCTTGCCTTCGGCAGCTAGCGCTGAGGAAGAAAACGTGAGCCCGATGAGTAGTCTTCTCTACAAAATAGATTACAAGACTGCGAACAAGGAAGGCTAGGTCGGAGCGAGAAAAAATATCACTAAGGGAAAGAATTTTCCAACAGCTCGAAGAATAGGAACACCCTTATGCTAACGGAGTCGCACTCACTTTATCAAAGAGATTGAAGTGGCTGCAGGAAAGCCACCATGAGGCGTGTATACGAGGAAATGTTCACCATAAAGGAAACGTCAACGCTCTGCGAAACTCGAGAAGAAACTAAAGAAGAGGAGCCAAACCAGCTAAAATAAAGCCTCCCACACCACCTTGGATAGAATGATGAGAGTGGAAAATAAAGATATATGACGAAGCTCGAAACATTTCCCGGAAAGATTGGATTCATACCGAGAACAATATGGAATCGAAAGGTCGCATCAGGTGCCAGTCAAGGAAGAAAATTATTCCAAAGACCTAGAGAAGGTGATGATCACCTATGAGTCATTTGATCGGTGGCATTGACTGCGATGGTTTAACGTGCACCACATATTCCTTCTCTAGGTGCCGTTTGGTGAAAGAAAATGGCATGGGAATAGGTAAATCTAAAAGAGAAATTTAGGCATTTTTACAACCTATTAGACAAGTCGCCCACTACTCGATCTTCAGAATCGAGGAGAACTTGGTTGAGTTAAATACGTCGTAATGAATCGTTTACATAGGCGAAACTTGTACCCCATCCAGCAGGTCACAATTGAGAAAAATATGATCCCAGACGCCTATGGAAATTCCTGCGAGAGTGAGAAGATGCTCACTACGAGTCTCCGGTCATTCGGATTATCGTGCACTATGGGGTCCTATAGAGCAACATAGTGAGATGTTTCCCGACCTCTGTAATCACACACGTGCGCCATGGTCGTTATGCAGGCACAATATACGAGATGGGTCATGGGTCGCATCTTGCGACGATCGGAGGTTGCGAGGTCACACTTTCCCTTCGAGGTTGCACAGCATGCCATACTGAATGAGGAGCGAAAAGTCAAGGGCACCGAAAGGTCCAGTTTGTCTTATGCCTGCTCGCCCGACTTGCGAAGGATATTTTTGGACTCCAAAGGAGAGAAGAGAGTTGCGCTAAAAGCATTGAAAAACCCCTTGTCGATGAATACAAGCATTTGTCCTTACGTCAACTATTGGATACGATGAGAATCACTTTGTGTTAATACTATGAGTATTTTCCATATATGTCTGATATCTTAGCTGATTAATTGATCTGTGTTTTTCACGCTCATACTAACCTTTGTGCATTTTAAAGCTCACTACGAATGTGTTGTGGTATTGTCCTTTGTTTACTGGGGTTGTTTGCTAGCTTCATTATTGACATCTATATCTTATTCATGGCTTGTATCGATGGCAGCATAAGTTGTTCTTTCCGGTGGAAATGTTTCTTCACTGGTTTAGAACAACTTTTCTGCAGAACTACGACCTTATTGATGTCTTGCTTTTAAACGTCTCTTTGTGACGCAGTGTTTTATATCGCTCTTGCTGTTGTAGTGTTTATGTGCTCATTGAAAATCATCAAATATTCTATCTTGTATCGTTACGTATAACTATGCACTATAACTCTGCGAGGATCATTTGTGTCCAAAGAGAAGGAGTATTGGGTGGTAGCCGAACCCACATCTCGGAAAGTCCCTACTCACAAAGCGGTTCGAGGTTTAATCAGGGACATTTTCTTGGGGAGATCTACTACTATTGGCAGAAGAATTTTCCTGTCAACATAACCTAGTCCGTGATAGAGATAATTTATGAAAAAATTTGGCACAAAGATTAAAAATAGTGCGAAAAAAATGTATGACCTAATAAACCAAGAGTGTTGCTAATCATTTATCTATATATATGGAAATATGAAACACAAGAATATGATACATTTTCTTAATAAAACATAAGTCAATTAATAGCATGGTAACAAAAGATTAAACCTCAAATTATTCTGATAAACATATCCTAATCATTTTATACACACAAATCTAAACCATACCAAACAACTTCAGCCATTTATAAGATAGACCCTGAAACTCTACCTTTTTTGGGCCCAGATTCACTCAGAGGGGCTGGCTTCTAAGGAGCGACGACATTTTTGGAACCGCTTTTTTAACTTCCCAGTTTTTTCGGTTTTCCATTTCTTTACTGGAACCTCAACAACTCTGACTTACTCAACATTTTCAATAACTTTAGGCTCGGGCTTGAGCAGCAAGGCCTTATTAACACTCTTAAGGGCCTTATTCAGGATTTTCGCAGCTGCCATTTTGACGGTTGATGTCCGTGCACGCTTCTTCACTGCTATGAAATCCATGTCTACTTGAAAATTATCGATAGCCTTCAAATATAGAAGAAATGAAACAAAATATTCACATAAATATTAAAGGACTAGTTATATACTTGTGCCTCATACTCCTCTTATTGAGTTTGGAATGAGCTAGTTGCACATTGTACTCCCCTGAAAAATAGAGTTGTGTACAAAAATTAAACCATCCGCCTAAAAGTAAATATATTTTTTGCTAAAACTAGTACCAATACGTTATTTATTTTTCCCCATAATTAGTATTTTTGAAAAAATTGAACTTTCCAAACCCAAAAAAAAACGGTTAGTGTTATAATGAAAAAAATATATATTTAAAATTAAAATTTTAAATTATTATCTAAATTTTACTTTTTTCCAATAATAGTGAGGTATTGGACCTAGAGTGTGCTCTAAAGCTTGTTTTTGTCAAACTTAAGGAAACAAGTCAAAGGCCTATGACTTAGAGGCATCTCGCAAGAGTAAAATTTTGTCCCATTATGGACCACTAGGGAGTACTAAGGCTGTTGGAAATACTAAGAGGGGGGCGAATCAATATTTCTCTTATTTTACACAATTGGTTGGTTTATTATTTTAAAAATTTAGAGTGCCAAAAAAATATGAAGCAAGATCACATCACATAGAATCAGTCTGCAAGAGATTTCATTCAAAAATCTTCTTTATTTATGGTTTACATACAAATTTACCAGATGAAATCGAAGGAAGTAAAAGACTCCCCAAATATTTCTAAAGAATTTTACTAATACAATCTGAAGGGGTCGTCTTCAATTCTCCTGCTGCACACCTTAACTTCTACTTCATGTTGCTACTACCATTGCACTTCACTGCTACCATTATCTTACTGCCACACCTATTTTCATTTTTTTTGTACCTCATTGCTACCTCTATATGATGCCATGATGCTTCTACTCTTGTTGCACTTCATCATTGTTTATTTTTTCCACTACTACTATACTTCAAATCAAAGCCTTGCTGAAAATTTACTGAATCATTCTTTCCCACAACACATTAATGTTTCACTTAGTCATATAATGATATAATATAAGCTTCGGCTTGTCATAGAGTCACTGACATGCATCACACAATCATAAGTCATAATTCATTGTCATAGATAATAGTCAAACACCTTTGTCAAATATCAATGCAAAGGATACAATAAGTATGTTTGAATGTCAATATGTATCATTGTTAACTATTATAATCACAATATCACTTCCACATAAGATCATTGTCATTATCAAAAATTCATTTGGTCATGTAGTAGAACTCATTCTCTTGTCAAAAACTCTTATCTTCTTTTTGCTCTAATACTCTCTTTTGATCATCATGCCAACTCAATTTTCTATTGCATTAGCTCATACATCACAACCTTCAACCCTCTAAAATATTGTTGTAGTGATGCATGAAGGGGCTTCAACCACTGGTATGTTTACTTATGCTTCTCTATTTGATGCTTTTGCTGCAAAGATATGCCTGAGATGTCTATCGCTACCACTCACAACTTATTTCAATGACTGTATAAATAGGTAGGCATATCCCTCATATCAAAAGGCACTTAATATATAGTCTTTACCATTGCTTAAGGTTTCAACTATTTACTTCAGGAGATTGCAACAAATATTTACTTTGTAAATGAAATATTTTTCTAGGGCATAGAATTGTAGTGGATCCTCAACCACAATAGCTCCTCTCCATAATAAGTATCTCTAACCAAGAATCATGTGAACTGATGTCAAACAATTTCTACCAATAACGAATATAACAATATCTCAAATCTCAGTTCTAAAACTCTAATGAGTGCCTTGGAGATGTCTAGGTTTTGCAACTATTTGATATGATTGAATTTTCATCATATATATATCGTGGTACAGGACCAAAATCCATGCCTTCAACTTAAGATAAACGACCTCATATTTTTTCTCAGAGACCTTTCCACATCATGATGTAATATCAAACTAAATATGCCCACTAGTTAGGGCCAATTTATGGGCCTTAGAGTCTACGGTTTGCCAGCAAGGTATGATTTCAAAAGAAAGCTAGACTGGTCATAATAATCCTTAGAGAAATAATATATATGTCTTAAGCTGATATTAATGCTTCAATTAGTACAAGTGTTGCAAGAACTATAGTACCAAGAAAATACCCTATTGCCACAGATTATACATAGTGTTTATTTGAGTGTGATTTGTAAAACCCTTTACAATAGTATGGAAATATGATCCCCAAGTGTATAGACTGAATTGGTAACAGAAGTGTATTGTAATTTGAATGCCCTTACCATAGTCCACAAGAAATGAACTTTAGGAGCTTATTTTATAATTGGATCTCTCAAACGATTTACAAAAGTTCATGCTAAATGTGCATGAGTCTACTTGCCCTAGGGCTAGAATAATTCCATAATTGTTTTTAGACAAACCCTCCAGCAATCCGAAAATGCTCAATATGACAACTTTCCTTTGAATCAAGTCATAAAATAATGGAGAATATTGGTGATTGTAAACCAACAAATTAAGTGAACCTCAAAACCTATGTGAATAGACCACAAGGGCTAGTTTCAGTGAGTATGCATGAATGCAAAAATTGTGCCTCAAAACTCCATAATTTGTGTTGAAGTTTCTTCAGAAATATTTCTCTTTCCACATAGAGAATATGCCTCATATTGGGCTTGATACATGCTTCATATTAGTTCTTGAAAGATGTTTTAATTTTAGTTAGTGTAAGTCCAAATTTGTGCCTTGGGGTATGCACAAGCTATGGGAATACATGATCTCTATTATGACCTTAGAAAAGAAGATCGTTTAATGGCCACATTGGTTCAGATACTAATGAAATTCATTTTAAAATAGAAAAATAAATTAAAATCCTTAATATATCTTCATTTCAAAATTTTCCACAAGTTGCTCAATGATTTACCCTTAAGGAGGGCTAAAATTTACAAGAGGAGAAGGTGTTGACTGCTTCTAGAAAACAGTTGTACTTGAACATTCATTCTCTATAATAAAACTCCAACATATCCTAGAACCAATAAAAAAAAATCCTACAAACCCTATACAGTCCAAAAACCCTTCCAATACTAGGTCACAAATGTATCTTGCCTTATATTCATGCAATACAAGTCCTCCTCGCTAGGATGCAGGTGCTATCATTAGGGGAATTTTGAGGTTTAAAATGGGCCTCCTAAAAAATATGTACAACCAAAATAAAATTTATAAGAACCAATATGATTTAATATGATGATGTAAACCATGGGGGATGATTCACCATTTTTTAAGTAAAAGGGTAAAAAGATTAAAAAATAATAAAATAATAAAACAGTTTTTTCAGCTCATATTTTCAAATTATCTCCCAAGTTTTTTACTCAAATTTCAAGTGGGAGTACTCATTGGATGAAAAATTTAATTCCTCATCCAAGGAGTACCCATGTTGCATACTTTCGATGGACCCTGCTACACGAAAAATGAGAAATACATGAAAAAACGTGATTGCAATCACATTTTTCATGTATTTCTCATTTTTTGTGCAGCAGGGTCCATCGAAACTATGCAACATGGGTACTCATTGGATGAGGACTTAATTTTTTCATCCAAGGAGTGCTCCCACTCGAAATTTGAGTAAAAACTCTGAGAGATAAGTTGAAAATTCGAGTTCAAAAAGTAGTTTTTTTCCTTTTTCCCTCTAAAATTTGATGATGTAATCAAATTTATTTTATTATTTCCACTATTGTTTTATAATTTCCTTAGGAGGCCCATTTTAGACCTCAAAATTCCCCTAATGGGAAGTACTCAATAACTCCAAACTATTTTTTCATAAGTATATCTTAGGAATGGGCTAGAAAGGAGTCATATGCTTTAGCATCCATGCCCATATTTGTAACAAATAGCGAATAACTAGTCCAAAAGAAAAAATAAACTCAGAAGAAAGTTCCAAATAATTTTGACCTCCTAAAAATAATGAATAATCCATAAGGCCACATAAACAAGATCAATAGTTTAGGTGTTTATGTTAAGAAGTGTAGCAAGCAAGGCTCAATTTGACCTACAACTTAGTCAAATTGAGAAAATTTTAAATTTCCACATAAACATACAACTTAGAGGAAATTAACCAATTTGACATGGCTCCAATCACTCAGTTAGATAACTAAATTTGAGTTAGTGGGCTTGGAGTTCAGTTTGCATGTTTTGATTACTAATTTATAACAATCCAGTTCAATAATTTTCAGTTGTACTGAGTTAAACTAGTTCTAACAATTAATAGAACTAGTTGGAGTTCAGTTGTGCAATGGGACAACAGTCTGACTCAGATATTATCCATTTAACTGGTCAATCAACCAAAAATAGCTCATGCATGTAAGGAATTCAAATTTCTTAGTTGTGGTGGAGATTCCAAGGCAATGTAACATCGCTTGTAAACTAGTTTTTAGTGTACAAGTGTTGCATGCAATGAGTGATCAATCCTTGGGAATTGTGCAATCATTTTAGAGGAAATTACTAAATAATGGGGGCCAATTTCCTCATGAATTGTGCAAGGAAATGGGAGCTCAGTTGGGGGAAGAAATTGAAAAAGTCTAAGTCATATCTTCTCACTCAGCAGAGAGAACAATTATTGATTTGTAGATGATGCTCAGAGCGAGCATACAATTGTAGTAGATTCTCTATTCAATTGACTAATGAAAACAATGCTTAAGGGATTTTTACCACTTCGTTCCCCTAGAAAAATTTATGTTCTTGTCTATTTAAGTGACACATATTTGCGCATGTTGTTCTAAATTGTAAATTACTTTCTGCAGAGCAGTAGAGTAAAATTGTGTCTCTTGATTGTAGATTAAATTTATTTAGCAATTGCAATTTTATCACTAAATTTCTACACTTTCACAATTGCTTACCAATTGAGGAGAAATATATATCCTTTTATATTGATCAATAAGATTCTATGAGGAAGGCCAACTATAATGTTTTGGAGGGAAGCCACAAAAATAATTTAAATTTACAAAATATTTTGGAGCCAAAATGCTCCCTCCAATTTTGGACCATTTGAAATAAATTCATTTTTAAGATGTTTGACCATGATGATTTATATAAAATTTGTTTTTCCCTCCATGATAAGAAGAATTTTTAATCCCTTCACATTATTTTATTTATCCCTTGAATGAAGGTCCTTTTAGCTCTAAGCATGATCCATAACCAATCCAATATTACATTGCCACATCATCATCCTTTTCTAGTTTTTGATCAAAAGTAGGTGGCTTCACCTTTAATCAAGCACATCCCTCTAACTATTAGGGCACCTGAAGTGATCCACATATCGACAGAATCAACATGAGAAGGATATCAACCTGGAGGGGTCACATACCAAGAATCATGATGAACATAATCAATAAGTGCAAGCCAAGTGTGGGGTATGCACATCTTCCAAGGGATCCAAACACTAGAGCTATGGTTTCATCAATGTATCATATTAACCATGCATTCCAACATAACTAGGACATTGAAGACGATATCTTGCACCCACTTTGACATCAATGATAATATACTCAACAATATCCCATTTTTCATTGATGTCAGCACATCAATCATAACCTTCCATGTTGCATATGATCCCCTTCACTTCATGCTTCTTATCTTTGTTTCTGTCCAATATTCTCTCCCCCTTTGACATCAATGGAAAAGAGTGACTACCATATCCTTATTATTGAAAATATATTTATTTGACATGGCCCCCCCTAACAATGTGCTCTATTGCTACATTGTCTCTCTCATTACACAAGCTCCCCCTAATAACGAACTTTCTTGGTGCATAATATCTTTCATTATACATACTCCCCCTAAAAATACGCTCTCTTGAAACATCATGTCTTCCAATTGTGAAAAAAATTACTATGAAGCGCATTTTCATTGTCAGACCCTAGTGGTATTGACTTTTTTCCTGATGAATGCCTTTCATTCTTGGTTCTGCAAGGTCCACTTCAAGCTGCTTCTATAATCTCATGCAAAAGGGCCAAAGTTGTGACATAGGTAGCACTCTACATCTAGTCTGAAGAAAAGAGAAAATTTGTTGTAATTTTTTTTTTCATAGGCATATGGGACTTTATCTGGATTTCCAGCAAATCTACCTCTATGGTTTGATAAAATCATCTATCATTACTCCTGTTATATTCCCTACAATCTCCAACATTATGTCCATAGTTAGAACATGCATAACAATAACCATAAAATTTTCCTACATACCTAGGTGTATAGGCTTATGATCCCCTAAAGGTGTCTCATCCTTGAGAATATCCAAAAATTTGTTGCTCTCGACTTCTGAATTCTATTCTATGATTTGGGGTCTTGAATGCATCATCTTGACTTCTTAAGGCATTAGGTTTCCAGCTTTCTGTGTTGATTTTCTCATTCTTCATGAGGTTTATTTTATTCTTGGACATGTGGCTTCTCTTTGGTATGATGCTTATCTTCTTCTTTGACATGTGGCTTATCTTCATCTTCATATTTTTCATCCTTGGAGCATGAGGACTCACCAACATATCCAATACTTGTCTTGATAAGTGGTGATCTTTGAAAATTGAGAATATCATCCAAGACCTATGAGCTCCTCAATCTCTGATTCAAATTTTCCACTTCTACTCTCAAACTGACAATCTCATATTCTTGTTTAATGAAATCTTGTTCCTTCTTCTTCATTTGACTTCTTGAGACTTACTCAATCATTTTGGCTTCTTCAAGCTCCCTCTTCAAGGAGGTGATTTTTTTTCCAACTTATTTATCTTGATTGTTCCATTTATTTGGCCTTTCCTTTTCCTTGAGCTGGCTTCTCAAGGTGTTTTCCCTATTGTTTTCATCTTGAAAAATGATTTTTAGATGATCCACTTCCTTCTTTGCTTCATCAAGTTCATGATCATTTTCCGGTTCTTGCTGGTTATCGATTTGATTTAGAAGGTGGATAATTTTAACTACGCCTGGTTAAAAACAAATTAGCCAAATGTATGTCCCCAGCCGGAGATTTCATGTTCCATATGTCCCCATCCATAACTTCCATGTTCCAAATGTCCCCATATAGAGATTTTTTGATCCATATGTCCTCGCTTTCATGACCATACAGTTCCATAAGACATAGTGGGAGTGTTGAAGAACTGTGGTGAAAGTTTAATGAAAAGAATTGTTGGCATATTACAATGAGAATAAGGAATTAATAGGTTGAAATGTTGCTATTGATATATTATTATCATTGATTGGTAATGTGATTTCTTAATTATGGAATTAAAGTAAAAAAATAATTTACTAATGGATAAACAAAGAATTTCTTGAATAAGAAAGTAGAAGCATGGCTTGGGAGTACATGACTATTATGTTAACCACTATAAATAGATACACTCAACCATGTATCACTAAGGAGTGCCAAAGAAACACAAGGGAGCACTAGTTCCAAATGCATGGAAATGAATGAATACGAGTGTGTGACAAGGAGTTTTAGAAATTTCTAGGTGTGATAAGGAGGGAGTGACAATGTGATAACTAGAAATTGGACACGAGTATTCTAAGATGATTTATAGTTAGTTCCCAGGTGAACACAACAAAATCTAGTTGTAGTGACCATAACTTGGTCAAGTTATTGTAGTTGAGGCAAGAGTTGGTTGGGTTCCCAAGTCCCAAAAACAGTAAGGGTAGTTGTGAGAGCATGATAGTTAAGGAGTGTTAGGGTGTGCCAAGGAATGAAAAGGCATGCTAACACATGTCAGAAAATGCCAATGCATGTTGAGGAGTGCTAGGGAGTGTTAGAACATCAAAATGGAGAACTAGGTCAAAATGCATGGAAATAAACAAATAAGAGTGTGTGTCAAGGAGTGTCAACGAATTCAAGATGTCTCAAGGATAAAGTGTGTTAGGAGAAGGTCAAAATATGACTTATAGGAGGCAAGCTTATGGTTACAATAATGGGTTGGAAAAATTAGTTTTAGACAAAGGGAGACTTTGGGTTGGGCACAACATTGTTTTTCCAATGACTTGGTTGGGTTCCCAAGTCACAAAAACGTAAGGCTATATATGACAGCTTGACAACTAGGGAGTACCAAAGTGTGCCGGAGAATTCTAGGAAGTACTAACACATGCTAGAAATTTTGAAGCATGATATGCATTCCAAGATAAGCCAAGTGCTAAGGAATTCCAAGATGTTCTAGGTTCCAGGGTGTGTCACGGACGCATGCTAGGGAGTGTGAGGGCCAAGTGTGAGGGAAAAACAAAGGAGAACTAGTTTCAAATGCATGGAAATGAAGTGTCAATGTGTTCCAAATGTGCTAAGGAGGGACTAAAAAAGTGTGTCAGGAAGTTCCAAGGCATGATATATTTCTAGGGAAGCAAACCAAGATGTGCCAAGTGCCAAGGTGTGCTAATGCGTGCTAAGGAGTGTTAGGGAATGTAAGGGAAACATAAGGGAGCATTAGGTAAAAATGCATGGAATTGAATGAATAAGAGTGTGTGACATGGAGTGTTAGTGAGTTCCAGGTGTGATAAGGAGGGATTGACATGGTATACTAGGTAGTGTTAAGTCATGCTAGAGTACTAGAGCAACATGCATCCAAGGTGTGTCACATTCTTGGGTGTGCCAACATCTGCTCAGAAGGTTTAGGGAGTGCCAGAGAAACACAAGGGAACACTAGGTCAAAATGCATGTAAATGAATGAGTACAAGTGTGTGACAGGGAGATTCAGTGAGTTCCAGGTGTGCCAAGGAGGGAGTGAAATGATATGCTAGGAAGTGCTAATTCATGCTAGAGTTTCCGGGTGACATGTGACCAACATGTGCTAGGTTCCAGGTGTACCAACATGCCCTAGATAGTGTTGGGGAGTGTTAGGGAAACACAAGGGAGTACTAGGTCAAATTAAAGCATGAAAATGAATGAATATGAGTTTGTGACATGAAGTGTCAGTGAGTTCCAGGTGTGTTAATGAGGGATTAACAAGGTCTTCTAGGCAGTGCTAAGGAATGCAAGAGGCTAGAGCAGCATGCGAATATGTGCCAGGTGCTATGGTATTCCAATGCATGCCATGGAGTGTTATGGAGTGCCAAGGAAACACAAGGGAGTGCTAGTTTCAAATGCATGGAAATGAATAAATAACAGTGTGTGACAGTGAGTGTTACTGAGTTCTAGGTGTGCTAAGGAGGGAGTGACAAGGTATGCTAGGTAGTGTCAAGGAATGATAGAGTGGGAGACATGCCAAGATGTGCAAGGTTCCAGGGTGTGACAATGCATGAAAGGGAGTGTCAGAGAGTGCCATGGAAACATAAGGGAGAAATAGTTCAAAACGCCTCGAAATGAATGGATAAGAGTGTGTGATAGGGAGTTTTAGAAAGTTCCAAGTGTGTTAAGGAGGCATTGACAAGTTTATATGCTAGGCAGTGCTAAGGCGTGATAGAGTGCTAGGGCATGTGTTGAACCCCAAAATTTCTTCTTTTTGACAACCCTTTTTCATTCCATTATCCTCTTTTTGACCTTCATAACTTTAATTTGGGCATCATTTCACAAGGCTTATGGAATATTAGGTACCTTATCATCTTCTATTTCATAAATGACAATGTTTTTATTGTTTAGCTTACTATTTAAATTATCTACAGAATTATAATGATTCCGCAACAAAAGTATGATTATGCAGTTGAGTCCAATGTTTGAGAGCTTCCGAAGATCCATCCAAGTAATGGGGCATATGGGCAGGTGCAAATTAGCTGGTACAAATACATAACCAGTTATCAGCCTCTACTAGACTAGCCTTTCTCATGCATTCCTGGAGGAATTGTCGCTCTATTAAATAGGAAATTCCTTGGAATTTATTGCGCAATGCATCATAGGCTTCCTCATGACTCTATAACTGACTTGTACAATTTTCTAATTATATAACTGATAATTATTAGCCATTTAACCTCAGTCTAAACTAGGCCTTCCTTAGAACTAACATGCAACAACTATTTATAGCGAATTATCAGTGAATTGATTGATCACTACTTGTGATTTAAATCTAATTTAACTCACTGGACCTCTCAATAGCTCATCTCTCAGTTAGAACTATTTATATTGATTTTAACTCAATTAATTGAGTTAACTACTTAAAACTCATAAATAACTATAACTGGACCCCCTTATATCATGGGTGAGCTCTACATGCCTTCTCTCAGACCCTCAACTAAAATTTCCTAAGTTAACTTAGTCTTTCTTACTTAGTTAACTAATACAAGTTGTCGTGAGATGAAATTACAATTTCTCTTCCAATTTAATTAAGGGAAAAATAAATCAACAGCCCCCTTGGATGCCATTTCTTAGTGCCATTTCAACAAAAAAACCCTAAAAATGTCATTCTTAAAATATCTTGTGTAGTTTCCTAATGTAATTCAAGTAGAATCTCACTATTACTTATGTCAGTAATCATGTGATAATTTTTATTCTCTTAAAGGAACTCTTTCTAGACATGCACTGCATCAAACATAAATTATTGATTCAAAATTAATGGAAATGAATGAATAAGAGTGTGTGTTAGGGAGTGTCAGGTGTGCTAATAAGGAAGTAAGAAGGCATGCTAGGGAATGCTAGGGCATGTCAAGAAGTGTCAGAGTGTGCTAACATGTGCTAGATAGTGCCCAAGGCATGCCAATGCATGCTAGGCATGCCAATTCCTGCTAGACATGCCATGTTCTAAGGCATGAAAATATCTTCTAGGTGTTAGGGCATGCAAACGCGTTTCAAGGAGTGAGAGGCGAAAAAAGGGAACACCAAGTTAAAATAAAAATAAATGAACATATATGAGGGTTAATAATTCAACACCTTACCTTTTCAAGAGGCGCATGTTCCATTACTTCTCTCTTAATTTTGAATCATTGGTATCAAATAAAATTGATCTTAAACCATGCCAAGGCATGCCGGGGCATCCAAACGCATGCCAATAATTTTCAAGTGTCAGCAAGTTCGAAGAGCCAATATGTGCCAGGGAGTTATAGGGCATGCTATGGAGTTCCAGGTTTGCTAAGGAGAGTCTGACAAGATATTATAGATAGTTACAAGGCATGCTAGAGTGATTGGGAATCATACCAAGATGTGCCAAGTGCCAATGTGTGTTGAGTGTTGGCAAGTTCTAGGGAAACACAAGGGAGTACTATGTAAAAATGCATGGAAATGAATGAATAAGAGTGTGTGACATGGAGTGCCAGCGAGTGCTAGGTGTGATAAGGAGGGAGTGACATGGTATGCTAGGTAGCGCTAAGTCATGCTTTTGTGCTAGAGTGGAACGCGGTCAAGATGTGCTAGGTGCCAGGGTGTGCCACCACATGCTAGGAAGTGTTAGGGAGTCCTAGGGACACACAAGGGAGCACTGGGTGAAAATAATGCATGAAAATGAATGATTAAGAGATTGTGATAGGAAGTGTCAGTGAGTTCCATGTGTGCTAAGGAGGGAGTGACAAGGTATGCTAGGTAGTGCTAAGGCATACTAGGGGCCAGGGAAACATGCCAATATGTGTCAGGTGCTAGGGTGTGCCAAGCATGTTAGGGAGTGTTATGGAGTTCCACATGGAAATGAATGAATAAGAGAGTGTGACATTGATTGTTAGTGAGTTCTAGGTGTGCTAAGGAGGGAGTGACAATGTATGTTAGGTAGTTCCAAGGAATGCTGGAGTGTCAGGGAAATATGCCAAGATGTTCCAAGTGCCAAGATGTGCAATGTGTGTCAGGGAGTGTTAGGAAGTGCCACAGAAACACAAGGGAGAACTAGCTTAAAATGCATGGAAATGAGTGGATAAGAATGTGTGATAGGGAGTGTTAGCGAGTTCCAAGTGTGCTAAGGAGGGAGTGGCAAGGTTATATGCTAGGGAATTCCATGGCATGCTATAGTTCCATGGCATTTCAGGTAAGGATAGGTTGTGTTACAGATTTACAAAGCACTCCAAGGGATTAAAGGGATGATAACATGTACCAAATAGCTCCAAGGGATTGTAAGACATTTCAGGTGTTATGGCAGGTTAAGATGTAAACTATGTTGCTTAGTTGTTTTATGGCCACAGTTGGATGTGAGCCTTGAATTGGTAACTTTTTAAGTGGGATGGGTTAATATTAGACATGAGTAGCCTAAGATGAGTTATAAGACATCCTTTAATGAACAAGGCATAGTCTAGTTGTAGTAAATGAAACTTGGTCAAGTCGTTGTAGTCGAGGTAAGACTTGGTTGGGTTCCCAAGTCTAAAAAAAATTAATGGTAGTTATGAGCACATGATATTTAAGGATTTTCAAGGCATGAAAATGAATGAAAAGGTGTGTTAGGGAGCGCCAGAGAATCACAAGGGAGAACTAGTTCAAAGTGCATGGAAATGAACGAATAAGAGTATCTGTCAGGGAGTGTCAATGAATTCCAGGTGTCTCATAGATGAAGCGTGTTAGGAGAATTTCATAATAGGAAATGTAGGAGGAAACCCTATGATTGTGATAAGGGGATGGACAAAGAAGTTTTAAACAAAGGGAGACTTTGGGCTAGACGCAACACTAATTTTTCAATGACTTGCTTGGGTTCCCAAGTTAGAAAAAATGTAAGGCTATCTATGAGGGCATGAAAAATAGGGAGTGTGAAGGTGTGAAGGGAATATTAGGAAGTGGTAACACATGCTATAAATTTTAAAGGCATTTTAGGAATTCCAATATGTTCTAGGTGCTAAGGTGTGGCACCAACACATGCAAAGGAGAGCCAGGGAAACAAAAGGGAGGACTAGTTTCAATTGCATGAAAATGAATGAATAAGATTGTGTGATAGGGAGTGTTAGAAAGTTCTATGTGTGCTAAGGAGGGTGTGACAAGGTATGATAGACATTGCCAAGGCATGATAGAGTGCTAGGAAAACATGCCAAGATGTGCAAAGTTCCAAGGTGTGCCAACATGTACCAAGGAGTGTTATGGAGTGATAAAGAAACACAAGGGAGAACTATGTCATAATTCACGAAAATGAATGAGTAAGAGTGTGTGACATGGGTGTAAATGAATTCAAAGTGTGCTAAGGAGTAGTGATAAGGCAGCTTGGCAGTGCTAAGTAATGCTAGGGTGATAGGGTTGCATGCGGCCCAGATGTGCCAACGCATGCAAGGAAGTGTTAACTAGCAGTGTTAGGGAAACACAAGAGAGGACTACGTGAAAATGTATGGAAATGAACAAATAAGAGTTTGTGATTGGAAGGATCAGCGAGTTACAGGTGTTCTAAGGAGGGAGTGACAAGGTGTGCTAGGTAGTGTTAAGGCATGCTAGAGGCTAGGGCGACATGCTAGTATGTCCTAGGTGCTAGGCTGTACCAACATGTGCCAAGGAGTGTTAAGGAATGCTATGGAAACACAAGGGAGAACTAGGTAAATATATATGGAAATGAAGGAATACGAGTTTGTGACTGGGACTATCAATGAGCTCTAGGTGGTCTAAGGAGAGAGTGACAAGGTATTCTATAGTAATAGGGAAACATGCCAAGGTGTGTCAGGTGTTAGGGTGTGCCAACGTGTGCTAGGGAGTGTTAGGGAGTGTCAGGGAAACAAAAGGAAGCACTAGATAAAAATCCATGGAAATGAACAAATAAGAGTGTGTGATAGGGAGTGCCAATGAGCTCTAGGTGTGTTAAGGAGGGAGTGACAAGGTTATATGCTAGGCAGTTCCAAGGTATGCTAAACTATCAAGGCGTGTCATGAAGTGCGAGGGTGTGTTAGCGTGTGTAAAATGATGCCAAGGAATGTAGGGGATTCTAACACATGCCACATAATGCCAAGGAATTTAAGACATGCCAGGTGCTATGGCATGTCAACATGTAAATTGTGTTTCTTAGTTTTTTTACGACCACAGTTGGATGTAATGAGCCTTGTCTTGGTAACTTGTTAAGTGAGATAAGTTGAGAATGGACATGAGTAGCCTAAGATGGGTTAAAAGTAGTTATTAGGTGAACAAGGCATATGTTTAATTTCCACGACACATGAGAATGTGGGTTTGATCTTAGAATATTTAATGCAAACACACTCAAGTGCCACAAGACATCTACTTTTCACAATAAAATCTTCAAACATCAGGGAATAAAGTAGTGCAAATGACATTTTTTAACTTTCTCAAACCGTTCTTTGTTAAATTAAAAATATAATAGAATAGGCTAGAGCTCTTGTACTAGGGATCACGACCCTTTACAATCACATTGATACAAGGAATACAACTAGAGCTTCGTGTTAGTCCTTTGCCAGCTAATCTACCTTGAACAAGACAACACTTGACCCAATTTTTATGGTGGCCACGCATAGCCCTTTCAGTCCACATGTCCTAAACACATATGGTAGGTCCTCTTGCCTCCCATTATGCAACTCCTCAATCCACCTCTATCAATGAACTCAACTCCTTTAGGTTACTGAACTCGGCTCAAAAAACTTTTCCCTATATCTACCTCTTTTTTCCTTTAAGGTCTACAACACTTAGGGTTTTTCATCAGTTGTTCACAAATCCATTTGTAAATAACTCTTTGGTTTGCCCACTTTTTCCATATTTCTGTTCCAAGATGACAAGTCTATGGTGATGGATGTTTCCCTTCTTCTCACTAACTTAATCCTATAAATTACCGAGTACTAGGGCTAGATGGATAACCCACTTGACTATTACTTTATTCCTTCAAAGTTTGCACATCCTTAGGACCATTACACCTACCCTTATACCAGTCTTGCTTTCCTTCACAAGTAGAGGACTTATGGCTCTTATTTGAAAATCACCTAACAACCCTCCAACTATACTTGGACTGCCATCAATTTTCCCAACTAGATTAAATTATTTTACTGATCTAGTGCCCACAACACTACCTTGATCTAGAGCTCTTCAAATTTTCCACCTAATAGTAATTTGAGTCCTCTAAAAATCACTATTCTTGTGTACCAATTTATTTTTTGTCCAATCTATGAACAAATATGAACTACTCCTCTTATCATCCTTCTAGAAATTTGTAGATGACTGAACTAGGGTCACAAAGAATCCACTAACAGTCCATTTACTAATTTTTTATATGTTGCTTCAGATTCTTGTTCGAAACTCTATGGACAGTCAACCAAAATAAAATCCTCTTCATGTCAATCCATTCCTCATATGGCACATTTCTTCTGCTCAACTTTCTACTTAGGTTCCACCTTCCTTTGGATTCGCTATCTCTGCACATACTTCTGCAAACCATCTTCCAAATCTCTGGTATACATTCCATAGATAAACATATCTCTAAGCGTTACAACCCCTCTTCTTCTACGGAGATTTGTCAAAGTATTAAGGGCATACATTATGGATTAAACATGCTATAAAACCTCCCTAACTAGGCATTATAACTCTATCGTAATTGCTTTATAACAAACCCTATCCACCCATAGCAAAAACAAAACCCATTCCTCCATAAGAGACTCAACCTAACTCATATAGATCCATAGATTCTGGAATTTTTATGACTGAATCTTGACCTAAACTTTAGATCTCTACAACCCTAAAACTACAGCTACCTGAGTCAATATTACACCTACAAATACTTATATTTTGGCCCTAAATTATAGTGCAGACCCTCCTCCATTTATGTTAGTATTTATCGCAGACCCTGTAGCCTACTAACCACCACAAGATAGGGCTTCAACCCTCTCTACTATTTCATAATTTGATGTTGCCTTCACACAAAAACACCACTGAAATAACATGCCAAAATTCTCACGAGCTGCCTCTCTTGAGCTCGATCTACCATAAGAGAACCAACAGTATTCCATTATACTTCCTATCTCTAACCCATTAAGGTATGCGACATTCTTTTGAACCCGCACATGATGATCTTTCTCTTGTTGGATGATCATGGCCTCCCTTTAGCAACCCTTACTTAGCCCTCTAACTCGACCTACTTTAAGATTACATCTCTCATGGCCTCCTTTATCAAATGAGCGCCTTCTCACTTGATGTTCTTGCCTTCATACTAAGGCCACCTTAAATAGATTTTCCAAGCTAGGCCTCTTAAGAATCCTCTATAACTTACATGCTTTATCCACATAGACCTTAGGATTTTTATTTTTATTTTACTTTTTAATTTTCTTTTAGATTTTAAACCCCATCTTGGTTCCAAAACCCTTTATCTTGGGTTCTTTGCCCACAAATCCTTTTGTGACAAAACTCACAAAAATCCAACTCAATATGTTTATGGAGTACCTCCCAGGCTACACAATTCAACAACATAGTCTAGTTGTAGTAATCATAACTTCGTCAAGCTCTTGTAGTCAAGCGAGGACTTGGTTGGGTTCCCAAGTTGCAAATTAAGCAAGGGTAGTTGTGAGGGCATGATAGCTAGGGAGGTTTAGGGTATTCCAAGGAATAAAAAGGCATGCTAACACATGTCATACAATGTCAATGCATGCTGAGGACTGTTAAGGAGTTTCGAGGCATCACAAGGGAGAACTAGGTAAAAATGCATGGAAATGAAAAAATAAGAGTGTGTGCCAAGGGGAGTTAGTGAATTCAAGTGTTCTAAGAATGAAGTGTGTTAGAATAATTTCCTAATATGATTTTCAAGAGGCACACCTACGATTGCAATAAGGGGCTCAACAAAGCAGTTTTAGAGAAAGGGAGACTTTGTGTTGGGAACAACACTATTTTTCCTTTATTAATTATTTTAAATGACATGTGCCACACTTTGGATAAATGCTCATGTTTTAAATTATTTTAGATAATTGCATATTGTACATTTTTTTGTATAATTTTTGGGGCACTTTGATTGTGCCAAATTATATGTTACGTGTGTTGTGTAAATTGTGGTTCTTGCAAACTCTTAGTTAATGCTCTACTGTCTATATGAACTGGAAATATATGTGAAATATTTCCTATGTGAGCTATGTTTCTTAGTTGTTTTATGACCATGGATAGATGTGATCCTTGTCCTGGTAAGTTCTTAAGTGGGAAAAGTTCAACTTGAAGATGAGTGGCCAAAGATGAGGATAGGCAGTTCTTAGGTGAACAAGGAAAAATCTACTTGTAGTAGGTACAATTGGTCAAGTTATTGTGGTTGAAGTAGGCCAATTTCAGATGAACTATAGTAGCTAAGGACTTTATTGGGTTCCCAAGTCCTGAAAAAATGTAAGGCTAGTTGTGAGGGCATGAGTGCCAAGGCATGCTAGGGAATGCTAACATGTGCCAGATATTTCGAAGGCATGTAAAAAATGCTAAGATGTGTCAAGTGCTAAGGCATGCCAATATGTGCAAGGGTGTGAGAATACATGCCAAGGACTATAATAGAAACAAAAAGTCAAAAAAGTTAATTTACATGAAAATGAACACATCATAGGGTTAATAAGTCATCAATTTACCTTTTAGAGGAGGGGCATGCTAGGGACACCAACACTAGGTGGAAATAGGTGCCAAGTGCGAAGTGTTAGTGAATTCTAAGTGTAAAATCATACTCTGTTAGTTCTCATATACTTTCTAATAATTTATCTCAAATAAATTTAATATTAAATGATGCTAAAGCATACCAAGGCATCTTAATGAATGATAAACATGCTAATTCTTTCCAACCGCTAAGACGTTCTAAGTGCCATTGTGTGTTAGGTAGTGATACACATCTTATGAAGTGGAAGGGCATGTCGAAGAGTGATAAGGTGTGAAAAAGTGTGCTAATGCATTTTGAGGAGAGTTAGGGAGTACTAGGGAAACATAAGGGAGCACTAGGTCAAAATGTATGGAAGTGAATGAATATGAGGGTTTGTCAGGGATTGTTAATGAGTGCTAGCTAGCATGCCAAGGAGGGAGTGACAAGGTATTTTAAGCACTAGTAAGACATGCTAAGGAATATCAGGGTATGTCAAGAAGTGCTAGAGTATTATAGGGAGTTCCAGTGTGTGTTAACATGTGCCAAATAGTGCCAAGACATGCAAGATTGTAAGGAATGATAGGATGTGTAGTGTTCCATGGTATTTCAATATGTGTCAAGGAGTATCAAGGCAACAAAAGCAACAACCAAGCTTAAATTCAAGGAAACAAACAAATAAAGGGGTTAATAAGTCGAGATTTTATATTTTTCAAAAGGGGCATGCTAGGCGCACTAATAATAGGTTAATTTCCAATGTGTGCCAAGTTCTCATGTATGTAAATGCATTCCAAAGTGTTCGAGGGCATGGTAGGGACTAGAAGGCATGCCAAAACATGCTAGGAGAGTGTTATAGTATGCTAGGGTCTGCCAACATTTGCTTAGGTATCGTTGTCATGGCAAGATGTTCTAGGTACAAATATGTTCTAAGAAATTCTAGGTGCCAAGGGATGTTAGTGTGTGCTAAAGCATGTTAATATGTTCCAAGAGTGTTGACGAGTGTTAGATATCTCTCATGAATAGAATTTATAAAGCTTTATTATGTATTAAATAATATAGTTTCCACACACACTAGTGGAACTTTATGTAAAGGGAATTTTCTAGATAATAAACCTAATAAAGATGAATCATGTATTGACTCATAGGAAAACTATATTCTCATTACTTGAGGGAAATGATACACACAAATTAATTCTTAAAAAATTGACTAAGTCTAACCACTATATGGCCTTGGACACATAGTGAAAAAAAATCCACAACAATGGTATTAAATTGGTATCTTTTGACAAAAAATATAGTAACATGCACATAGCGTCATCAAAAACTCGTTGGAATGATCAATTATGATGAAATTGTTTCGACCATCACCAAAAGTACCCAAAAAAAGAAATGGTGAGGTTCAATA
Source organism: Pinus albicaulis (assembly GCA_034641835.2). Classification (NCBI taxonomy): domain Eukaryota; kingdom Viridiplantae; phylum Streptophyta; class Pinopsida; order Pinales; family Pinaceae; genus Pinus; species Pinus albicaulis. The sequence continues at coordinate 901,897,970 of CM076573.1, read as the reverse complement.
AAATATTTTAACTAGAAGTGTCACCAAAGAGAGAATTAGTGATGACCCTTTAATAACCCTCACCAAAAGTGTCACTGAAAATGCATTTTGTGACAAACCTTAAAGGACTGTCACTAAATGCACTTACAACAACTCTTTATTAAGGACTGTCACAGTCATGACCCTCACCAATGTCCTTTTTTCTTGTAGTGGGAACAAGTAACAAGAAATATTATAAAGAATATTAGAACATCACAAGATAGAAAAAAAATTATGCAGACAGGAAGAGATTCATAAATAATTTAGTGTTTGAGATCTTGTGTACCTGTGATTAAAACCCAAAAACATTACTCTTAGAACTGGCAGTTGTGCCAAGCTAGCACCATGGTTGAACAGGCCATTTTAAATTTTGGACAAAGTTGGTACAATGGCATATCAATTGGCTCTTCCCAGCCATAATAAAGCTCATAAGGTATTTCATGTATCCTTATTAAAAAACTATATCCATGGTACCTCTCATGTAATATATTGGAATTTGATATAGGTGGAACTTGAAGCATACTTTCTGCCAGAGCCACTCTGTGTCCTAAATCAGAAAGAGATCGTGCTCCAGCATTGAGTAATCACTTGGGTTAAAGTGTAGTGGAGGCACTTTTCACCTAAAGAATCTACTTGGGATTGTGAAGATATTATGAAAAAATCCTACCCAACATTTTTCAAAAGTGAGGCAGTAGAAGAATAATCACCGAGGGCAGTGTTATTTTTTTTAGAGAGGGGAGATGTAATACCCCTCTGTGTTCAATGTAAATATTCTTTATTGATAATGAATTATTGTTAGTAATGGCTAGAAATACATAGGGATCTTATATTGAAATACAACATGGTGATGTATTAAATAAAATAGAATATCAAAGATAAAATTTATAATTACTTGGGAAACATTTTCAGTTAATGAGATCCTTACCCAAAATACATAAACTAAGGTGGATGGATAAGAACAATATAAAATTCCGTTATTCACTCCTAAAAAGTCCCTAGGGGTGATTAAAAATGATTTAATATGATTGACAGGAAAAATATCCATTAAATCACTTAGTGTGGAAAAAAACATCGAGGATGAGTGAATAAAGTACCGCGGGAGACAAAGGTGGGCTTTAACGAAAAAGGGAAGATAATTTTTCGAAAAATAGGAAAACGCCTAGGCAATTGAGGTTACTAGACCCTAGAAAGTGGGATGTCGCTAAGGAAATTCTGCTAGGGAAGTAAGGAATAAGAATTCCTTGCCTTGAATCTAAAGAGGTTGTTGAGTTTGGGGGTAAGAGGCAGATATCAACTCGGGGGAGAAACTGTGGTGAAAGGTTTGTGGTTGGGTGGAAAATTGTATATCCCAAGAATATCCAATTATTACGGCTAGATATTTCGATTGTTGTTTATTTAAGTTCTTGTTATCATACACAACACTTGATATCAAAGTTGTTTTTCTTGTCAGAAGTAAGATATTTTGTTGTGTGAGATAATTAATGTGTTCTGAGTTGTTATATTGCATGTTGTTTGTATGAGCATAACTACATAATTATACCATATTCTGTACTAAAACAAGTATTTTTAGTGTGGAGGGAAGCATCTTGAACAAGTTGTAACTAGATTTACTCAAATTTATATGAATACTAAAGTGTAAAGTGAATTATGTAAATTAATGTCCTATTTTAAATCAATGATAGTAGATTTGAAATTTGATTTGGCTAGAATACAGTTGAAATTATGAGATATTTTGTATGATTATAAGTGGAGGATCTAAGGTAATTAGATGTATTTCCTAGAATGAACCTAATTCTTAGTTGTTAGTTGAATTAGATAATTATAATGGAATTTCATATTTTTTTCATATGCAAGCATAACTTCAAAAGTAAGGTTTTTATGTATACCCATTATTAATGTTTTAGTGATTCAAAAATTAGAGAAAATTTGTGTTCTCATTTCATGCATAAGGAAGAATAAAATAGCTAAATAAAAATTCAAGCATTAATCTGTAAAGTGTGGGCCACCAAAGGTGTGGAGGTCAGTACTTATGGTAAACAACTATGGAGGAATTAAGTGTACAATTATTGTTTAGTGGTATGATACTATATAAACAAAACAAAAGAAGAAACAATGTGTAATTAGAGAGTTCACACCAATTAGAATGTGTCCATCATGGATACGATTATAGGGTAGTTAAAATAGTTGATTAAAGTCAACATGGAAAATTGTAAATGAGCTAGTAAGCAAGACTCGTTCAAACAGAAACTGTTTACCATTAACTTCCCTTCTAAATTGAAAAAAAGAGGGCGAGTTGAATAAATCAAGTGCTTTCAGTTTTTAGTCTAGCTACATGCTACCACAGATAAATTACGTAAAGACAAATGCAGAGTAAAAACATACAGTTTGTTGTGCTAGCAATATACAAAAATGATTTGTTAGTTAAACATGATAAATGCACACAAAATACTGAAGTGCATAGTGTTATAACTCTAGTAATTCTGAAGTTGTGATATTTTGGTATTTAGTCAAAGAACACTAGAGGTAACCATAAACCAACTTCAAACTCTAGGATCTAGCCTTCCTAGGGTTCAGAGAGGGCTCTCTCTTTAAAATTTAACTTTGTTTCAATTTGTAAATATTAGGCTAGTTATGAATGTGCAACTTTGGTTTTGTTTTGGTAGATTTGGTGGGAAAAATCACTTGAAAGGAAGTATAGTGGGAAATATATTTGTCCATTGGGCTAAGGAGTCAAAATCAAGCAAATAGGACTAGGATCAAGGAAAAAAGGTCAAATGTTTTCAGGGCAAGATAGATAACCCTTGAAGATCTTGGAAATTTATTTTTATGAGGTGGTATGATCGAGATAAAGGGCACTTAAGAATCCTTTGATCTGGAAAAGAAAAGTAGTAGGAAGAGTTCAAACGAGAGAGGGAGAAATCAAGGGTTCTCTACACTGTTAATCAGAGGAAAACATATAAATGATAAGTAGTTAAAAACGGGATGCTCTTAACAAATCCTGTAGTAATACTCCTAGTTATTCATTCAGATTTAGAAAAAACACAGATGGATGCATGTAACAAAGAAAGATAACAATGAAAAGTAAGGAAATACTTCACTCCAAATAGCTCATCACAGGAATCCTGAAGTATGATGCCAATTGGTTTGATCTAGCCCGCTACTCGAATTTTGACACACAAAAATCTTTGAAGTCCAAGAAGAAATGACTATAACAATCTCTAGCAATTTTTATTCCACACAAAATACTTCTAAAGATGAAGTATTTATATATATTTCTTACAAAATATCCTATAAAGCTTCTAGGAATTATCTTAGGAAAATAAAATATCTTTACAATAATAATAGAGACAACTTCTTAACAAATTAGCAAGTTGTCCTATTTATTCAAAAGAAATAGCAACTGTTTTGAGGATAAGATGCAGTTGTTTGCCTTGGTGTCGTCCTTGCTGGCTCTTACATATTTTTTGGAATACGATCTGCCTTGTCTGATACTCTTTCTCAGATACTCTTTATTCATTGATACTCTATAAACATAAAAAATTGTTTACTGCTATAAAATTCTGTTTTGACTGTAAATCAGAAAACAATTTTCTTCTCATCTCATCTGTTTGTCTTTTATCCTTCATAATAAATCTATGAGTGCTTTCCAATCCTCATCTTTAGAAATTTCTACATGTGAGGGCATGAATGTTTGGAAAATCATGAATCTCTTGGGGAAATCTAGGCCAATGTACAGCGGGGTTAAGGCCTCTATAGATAAAGGGACTTGCTTGGGGGTTAGGCTGAAGCTGTAACATTTGATTGATATATTGAGCAGTAATGGTGAAAAGCAATTCTTTATTAGCATTGACTATGGCTCTTTGATTAGGTACATAATATTGTTGACATAATCTATTGACCTCCTTACATGGGTGAGTTAATGGGACAACATATTTGGGCAAATGAGATTCCCAAATCTGGACTTCTCCATCATTATCTAATGATTTCTCATAGCTCCAATTATGAATATCAAGAAAGTTAAATTCACCAATGGGATCTGCTATCTTATAATCAACATCAGCTAGTGGGATGTGTTCAACATCAACAACAGGTGGTTGAATAGGATTTACCACTATGGCAGTCTTAGAAGTTATAACAGGGGTTGGTTTAGGTACTTTGGAACCTTCAGGCTTGCTTGTACTCTATTTCTTAGGCATTTTGGGTTACTTTCTTCAATTTTAGACAATTTTCAAAAGTATTTTACTTTAGTAGAGGATTTCTTGGATAAATTTGGCAAAGTATAGCTTCTTCTTTGAGCTTTCTTTTCAATTAAGTCTGTCAAAGAGGTTTTTAGGTTTTCGAACTGGCTTAAAACAAGAAACAAGGGTTTCTTGACACTCTTACTGAGAAATAGAGATGAACGTATTTTGAAATAGGTCACAGAGGCTTAGGATACCTTCAAAGCTTTTCTAGTTTGATTGAAAGCTTGAAACAGTTCATAGGATTGGAAAAATTCACAGTTTTCTCTCACAATAGCGCATAGAAGTAAAAAAGGGTTTCTGGAAAAAATTTCACAGGGTTTGGCCTATTTTTTGGGTTTTTTGAAAGTTTCTATAATTGGTTTTTAAACTCTAATTGTGTTTTTTTTTTTTTAAATGTCTTTCAAATCGATTCCTGGTTCAAATTTCAGAAAAATACCTTTCATATGTAGGTATTGGGCTTCAGAAGATGTATCTGAGGTTTTGAATGAAACACAACTTTTGTGAAGTAATGTAAACACTCCTTGGCAGTCTTCAATGCTCACAGTGCAGATTTTGTAGGCTCTTTGGGCATAAAATGGCGAAAAAAGGATGTTATTACAGTTAGGGAAGAATGAAAAAAAGGTTAATGCAGAAGAGAAAGGAATGAATTACGTTTCGAAGGTTTAATACACATTTTTTTTACATTACTTCTGCATTGAATGATTGTCACATCAGGCGGGGGTGGCGGTTTTGGGCTTCAAAGGATTGAAAACCATAGTGGTTATCATGTGGCAATTTGGCAGTAAGTGATTTTGGCTTGAACCCACGCGATCCAATAAGAAAAGGGCACGTGGAGGAGAGATAGAATTACAAAACCACCCATTTCACGTAGATTTGGAGCTTGGGTGATCGTGCAACTTTTCTACGTGATATTGCGTTTTCACCGTTGGATCTCGGGATTAAATGCAAACGGTCCAGATCTTTTTTGAAGTTTCATCAGAATGGAGTGGGGCCAGAGTTTGTTATATGCGGTGAAAATGGCTTAATATTTATAAAACTGTGTTTTACTAAAGTTTAAACCTTAGGATTTATGTAATATGTGGCGGGGGTTTAAGGTTTATTATTAAATTAAAACATTTATACAATGTTTCAGTCAATGTATTGGCACTATTAAATATTATATAGTTTATTCAAATGTTTGACATATGTTTGAACACTATAGGGGGGGATTAAATTTTATAGATAGTTTTAGACCAATGGGTTTGTAGGGCGAGGTTTTATATTGCGCATGTGGAATATTAAACTTTGGTCTAAACTTAAAGTAAAGGGTTTGGGGGTTTATTTTAAATATAAGGGAATTAATATCATACAGGTAGGTGTATTTTTAGGGATTTAATAGTTTTATTAGAAGTTAATATGAAAAAGGGTAGTGAAATGGAAACAAAAAACATGTTAATCTCTAAGTAAAGTGTAAATCATAGAGAAAGAAAAGAATTGTTGTCTTTTTAATATTATTTCACTTATCCTTAGGATAAATTCATTTTGAGGATTTGTGAATGAATTTTTGAAAGGGAATGAGATTAGCTATTTAGGGTTTAGCTTTTAAAAAATGGGTTTTTACTTAGGAAAAAGGGATCATTATTTATGAATGAAGGGTAAATGTTGATGAATGCGGGTTTAGTGTGGGAATTCAATATTTTTAGCTAACCAACCATCAAGCCTTGAGTCTGGTCCCAACAAAATTCAGAGAAGTGTTGTGAGCCTTTTTGACTGATAGTTTAGAATACTGAATACTTGTAGGGGAGGGGAAATTAGTGATTTTTTTTCTAGATGATGCTTTATTACATGATTGCTCAACTTCTTTCTACCTACCCATCTTTATTTCTAACATTTTTTCTTCATCTTTATAGGTGCATTTAAGCTTGCAACTTTAAAATGTTTTTCTTTCAAAACATAAAACTATCTAAGTCTACCTTATTTCTTCCGAGGGCTCAGATTAAACTGTTGAGCTCCTCATTATTATCTACCTATCTACTGATTTTTCAAGTTTAAATTGTGTGACAAATCTTTATTCTCTATCTAAAACATGAAATTGAAAGCATGAAAAGTTAAGATTAAACTGTTTAACTAATCATGGATTATGGCATTTATTGACACTCTGCACATAATCATTATTCTTGCATTAAAAGTAAAAGTAATGGCATTTGGACTTGCTCACTTTCATGTCTTATTTCTCTTTTTTCTTTTGGGGTCTATATTTTTCTAAGTCCTTTGACCTTTCTTTTAGGACTTTTTACCCTTTTTTTTGGCTTTTTATTATTTTTCATTTTTTCAAAATATGGGAAAAAAACTTGCAAAAAGCAAGGTATGTACATATTTACAAGAATATCAAAGTCAATTCAAAATTTTATGAAATCTATTATTATAGGACCCTAATAGTGGCTCCACATGGGGATGACATTTGTTGGTGAATTGTCAAGAACTTTAAGACTAGTAGCCTTTGGATTTTGACTGTGATGGCCTTGTTAATGTCTTCTGATATCTACAATTTATTCATACTTATGATATAATCCAATCTAAACGTGCAATGTATATGTACAATGATCAAAGTGAATAAAAACTAACTATTTATTAACTCAGGAGAGTAGTAGTGGTTCAGCATTCTACCATTTACTGGTCCTTCTTGCAGATATGTTCCATCCATTTCTTTAAAAAAGAAAGCATTATTACCTCTATATCCATAAATCATATAAGGTCCTTTCCACAGAAAATAAAATTTTCCATGTTTACCTTTGTCTTCTCTTCTGGAATACCACTTTAACACTTTATCTCCAATGTATAAATCATCTTCTTTACTCTTTTTATCAAAAAATTTCTTGATCTTATCCTGAATAACTTGAGATTTGATATAAACTTCTTCCCTTGTTTGTTGAAAGTGAATAGTTTGATTGATCCTTCTTTGAATGTCATTTGTTTCAACTTGTAACTCTTGGATAATTTTCATCACTGGTACAGCTAGGGAGGATGGAAAAACATCATCCATTCCATAAACAAGTTGGTAAGGGGAAGTACCGATGGATTTTTTAGTAGTAAGTCTATATACCCATAAGGCATTGACTAACTTATTATTACAAGTCTTTTTATTGTCTTCAAGTAACTTTTTGATGATGTTTACAAGGCTTTTGTTTGAGGATTCAGCTAGGCCATTACCTTGGGGGTAATATGCAGTAGAATTACCTAAGGTAATATGGTATTTGTGGCAAAAGTCAATCATTTTCTTAGATTTGAATGATGCTGCATTGTCAGTAATTATCTTTTGGGGACATCTGAATCTTGAAAGAATGTTATTTTCTAGGAAGGAGATAATGACAGTATATGTGGCTTGTCTAGAGGGTATGGCTTCAATCCACTTGGTAAAATAGTCAGTAGTTGTCAAAATCCACTTATGTTGGCATGAAGATGGAGGGTGAATTTCACTAATGAAGTCTAAACCCCATTATTGAAATGGAATTTTAGTTGAAATAGACTTTAAGGGGAGGGGTAATAATTTCTTCGTACCCTCAAAAATTTGGCACTTGTGACAAGAAGTTACATACTTTTTGACATCAGCAAACAGAGTAGGCCAGTAAAAACCAACTCTTAGAATCTTGTCTGTAGTAGTTTTCCAATATAAATGTCCTCCACAGTCACCTGCATGAAATTATTCAAGTATTTTGTCATATTCTTCCTTTAATAAATAATTTAATAAAATCCCACTATGATCTCTCCAAAAAAGTACATTGTCTAAAATACAAAATCTTACTTCCTTTAGTTTTAAGAATCTAGCTTTGGTTCTTGACAATCCAGGAGGAGCTTGTAAGTTTAGGAGTACAAATATGATATCTGTATACCAAGGTGAGTCTGAGAAGGCTTTACTGATCGTTGGAGTCGGCATCTCTTCCTGATCATCTACTTGGGCAATACAATTTATGTATAGGGCATTACAATTAGATTCGGCCATAAGTTTGGCTAATCCTTGACCTTTGATGAGATTTGTGGGTTTTATCTCTATGTAATATTCTAATATAGTGGCAATCCACGTACCTCTTCTTCCATCAGGACCATCCTGAGTAAGAATGTCTTTTACTACAAAATTTGGGACATAAGCAATGATATGCGAGTAGAGAATATAAACTATGAAGTCTTTAATGGCCATTACCAAAGCTGAGGCTTGTTTCTCCATGATGTTATACTTCAAAGGGGAATCTCTAAGGGTCTTACTGAAGAAATCTATGGGTTGTTCAAATCCTTGGTCATTTTTCTGCAGTAAAACTGCAGCAATGGTGTGTTCTGAAGCAAATAAAAAAATTATGAAATATTTCTTAAAGTCAGGACTTATTAGGACTGGAGTTTTAGTTAAGGCTTGTTTGATGGAGTCAAATGATTTTTTAGCCTCAATATTCCATTTAAGAACTGAATCATTTTTAAGCATGTTATTCAGTTCTCTAATTATCTCTGCTAAATTGTATATGAATCTTCTTAAAAAATTAATCTTACCCAAAAAGGCTTGTAACTCTTTGATGTTTCTTGGTGGTCTGATGTTAAGAATTGCTTCTATCCTAGCAGGATCTATTCTGATTCCTTCTTTAGAAATTATGTGTCCAAGTAACTTGCCTTCTTCTAATCGAAATAAACTTTTCTTAGGATTTAAAGGGATGCCAAATTTCCTGCACTTAATAAAAACTTGTCTTAGATGATCCAAGTGTTCATTATCAGTTTTGGAAAACACAGTAATGTCATCTAAGTAAATTACTAAGAAATCATGTATTTCCTTTGCAAATGCTATATCCATAGCTCTTTGAAAGGTTGCCTCTGCATTAAATAGACCAAAAGTCATTTTTACATACATAAAAGTGCCCCCAGGAGTAGTAAATGTTGTTTTGGCTTGATCTTCTTTCTGGACTAAAATCTAGTTGTATCCTAAAAAACCATCTAAAAGTGACATCCTTGAAAAGCCAACTACAATTTGTAATATATGATCCATTTTAGATAAATGGTAATTATCTTTCAAGGACACTTTGTTTAGATTCCTAAAGTCAACACATAATCTAATCTCTCATGTTTTCTTTCTTGTTGGAACTAGGTTGGAAACCCAATCAGAATATCTGATTGGTGCAATTATCTATGCATCAAAATTCTTTTCACTTCTTTTTCTATCAAAGGCAATAAAACAGGGTTAATTCTTCTCAACTTTTGTTTAAAGGGCTTTTGATCTTATTTTATTGGAATTTTATGTTGAATTATGTTGGTATCATAAGATTTAAGATCCTCATAACTCCAGGAAAAATCATCTTGATATTCCTTTAAAAGAGTAATATATTTTTTCTTTTCTTGTTGAGGTAATGTTTTGGAAAGTTTGATTATTTTGGTTTTTAACTCTGTACGAATATTGCATTCTTCTATATCATACCTAACTGGCTCCATTTTGGGTTTTCTAGCTACATCATTTGAGTCAAAAAGATCTTCTAAGGGAGTTAAACCTTTAGGTAAGAAATTATACTTAAGATTCAATATGTCAGATTCATCATCAATAATTTATTCAATCTCTACTTTCTCTAAGCTATTTATATCAGATTGACTAAATATAGTTGGTTTAGCAAACTTTATTCTATTTACATATATATTATTTAAATCTATTTCACAATCTAAATCTTGATCTATAGTACAATCTGTATCTATTTTACAGTTCTGAAATTCACCTTCATTGTTCATAAACTTGTAAATCTGTTCGTCTTGAGAAAAAAATTGCCGATACTTGAGGTTTTCTGGAATTATCGGCCTATGCTTGACTTCAGCAGTATATCTGTGATTAGGTTGGAATGGTAAATTGCATGTACTAGCAAAGGTTGCTAGACAGTGATATTGTATATTTTCTTTTCTAGGTATAGAAACAAATTTACATTCCAATAAATCATTAGTTAAATCTGGTACAGTGTCCCTATATCGGCTTAATCTAGGATTGTAAACATAATATATTCCATTTATTTGTTTTATGATCAACTTTGAATCTCCCATGATTAAGATTCTTTTGCCTCCTGAGTTCCTAATAATTTGGAGTCTTAGAATGAAGACTCCATACTCAGCCATATTATTGGTACATTTGAAATTGAGCCTGAAAGCATAGCCTTCTGAGTTATTAGTCTCTATGTTGGTTATCCAAACTCCTGCTCCTACTCCCAACTTATTTACTGAATCATCAAAGTCTAAATACCATAAATATTCATGAAAAATATTATCATTATTTTGTGTTTTCTTTTTATCTATTAGTTCAATTTGGATTTCATTAGTTTTAGAGTTACATAGGATAAAAGAATCAAGGTCAGTTGGCGTAGAGTAAATTGAGTAATTTATAGATCTTTCTACACTACTGACCATGAAATTCATCAATGTTTCCCTATATAAATTTTTAGGCTAACCAAAAACTAATATAGCAGCATAAGACATGTCCAATTGTAGAGATATTTGTAACTTTTCTTCCCATGAGAAAGATAGTAACACTTCATATTTAGGTGGGATATCAGCTACTACAATGTCCATTAATATACTCTTACCAGGATATTGAACTAGTGTTACATACAAATCTTTGATTAAACCTATGCATTTAACTTTACTTGAATCAAAAGAAAACAAATCTTTGTAGGGCCTTGTAATTTCTAGATTGAGAGTTTCCATTATGGATTTAGGCATTAGATTATGGGAAGCTCCTGAATCTAGCATAGCATTGTGTAAAATTTGATCATGAATGGTAAGACTGATATAGAATGGAGGAACTACTCTATTTGCATGTTTTCTATTCACATCTGGGCCAAAAATCAACTCTGGCTGATCATCATTTAGATTTATGGAATCTTCTCCATCATTTATATTTAATGTTTCACTTATGGTTGATTTATACAAATCATGTTTTACCAATTCTGTCAGAGGAATTGGTATTTTTAGCTTTGCAATTTCAGATTGTATGTTGAATGTAGGTTGAGATTTACTGATTTGAATCAATTATTCTTTGGTAAATGTAGTTTGTGTTGGTTTGTCTTGCTTTTCTACAGTTATGTTTTCATTTTCAAGTGGTTTGACATTCTCTGTTTGAGTCTCTTGTGTTTTACTGCTCCTAATTTTCTTTTCAGGGATTTTTTGTGAAACAGTAGATGTTCTTTCAGACTTAGAATTATCAAAAGATGTTTTTGAAGTAGTAGTTTTTGGATCCACTGATTTAGGATCAACAGAAGGTATTTTAGGATCTAAATTTGTTGTTTTAATAGAATTAGAAGCTTTAACTGCAGTAGATTTCTTTGAATCTTTTGTAGCTTGAAAAACTTCATCAATAATATCAATAATTTTAGGGCTTGATGCATTTTCAGGACTAGAAATGTTTTGGGAAGAACTAGAGTTTTGCTTGTTTTCCCTAGGGAGAATTTGCATAACTTTTGTTTTGGGAGCTTCTACTGTTTTCTTATTCTAAGTTTGGGAAGTTTTCTTAGTAGAAGACTCATTTTTTTTCTTATTTCTAAGGTTATATTGACAATGTATTTCATTTACAACATAATCATAGCCTTGTTTATAATCAAAGGATTCACTTGAATCTAATTTGAGTTGTTGGAGTTCAAATAATTCCTAATATTCCTGAGTGAGGAAAATAGTATTATTATCATATATTCCTATTGGATTTATTACATCCTCATCATCATCATTATTCTGAGAACTTTTAGCATAGTTCTCTTGGAAGTGGGGCCTTATTGTTTGGTCTGGGGTTGTTTCTTTTGCTTTTCCTGAATTTGTATTTTTTCTAAAATTCAGATTTATGATTTGTTGTTGATTATCCCATTGAGGTATCCTCTCTATGCTGTCTAGTCTATCCATCATCCTGTCTAAATTTTTAGCTAACATGTCTATTTTTTAGTTTAAATTGGAAGTTTCTTCTTTAATGGTCACTCTTCTCTCATTTCTTAGTGTAGCTTTTCTAGCTAAAATGTTTACTTCTACACTAACAACATCTGTTTGCATTCTTTCTAAGGTTTCCGCATTTCTTTCCTTCAACTGATAAGCCATGTCCATATCAAATCCATCAGGGAATTTCAGTAGGACAAATCAGGAGTGGGTTTAATATTTGCAGGAATGGAATTGTAAACATTGTTATATCTAATGCAGCAGTCTTGGACTGACTCATTTGGAGCTCTTCTCATCACATCAAATTCAGACAATATTTGGAGTGGATTCTTTTTCTTTTCCCATTTATTTAAAAACAATCTATGAAATACAGCTAAATTAGTTACACTACCAACAGCAAGACCTCTAAACCACTTCTTAAATTTCCCTGTTAATGTTTGTGCAAATAACCTCATTTGAACATATGAATCATCAATCTCATGAAGTTCAAAGAAATTTGTCATTTTAGTTATGTGTTGTTGAGCTGTATAATGGGTAGTGGCATCAAATTGTTGTGTCTTACTCTGATAGTCTTGAGGCATGTCATGAAGCTGTTGTGGTAAGACTAGGGGAGCATACCTAGCAGCCATAGCTTGAAGTTTAGCTTGGCTAGGAGGTAAAGTAGAAGTGCTTGGGGCTGAACTGGAAGTGATATCTCATGAACTGAAAGTTGTAGTTGAGGTGCTAAGAAATGAAACTGGAATGTATATGGAACTACTAGGGAATGAGGATGATGTGTTTGAAAAATCAAAAGGTAAACTAGTGGATATAGTGGATGAAATGAGTAGTGGAAATAGTACTCTAGGCTGTAAAGTAATTTATGGATAAATGGATCTATATATGTGGTGGTATTGGAAGCTATATATGTAGTAGCAGCGTATAGAGATGAATATATAGCTAGTATTATGGTGGTAGGTAACTGTGAAACTGAAGGCTTAGTGGTATAAGCTAATAATTGAGATAATTCAATAGCTTCATCAATATCTTTGAAAATAGTAGTATTAAGTTCTTCAATTTTAGTCTGATATTCAAGTTTCTTTGATTTTGATTCTACTGTAATATACTTATGTTTTGTTTCCAAGAATGAAATAAAAACATGGTCTACAACAGCAGTATAAAGATCACTTTCAGATTGAATTCTAAATAAATAATGCTCAAATTTCAGATCAAAATATATATCTTGCAAACTTACTAATTCTTGTGGTAATGAATTACCTCTTTTTAATGAAACTTCAAATTCTAAATTTTCTATCTATTTTTTCTTTTTACCAATTCGGTCTGGGTTGTCTACTATTACAGTAGGTTTAAGATCCGGGTTAGACTTGGTATAGTAAATTTTCTTAGAAGCCATAATTACTCTTTTTTAATACCCACAACTTATAAAAGCAATCTTAAAGTAAAAGGATGTATAAAATGATTTTCTTTAAGACTAGTTTTATGACTGAGGATTGGTTAGTTCCCCAGTATGGTCACCAGTAATGTTATTACTCTAGTAATTCTAAAGTTGTGAGATTTTGGTTTTTAGTCAAAGAACACTAGAGGTAACCACAAACAAACTTAAAACTCTAGGATCTAGCCTTCCTAGGGTTCAGAGAGGGCTCTCTCTTTAAAATTTAACTTTTTTTCATTTTGTAAATATTAGGCTACTTATGAATGTGAAACTTTGGTTTTGTTTTGGTCGATTTTGTGGGAAAAATCACTTGAAAGGAAGTATAGTGGGAAATCTATTTTTCCATTGGGCTAAGGAGTCAAAATGAAGCAAACAGGACTGGGATCAAGGACAAAAGGTCAAATGTTTTCAGGGCAAGATAGATAACCCTTGAAGATCTTGGAAAGTTGTTTCTATGAGGTGGTATGATCGAGATAAAGGGCACTTAAGAATCCTTTGGTCCGGAAAAGGAAAGTAGTAGGAAGAGGTCAAACGAGAGAGGGAGAAATTAAGGGTTCCCTACACTGGTAATCAGAGGAAAACATATAAATGATAACTAGTTAAAAACATGGTGCTTTTAACAAATCTTGGAGTAATATTCCTATTTATTCATTCACATTTAGAAAAAGCACAGATGGATGCATGTAACAAAGAAAGATAACAATGACAAGTAAGGAAATACTTCACTCCAACTATCTCATCATAGGAATCCTGAAGTATGATGCCAATTGCTTTGATATAGCCTGCTACTTGAATTTTGACACACAAAAATCTTTGAAGTCCAAGAAGAAATCACTATAACAATCTCCGGCAATTTTTATTCAACACAAAATACTTCTAAAGATGAAGTGTTTATACATATTTCTTTACAGAATATCCTAGAAAGCTTCCAGGAATTATCTTAGGAAAATAAATATCTTTACAATAATAATAGAGATAGCTGCTTAACAAATCAGCGAGCTGACCTATTTATTCAAAAGAGATAGAAATTGTTTTGAGGATAAGATGCAGCTGGTTGCCTTGGTGTCCTCCTTGCTGGCTCTTAGATATTTTTTGGAATTTGATCTGCCTTGTTTGATACTCTTTATTCACTGATGTTCTGTAAACATAAAAAACTGGTTACTGCTATAAAATTCTATTTTGACTCTAAATCAGAAAACAATTTTCTTTTCATTTCATTAGTTTCTCTTATATCCTTCATAATAAATCTGTGAGTGCTTGCCAATCCTCATCTTTAAGAATTTCTACATGTGAGGGCATGAATGTCTAGAAAATCATGAATCTCTTGGGGAAATCTAGGCCAATGTACAGCTGGGTTAAGGCCTCCATAGATAAAGGGACTGCTTGGGGGTCAGGCTAAAGCTATAACATTCTATTGATATATTGAACAATAATGGTGAAAAACAATTCTTTATTAGCATTGACTATGGCTCTTTGATCAGGTACATAATAGTGTTGACATAATATAATGATCTCCTGACATGGGTAAGTTAATGGGACAACATATTTGGGAAAATGAGATTCCCAAATCTGGACTTCTCCATCATTATCTAATGATTTCTCATAGCTCCAATTATGAATATCAAGCAAGTTAAATTCAACAATGGGATCTGCTATATTATAATCAGCATCAGCTAGTGGGATGTGTTAACCATCAACAACAGGTGCTTGAAGATGATTTACCACGTTGGCAGTCTTAGAAGTTATAGCAGGGGTTAGTTTAGGTACTTTGGAACCTTCAGGCTTGCTTGTACTCTAATTCTCAGGCATTTTGGGCTACTTTCTGCAAGTTTAGACAATTTGCAAAAGTATTTTACTTTAGCAGAGTATTTATTGGATAAATTTGGCAAAGTATAGCTTCTTCTTTGAGCTTTTTTTCAATTAAGTCTGTAAAAGAGGTTTTCAGGTTTTTGAACTAGCTTAAAACAAGAAACAAGGGTTTCTTGAGTCTCTTACTAAGAAATAGGGCTGAAAGTCTTTTGAAATAGGTCACAGAGGCTTAGGATACCTTCAAAGGTTTTCTAGTTTGATTTAAAGCTTGAAACAGTTCATAGGATTGGAAAAAATCACAGTTTTCTCTCACAATAGCGCGCAACAGTAAAATAGGGTTTCTCGAAAAAAAATTGACAGGGTTTGGCCTTTTTTTTAGGCTTTTTGGAAGTTTCTATAATTGGTTTTTAAACTATAATTGTGTTTTTGTTTTTTTAAATGTCTTTCAAATCGATTGTTGGTTCAAATTTCAGAAAAATACTTTTTGTATGCAGGTATTGGGACTCAGAAGATGTATCTAAAGTTTTGAATGAAGCACAACTTCTGTGAAGCAATGTAAAAACTCCTTGGCGGTCTTCAATGCTCACAGGGAATATTTTGCAGGCTCTTCGGGCATAAAATGGTGAAAGAAGGATGTTATTATAGTAAGGGATGCGCAAACAAAAGGTTAATGCAGAAGAGAAAGGAATGAATTATGTTTCGAAGGTTTAATATGCATTTTGGTTACATTACTTCTGCATTGAATGATTGTCACATGAGGCGGGGGCAGCGGTTTCGGACTTCAAAGGATTGAAAACCATAGTGGTTATCACGTGGAAATCTGGCGGTAAGTGGTTTTGGCTCGAACCCATGCGATCCAATAAGAAAAGGGCATGTGGAGGAGAGATAGAATTATGAAACCACCCATTTTGTGCAGATTTGGAGCTTGGGTGATCGCGCAACTTTTTTACGCGATATTGCGTTTTCACTGTTGGATCTCGGGATTAAATGTGAATGGTCCAGATATTTTTGGAAGTTCCATTAGAATGGAGTGGGGCCGGAGTTTGTTATATGTGGCAGAAATGGCTTAATCTTTATAAAACTATGTTTTAATAAAGTTTAAACCTTAGGCTTTATGTAATATGTGGCGAGGGTTTAAGGTTTATTGTTAAATTAAAACATTTATACAATGTTTCAATCAATGTATTGGCGCTGTTAAATATTATATAGTTTATTCAAACTTTTGACATATGTTTGAACACTATAGGGGGCGGGATTAATTTTTATAGATAGGTTTAGACCAATGGGTTTGTAGGGCGGGGTTTTATATTGCGCATGTGGAATATTAAACCTTGGTCTAAACTTAAAATAAAGGGTTTGGGGGTTTATTTTAAATATAAGGGAATTAATATCATACGGGTAGGTGTATTTTTAGGGACTTAATAGTTTTAGTTAGAATTTAATATGAAAAAGGGTAGTGAAATGGAAACAAAACACATGTTAATCTCTAAGTGAAGTGTAAATCATAGAAACAACAAAGCATTGTTGTCTTTTTAATATTATTTCACTTATACTTAGGATAAATGCATTTTGAAGATTTATGAATGATTTTTTGAAAGGGAATGAGATTTGAGATTAGCTATTTAGGGTTTAGCTTTTAAAAAATGGGTTTTTACTTAGGAAAAAGGGATCATGATTTATGAATGAAGGGTAAATGTTGATGAATGTGGGTCTCATGTGGGAAATCAATATTTTTAGGTAACCAGTCATCGAGCCTTGGGTCTAGTCCCAACAAAATTCAGAGAAATACTCTGAGCCTTTTGGACAGATAGTTTAGAATACTGAATACTTGTAGGGGAGGGGAAATTAGTGATTTTTTGCCAGATGATGCTTTATTACATGATTTCTCAACTGCATTCTACCTACCCATCTTTATTTCTAACGTTTTTTCTTCATATTTTTAGATGCATTTAGGCTTGCAACTTTAAAACATTTTACTTTCAAAGAATAAAAATATCTAAGTATACCTTATTTCTTTCGAGGGCTCAGATTAAACTGTTGAGTTCCTCATTATTCTTTACCTAGCTACAAATTTTTCAAGTTTAAACTATTTCACAAATTTTTTTTCTCTGTCTAAAACATGAAATTGAAAGCATGAAAATTTAAGATTAAACTGTTTAACTGATCATGGATTATAACATTTATTGACACTGTGCACATAATCATTATTCTTGCAGTAAAAGTAAAAGTAGTGGCATTTGGAGTTGCTCCCTTTCAGGTCTTATTTGTCTTTTTTCTTTTGGGGTCTATATTTTTCTAAGTCCTTTGATCTTTCTTTTTGGAATTTTTACCCTTTTTTTGGCTTTTTTATTATTTTTCATTTTTTCAAAATATGGGAAAACAACTTACAAAAAGCAAGGTATGTACATATTTACAAGACTATCAAAGTCAATTCAAAATTTTATGAACCCTATTATTATAGGACCCTAACACATAAGAAGTACTCCATATGCACAAGAGTAACTAAATTGATGCATGAGAAGCTATACATATTCATTCATTACATGTAAATGAAACCTACAGGACTAAAATATTTTAAAGCCTCATGATCAATAAAAGCTTAGCAAAGAATAATTTTTTTCTTGAATGAACATAAACTATATATTCTTCATTTATAATATGATGCAGACGTAAATAGAAGAAAATATGTTGGAGATAACCCCAACTTCCAATCTATGGTAAAGAGGACAAGAAATTAAATTTTGATTTGAAGGATAAAGGACACTACAACAATAATTTATTGTTTTGGTTTTTCACTCGATAGTGCATTGAATTTTATGTTTAAATACCTGTAAATATTCAAATTTTCCCATGGCCGTAGCCTCTCCTGAGTCACTAAATTGCTTTGCAAACCACGTTACCTCTGCACCTTAAAATCCCTCGCACCAAACCTTATAAATACCACACCATTTGTTTTTGAATTTAAACCATCCACATCTTTCTGTGGACCCCACAACTCCACATCACCATCTCCGCCATCCAATGGGCACTTATCACAAGCCTTGGGAGTCTACATCATCCCCTCCTTGAACACACGAAATAAACTGGCCCCCACCATGCCATGTCAACCAACCCTCCGACCAATCAAAAACATATCGCACGATTTCATGCCGACGTCAACTCCCCTCCGCAAATGCGCAATAGCGTTGTCCTACCATCGCCACATCATTCCGTCTTAGCCAATGGTGCATCATTGCACAACTTGAAGGTCCAATCAGCAAGCAGGTTAATTGATGCAAAAATTCTTTGCAATGGTTTCTCCATTTGTTTATCGCATGGAATGATGGTTACGTCATATGGCGCGTCAATCGATGCGAGAACGTATCACATAGCAAATTGTAATGTTTTTTTTAATGTTTCTATCCTATGGTCAGGTAATATGCCTGAAATAGTTTTGTTTCATAAAGCTAAAACTTAGGTTTATTTTATATATATTGTAAACATATATGTTTACAATATATATAGACAGAGTGTGAAGACGGGTGAGATAAGAGTTGTGTGCGTAGCAGCCTAGTGACGCAAAAATTTGTAAAGCCAGAATTGCATATTCTGAAGACTATATTAAGCTATTTTGTTAATGAAAGACAATTTGTTTTTATGCTTTACCTCCAAGATTTTGTTTTTAAATCTTTGTGTAAACAGAGGAAATTTGTTCCTCATTGTGTGTTAAGGAATCATCAGAAATTCCAACATGGTATCGGAGCTAGTCCAAGCTCCTAACAGTTGCTGAAAAAGATGAAGGAAGAGTAGAATACTGTTGAAGCATTTCTCCAGTAGAGCGAAGGTTCAACAAGTTAGGTATTTATTTAAAAAACTAGAGTTAATGTTTGTTTTAAGGATATCGTCCAAATAACTATAAAAGAGAAGTCTTAAAAGTTTTTAGAGACAAAGGTTATCTCTCCAACAGTGAGAAATGTTTGTTTAAATACACATTCAAGTTTTTAGCATAGTTCTGCAAGGCTAGCAATGGCAAGAGCTAGCACAAGCACGAGTATGGGAAATACTCAACTCCCACATTTCATTGGGAAGAACTATGACTATTGGGCAATCACAATGAGAGCCCTGTTTTCATCTCAAGATTTGTGGGAGATAGTTGAAGGTAGTTTTGAAGAACCAGCAGATGAACAAGCATTTAATGCCTTAACACATGTAGAGAAAGATTTGCTTAAGAGTAATAGAAAGAAGGACTCAAAATCCCTCTTATATCTCTTTCAAGTAGTGCATGAAAGCATATTTCAAAGAATTGCAGCAACAAAAAAGCCCAAGGATGCATGGGATACCCTCCATACAACCTATCAAGGTATGGAGAAGGTAAAGACAACAAATCTTCAATTAATGAGAAGAGAGTTTGAAGTCATTTGCATGAAAGAGTCTGATACAATAGACTCATTCTTCACATTGTTGATTGGGTTGGTTACCTAAATGAGATCTCATGGAGAGACAATAGAAGAAAGAAGAATAGTGGAGAAATTATTGAGGAGTTTACTCTCAAAATTTGATGTGATAGTAACAACCATTGAAGAGACAAAGGATCTCTCAATGTTTACTGTTGATGAGCTTCATGCATCTTTGATGACACATGAAAAAATATTGAGCAGAACAACAAACTCATCTTTGGAGCATGCTTTCAAGACCCAAATGTCCTTTGGAAGAGGAAGACGTCAAGGCAGATCAAACTACAGAGGAAAAGGTAGAGGCAGAAGCCAAAATAGAGGAAGAAAAAGCCGTGAAAATACGAGTGGAAGGGGCAACAACCAAGGTTAGAATCAAAGCCAAGGCAGCAGCCAACAAGGTGGAAAAAATTAAGCACATGGACAAAGGTACGATAAATCCCAAGTCCAATGTCATTATTGTAAGAAGTATGAGCATTATGCCAATGAATGTAGGAAGAAACAGAGTGACATGGGTAATAGACCCAGTGCTAACTTTACTAAAGAGACTCTGAGTCAAGAAAATTTATTTTTAGCATGTAATATGGTTGAAGAGAAGAATGAAGATATATGGTTTCTAGATTCAGGATGTAGCAACCATATGATTCGAAACATTTCTATGTTTTCCATGTTGCATGAAAATGTGAAGTTTCAAGTAACATTGGGGATAGACAACAAAGTATCTGTCATGGGGAAAGTCAGAGTAAGTGTTTTGACAAGAAAATGATAAAGGAGATCCATATCAAATGTATACTATGTACTTGGTATGAAGTGTAACCTACTGAGCAATGGAAAACTCATTCAGAAAGGCTACAATGTATTATTTGAAGATGATGTTATGTACCATCATGGACATACCACCAAGCAAACAAAGAATTACACAAGTGAAGATGACAAGAAACAAATATTTTCCTCTCAAGATGAGAGCAGACGTGAAGAAAGGAGTTGCAATGGCAGCTGCGACTCAAGAGACTTACCAAAGAGAAGAAACAGATGAAAATTGGTTATGGAATTTGAGATTTGGACATCTCAACTTTGGAGATCTGAATTTGTTTCATAGAAAAGGAATGGTAAAGGAATTACCATTGATTGAGAAACCAGACAACCTATGTGAAGGCTGCATCTTGGGCAAACAACACAAAAAAATCTTTCCATCAGGAAAGAGCGTAAGGGAAAAATCACCCTTACAAATAGTCATTTTGATTTGTGTGGACCAATGCAAACACTATCATTAGCAGGCAACCACTATATCCTGACCTTTATAGCTAATTACATAAGAAAAACATGGGTATATTTATTGAAATTGAAGAGTGAAGTGTTTGAGAAGTTCTGCCACTTTAAATCTCTTGTTGAAAATCAAAGTTGGCAACACATAAAAGTTATCAGAACTGATAGAGGAGGAGAATATATCTCCAAATATTTTCTGCATTTTTGCAGAGAAAATGGAATTCATAAGCAATTTACAACAAGATATACACCACAACATGTAGTTGCTGAAGGAAAAATAGAACCATCATGGATATGGTAAGAAGCATGTTGAAGGGAAAACATTTTCCAAATGAATATTGGGTTCAAGATGTACATTGTGCGGCATATGTTTTGAATAAATTCCCAACAAAGAGTGTTATGAATAGATTTCCAGAAGAAGCATGGAGTGGCATAAAACGTTTTTTCACCCACATGAGAGTATTTGGATGTGTGGCTTATGCACATATTCTAGATCAGCTAAGGAAGACGTTGGATAGTAAGGGGGAGAAGTACATATTTATTGGATATAGTGATGAGTCAAAAGCATACAAATTGTATAACCCATCCACCAAGAAGTTTACGATAAGTAGAGATGTGCAGTTTATTGAGGAAGAAGCTTGGGATGGAAGCATTGAGAAAATAGTAAATGTAAAAACCTGTTTTTCTCATGATGATTATGAAGAAGAAATGGCTGAAAGAAACCCCTCATTAGCAGCGCCACCTCCACTAACACAAGGACAACAAGAGACGCCACAAGATGGTATAACAACACCCTTAAGAAGTGATGAAAGTGCTTCTCCAAGCACATCACAAGGAGCAGATTTGAGTGCTTCTACAAGCACAAGTTCAACAAGTGAAAGAGGAACCAGATTCAGAAGTCTGAATGAAATCTATGAGCAAGAGGCAACCAATGAAGATATGAACTCTTTATTTTCTTTGTATTGTCATATAGAAGATCCTATTCATTTTTAAGAAGCAGTAAAATATAAGAAATGGATAGATGCTATGGATGAAGAGATTTTTGCAATAGAGAAGAAGAATACATGTGAATTAGTTGATCTCCCAAAAAGTAAGGAAGTAATCGGAGTAAAATGGGTTTATAAAACCAAAAACAATGTTGAAGGTAAGATTGAAAGGAACAAGGCTAGACTTGTTGTCAAAGGCTACAAGCAGTAAGAAGAAAGAGATTATAAGGAAAATTTTACACCTGTTGCAAAAATGGAAACAGTAAGAGCAGTGATGTCCATAGCAGCACAACATAAATGGAAATTTTACCAAATGGATATGAAATCAACATTCCTAAATGGAGTATTGATGGAAGAGGTTTATGTCGAACAACCTCTGGGCTATGAGAAAGAAGGCCAAGAGAACAAGGTATGCAAATTGAAGAAAGCTCTGTATGGGCTGAAACAAGCACCAAGAGCATGGTACAGTAGGATAGATGCCTATCTACTAGACAATGGGTTTAATGTGAAGAAGAACCCACATTATACATCAAAGAAAAAGATGGCAAGATGCTCATTGTTGTCTTATATGTTGATGATGTGATATTCACAGGTAATGATACTTACCTCATAGAAAATTTTAAGACAGTCATGAAAGAAGAATTTGAGATGATTGATATGGGATTGCTGAGATACTTCTTAGGAATAGAAGTAGAGCAAAATGAAAATAAAATTTTTATTTCTCAAGAAAAATAAGTAAAAGAAGTTTTGAAAAGGTTTAACATGCACGATTGCAAGGTAGAAATTACTCCTACAGTGATGGGATTGAAACTAAGCAAATAAGACAACAACAAGGATTTTGATCCAAGTTTGTATAAGAGCATAGTTGGTAGCCTTATGTATTTGACTACAACTAGGCGAGATATTATGCATGCTGTAAGTTTAATTTCCATATTTATGGAAAGGCCAAAAGAAGCACATTGGTAGGCATCAAAAGGAATTTTAAAGGATGTGAAAGGAACAAAGATGTATGGTATTTTATACACCTCTTCAAAAAATTTTGAATTAGCTGGATATAATGATAGTGATTGGGCTAGAAGTATAGATGACAGAAAAAGCACCTCTGGTTATGTTTTTCATATGGGATTAGGAGCCATTTCATGGGCTTCTAAGAAACAACCAATTGTAGCTTTATAAAAAACAGAGGCAGATTATGTGGCAGCTACAGCAGCAGCATGTCAAGTAGTATGGATGAGGATAATGTTAAGAGATTTGTGTCATGAACATGTAAACGGCACAACATTTTACTATAATAATAGCTTAGCAATAGCTTTATCCAATAATTTAGTGTTTCATAAGAAGACAAAACACATTGATGCAAAGTATCACTGCATCAGAGAATTAATGAACAATGGAGAAATTTTTTTGCAACATTGTAGAACAGAAGAACAGTTTGCAGATATTTTGACAAAACCATTGGGACAGAAAAGTTTTAATTATCTCAAAAAATGTTTGGGAATGCATGATAACAGCAGTTGTGATTAAGGGGGAGTGTTGGAGATAACTCCAACTACCAATCTGTGGCAAAAGGGACAAGAACTTCAATTTTTATTTGAAGGATAAAGGACACTGCAACAACAATTTCTTGTTTTGGTTTTGCACTCTACAGTGCATTCAATTTTATGTTTAAATCCCTGCAAACAGTCAATTTTTTGGTCGTAGCCCTCTCCTAATTCACTAAATCATGGTGCAAACAACGTTACCTCCGCACCATAAAATCCCTCGCACCAACCCTTATAAATACCGCGCCATTTGTTTTTTACGTTAAACTATCCACATCTTTCTGTGGACCCCACAGCTCCACATCACCATCTCCACTATCCAATGGGTGCTTATCGCAAGCCTTGGGAGTCTACATCATTCCCTCCTTGAACGCGCGAAATAAACTGGCCCCCACCATGCCATGTCAACCAACCCTCTGACCAATCAAAATCATATCACACGATTTCGTGCCAATGTCAGCTCCCCTCTACAAACACGCGATAATGCTATCCCACCATCGCCACTTCATTTCATCTCGGTCAAAGGCGCATCATTGCACAACTTGAAGGTCCAATCAGTGCGCGGGTTAATCTATGCGAAAACTCTTCGCAATGGTTTTTCCGTTTGTTTATCGCATGGAATGATGGTTACGTAATCTGGCGCGTCAATCGATGCGATAACGTATCGCATAACAAATTGTAATGTTTTGTTTTATGTTTCTATCCTATGGTCAGGTAATATGCCTGCAATAGTTTTATTTCATAAAGTTAAACTTAAGTTTATTTTATATATATTGTAAACATATATGTTTACAATAGATATAGACAGCGATATAGTTGTGTAAGCACTAAGCGAAAACACTGTGTGAGACAGAGTGTGAAGAAGAGTAAGAGAAAAGTTGTGTGCGTAGCAACCCAGTGAAGAAATTTTTTTGTATAACGAGAACTACAGATTCTGAAGACTGTATTAAGCTATTTTGTTAATGAAAGACAATTTGTTTTTATGCTTTACCTACAAGATTTTGTTTTTAAATCTCTTTGTAAACAGAAAAAAATTGTTCCTCATTGTGTGTTAAAGAATCATCAGAAATTCCAACAAAATCGAGTCATTTATTGCAATAAATAACCTCACCACTCATTACAGTAGAGCGCAAATCTTTTACAACATTGAAAAACCTATGTAGTGCACGTTGAGATGAACTTTGGGTCCTTACAACCTAAATATATAACTTTTCTAACAGAAGAAAATTCAAATAGTTAATAGTGACAAAGAAGTAAGTACATAAACTGGAATTTGGGGAAAACCAGGATATAATCATAAGATCTAGATATTAACAAAAGTAAATATCATTTTAAACACTGGGAAATCTCAGACTACAGCAAGTCGCATATGGACAGTTTATTACGAAGTTAATGTTGTTCATTGTATATTTAATGAAAATGGGTATTACACCCTTTGAAGAAAAACAATGGCGTTGGAGGTATGATGGCCAGTCATACAATTTTAAAGCCAACTTGATGCAATTCTATCTAAACATCGACATATCACCTATGAATAGGATGTAGAGAATGAACTGACCTGGTACTGGTTGGAGCGTCGACCTGGAACAGGGCATGAAACATTATTCGTTTAATAGTGATAGCTGAAGTGGACAATTGAGCAGAGGGAATTGGTATCCATACTTTTTACGCAGAGAACCCATTCGAAATTAGAAGAAATATGGGTAAAATAGTAAATTTAATCGTAAATTGTAAACTCAACTAAACCAAAAATAAATTACCTATATAATATGTCCTGGGAGTCTCCTTTGCGAGTTAAGGTGGCGCACCAGAGATAAATCAAAGAAAAACCAATAGTGAGAAAGCCATGAAACTGGAATCCTTTCAGGAAAATACAATGGTAAAGGAGTGTATGTGAGAGACACGAATACAATACTTGATAGGAAATGAAACAAAATAAATTCTAAGCAGACTTATCCCCATGGAAATTGAATCGAAAGCAGATGACCACATATACCTTCTGGAAAATTGTGCCAGTGTACCAAAGGGTGGAAGAATTTCAAACTTTCTATGCCTGGTAGAGTGAAATTTCGATGATAAAATGTAAAGAGGGGATTAGAGTCGAGTCTTATATCTCCATGGAAATTGAATCGAGAGCAGATGACCACATAGACCTTCTGGAAAAATGTGACTACGCCAGGGTACCAAAGGGTGGAAGAATTTCAAACTTTCTATGCCTGATAGAGTGAAATTTCAATAATAAAATGTAAAGAGGGGATTAGAGTAAAGTCTTACCTATAAAGCACCTATGTCATGTACACCAGTATCCAGAAGTAGGTGTCTAACCGAGACCTTACGAAAATCCAGTTATAGTTTACCTGAGAACATTAAAATATGGAAAGGAATGAAGAGGAAAGAGAAATTTTTTAATATACCCTTAAATGAGACACAAATGAAGCATTACCAATATTCCATAGAGGGTTTTTACCTGGTGGATTCCAGTGAGGAACGTGCACATAAGAAACAATATTTTGGTGATTAAGAAATTGGAAAAAACAAATGGTGAATGCATAAATTCAAAGAGTTAGAATATAAAACACAAGATATTGTATTTATAACCAAAGTTAATATCTTACCAATGGATAGGGTCGAACAGTTAATTATGAGGAAAATCCTACGTAAGCGGCGAGGAAATACACCAGGTGTCATTCCATATTTAATTTCCATGACACAAATCCTAAGTTCTAATTACGATAACGTTGCCGCAGGGCCAGGTGTTTTAACACTGTAAGGATAATTTGACTTATAGCTTCCAGGGAAACATTGTAGTTTTCCAAAGCCCTCACTGGTCAAATTATTCCCAGTTAACCACAGACTGAGTCAGAGGAAGGAGTGGCGCACAAATGAACAGGTAAACAAAAGAGAATAAGGGTTTAGGGTTTGCAAATCCTACCTTCAACCATTCGATCTCCTCGAGAAATCGGAACCACTCACGTAAAATCAAACTAACAGCCTACCTCTGATCCATGTGATCGACATGTGATGAAGAAGGTGTGGCGTAAATGGATTCGTTGTGCAACACCCAAGAATACTTCCCTTCTCATCATTTTCCACTTCAAGAATATAAAATTGGCACACGACATAGGCTTAAATCATATCAATGACCATTACCATGCTATAGGTATAATAATATATATACTATGGTGGATTTATCTAGATACCAACAACTCTTTGGGATAAATAGATGCGCACTCCATTACATATGGATCAGGTTGGTAACCACAAAAAATTCACAAGGCCCAAGCATATATATTTAAACTTGCAAGTATGGTAAGACTTTGGAAATATATATAATGAAAATAAAATATAGATATACGTTTTCTAGTGGAGTCATGTAGGTAATAGAATGAGAGTGGTAGATACCTAAGAAGAACAATATCATCTAGTGTTGAAGTTATAACTTCGTCATTATCATATTGAACTTGATAAACATAAATTGATCATTATCACAGTAAACCAAAAAACAAAAAAAAATAATGTGGAAAAAAAAGTGTATTACAGAGAGTAACATAAATGAGGAAGGGAGTCTTTTAGAAGAATGATGACACTAGAGAACATAACAGAAAAAAAATTAAGGATAAGGATATTTTGAAAGCTGAAATAGGAAAGAAAGGTGGCAAATCTGCAAGATAATGAAGAGGAACAAAACTAACTCTTCTAGAGATAGGAATATAATAGGAAAACCCATTTTGCCACAATTCCGAGAGAGTTTACGTAAGTGTAAAAGGAAACTGCTTAAGTGATAAAGTAAAACATTGTTACAAGTTGGGTTACAAAACCTAGTCCCCTGAGTTGAAGGCCTAGATAGATAGAGAGAAGAGATGGATTTAATTTCACTTTCCTCCATCTAAATAATATATTACTATGAGAATGACAAAATATAGTGGTCTTGCACCAAGAAAAATACTAGAAATGTTGCCCCATTTCTAGAGTCTACAATATAACCCTTAGTTGCATGCCTCCTAACCAAAAGTAACCATGCTCAGGTTTTGATGTGACTTACCTCCACCAAATCATCAACTAATATTCATAAATATCTACTTTGAAAGACTAATGACATGAGGTGGCAAGGAATGCATAGCATGTGTGAGGATCCTATGACAAGCTATGGAGACCAATAAAATTCATAAACACATCAACTAATTCATGTACTAAGTATTAGATGGTGGAATGGAGATTTCCCTCATACAAATAGCATAAACAAAATCAGCATAGCATCTAGCATGACAACTAGCCACCCCTCACCCTTTCTTGATTCTAATGCCCCAAAAAAATATAAATAATGGAGAATTAATATTTATTATTTTTATTTAAATTAAAAAAATAAATTTAAATATACATTTGTTTAATTGTGTCTATTAAAAAAGAAATTACATATAAATTAAAATTTCTTTATTATAATAATTTTCTTTTACATTTTTATAAAATTTATTTATTATAATATTTTTCTTTTATTTTTATTTTTTTATTAATTATGCTTTTATTATTATTTATTACATTTGCATAATTTTTTTTGTTAGTTACAAAATCACAAATTTAAATTAGATGATTTATAATTAAAAATATTGACATATTCTTGTCATTTCTTTTAATAAACATATAAAGTTTCCACAAATAATTTCCTTACGATTTTAAATGCATATTTAACTTTTCACATGTACCAAAATGTGATTATACATTTACTATGAGACTTGCTAATGGAGTCGTCTAACAAGCCGGAGGAATTGCCCGGACGGTCAAAATTGGCCGGAATCCGGGCCAAAAAAATTTAAAAAATCTTGCAGAAACAGTGTTTGAATCCTGATTTTGACATTGGAAATGGATTCAGCACCATCAAAAACCTGTAGGACACCCAAAATATTAAACTTTGATAGTTATAACATGGATTTAGAAAAATTCCTGCCGGATTTTTTGAAAATCTTATCGGAATTTTCATGATTTTCAGAGCGATTCCTCTGGCTAGTTAGACTAGGGCCTTGCTAATTGTCGAGACTCCATTACAGATGAAATTATGAAAAGTATGCCTCTTAGCATGATCAAAGTGATAACAACCAAATTGTACGAGGCACGATGTATGTAATTCAGAATCATTATGTAGGTAGAGATGAACACAACCTATACCATTAAAAAAAAATATTTATTTATTTATTAAATATATTTAGTTATATTATGTTTATTAGATTATATGAAAAACCATTAATGAAATTTTGAATATTTACCTTATATTTATTTAATTGAAAATTTAGAATTTAAAAATGAAATTTTATATTAAGTTAAATGTATATTTATTAAGCAAATAGGATTTATAATTATATTTTAAGTTTAAAAAAATACATTTTAAAAATTAAGAGTCAGAGATTTATATGTAGCAACATATATCCATATTCAAAAAAGTCAAGTACTGGTGATTAGTTCCACTTGGAAAGGCCTCGATGGGTCTCCGAACTATAGAAATCCTACAAAGCATTATCTTAGATAATACTAAATGTTGAGACTTGAACCAAGTATTGAGGATCATTTGGAATTGTAGCGTTTACTTCAACTATATGGCTCAGAGCAAGCACACATGGTTCGCTCCTACCGCAAAAGCTAATTTGTAGAGTTTTATGGGCTGATCAAATACATAGTTTTTGTGTTGAGTTGTCGGGAATGGAAGTATTTGAAAGCTGAATAATAAGTAGTGAGGGGAAATAGATTCCATTTTCAAGTGAAATATTTTTATTAACACTAATACCGAGGGATTTGATTTGCACTGCCTTACATACATCTACGTTGAATGAAAGTCCCGGTCAGAGAGTTTTGTGGGGGTCAAATATTTGATAAAAAACTACAACGTCGAAAGAGAGACTCGGTCTAGTGAAATATTAAATAGAAATTTATAGAGGTATCTTATGTAGATTTACTTTTGCTTCATTTACCTATACTTTAAAATTAGGGTTAACATTAAAAAATTTAACTTTTACATTAGATTTAGAAAATAAAAATTTAAAATCCTTGGCTGTGGGGTCGTGTATGAGATATTTGTTACAGTCCGTGCTCCTGGAGATGTTGCCCCAAGCTAACAGTTGAATTGGGATTGGGACCCTCTGTGCCTTGACCATTCTTCTATTGTATTGGTTTTGCCACTTTTTAGAGGTTTGTGTCTATGCAGTTTTATCATTGACACTGCCCCTGTGCCGTGGTTGGAAACCGAAATTGTCTAATGGCTTACTATGTATAGGGACAATTTCCTATTGTCGTGGTGTTGTCCGCATTACATATTGTATTGGAATTGTTTTTCTGGTGTTTAATTAATACCTTAAAGCTTACCATGTCTGGAAATTATAACACTTTATCTTAGTGTTATGTTCTATGAGTTTTAATTTAAGACCACATTGGTATAGGCTGAAGATGGAACGCCATAGAATGCATATTAATCATGGGGAGGGGTTTATGGCCCATAAGGATACAATAGAGCTTAAAAAACAGACTCAAGAGGTTGTTGATAATTACCCTGCCATAGTTCTCCACCAGAATGAAATCCATAATTAGAAATCTTGGGCTATTCAAGAAAGATTAGTTTTCTAAGATTTTGAGATCGTAGAAGATGTAGCCCTTTGGATTCTTGATGCCGGGCACACCCGGGAATGAAGAAAGATATATTATGTACTAACCTATATTGGAGTATAAGGATTACTATGCGAAATCTTGATGGAAAAATAGGCCGAGAGATACAACATATTTTCTAGTTTAGAGGATGTCAAAAGATACCAACGGAATCAAAACTATCATTTATAAAAAATTTAGGAGAGGATTGCTCATATAAAGCTCCATTAAACCAATTTCACATGATACTTTAAGGTTCAATCATAGAGATACAGTCCCGTGACTTCTTCAAACACTTGATTCTGCATGCTTATATTCAGTTTTTGTTTTTATAGTGCACTCGCAGAAAGCCTTGTTATATTTGTAATGTATAATTTATTGAATATTGCACAAATTACTTTATAGGTAGGTGGTAAAAAATATATAGTTTCCCATTCAGAAAATTGAGACCACCTACCCAGTGACATATAAGTTGATGATACCTCACTGATGTACATGGTTTGCTTGAATTTTTAAGTGTAATACAAATTAAGCTTAGAAAAACAAAATTAAAATTAAAAAAATAAATTGTTCATTGACTTTAAAAATTCTATTTTAGAGTAATGTTAATATTTATATTAATGGTAATATTATTATTAATTATAAATAATAATAATATTATTATTATATATTATTAACAACTTTTTTATATTATTGTTAATTATTAAGGTAATAATATTAATTGTAATATTAATAAATATCATTAATAATAATGGTAATAATAACAATAACATAACACTATAAACATTAATATTTTAGAAAATATTATTACAGGAACAAGAACTTTTGCAGAATCCTTAACTTCTAAATATCGACTGTGATAATTATACAACTATTTCATAAAGGAGTTGTCTTTAGTGCGACTTTTTGAAGTTTCACGTGCCAAAAACCGGTGATATATGGATTCAGCACCCTCAAAAACCTCTAGGACACTTCGATTGTGCAAAGTTAGCAATCAAACTTCACTTTTCAATAAATTCCTATCAGAATTTTAGAGAAATTACACCGTAAAAAGTCACCGTAAAAGCCTTCAAAAAGTTGCACTACAGACTACTCGTTTCATAAATGCCACAAACATAGATGTCTCGATAGACTTGAATCTATGTAGTTGGGGAAACCAATTATTCACCAAACCACTAGAGCTAAGATCTTGTGGAAATTAGTATTAAAAATATTATTGATAAATAAAATTAATAATATTTATATTAAGCTCATTAATAACCAGCCCACATACATATTAAATTTGGATCTATCAAGCATTGACAGGGATCAAATATCTCAAGGTGAAAACCTCCTTATTGAGTGCAAAACTTGAGGAAAGGGAACATTTGGTTTGTGGTCTTCCTTCAACCACCATTTCAGAAAGCACATATAGTGATTGGTTGTTATATAGCTTTGTTTTTTATCTATCTTCTTGGTGTCATAGATCCCCTTTCATATTGATGGGGGAATATTGGAAACATAATCATAGGGGTTATATAAATTTGAAACATTCACATGAGTGGAAGGCGAAAAGCCTGAAGTTCAAGAAAATAGTCATAGAATTCGAAGAGATATAATACCCCTAGTGTCACTTAGTGAGCAGGTTGGAAAATACTTAGTCCTTTTTAATTATTGTTGACTATTTGATAGTGGAATTTAAAAACATTGCATGATATTGTGATGATTGTAAATAATTGCTAAAAAAAAAATTACTTAAAAACCATTTGATGCACCATGTGAGAATAGGATAGAGTATGAGTTTATGGGAGGGACAAATTGTTGTTTATTGCACAACAAACTTTTTCAAGTGGTGAGAGATGAGATATTTTGATTCCCTTCATGGAGCGTGAGGAAAGATAGGAAAGTAGAAAAATAGGGCCACATAACCAATTTGAAAAAGTGGTTAGATAATGGCACTAAAGTCCAAGGAAAAAATTAAATTGGAAGAAGGCATGGATGTTAGGGAGGAAGATAGGTGTAATGGTTAAGTAAATGAACTTCAAAATACATTTGCGAGAGTTGGTAAGCTATTGGGAGAAATTTTGAGGTGTTAGGATATAATATTTGAGGAAAAAATACACCATTATCCTAATCAGTGTAAGGAGAGAAAAGAGATGGACACAATTTTATTGCATGAGCACGGTGATAAGAGTGTTAGGGAACATACTATAAGGAGCAGAATGGCATTGGTTATCTCCCTACAAACTCATACTATCGGCTATGGGATTTAAAGACTCTTGGTTTCTTAGTGACTATGAAAAGGAGGAATGTGGTGCATCAAATTATGTTGAATAGGTTCTTTTTTTATAATTTTATAATTTTGTATTTAGTTTAGAATATATGTTCCAAATTTCTATTTGCAAATGGTAGGAACTCTTTCATTTACATAGATTAATGCAAAATAAGATTTTTTAAATTCTATATTTGGATATAAGAAGATGTGCATGGAAGACAATAAAAAACATAAAAATGAGTAATTATTAGTGTAGTTTTTTTTTTCCATAGAAAAAAATCGGATTTTCTATATATTAGAGAATCACGTAGCATATGCAAAAGCATTACAAAAAACCAACCTAAACTCCTTCGATGAAGGAAAAAAAGGCAGTCACGACTACCTTGAGTACCCATGGGTACTTCTAAGGCTGCCAGAGCAGAAGAAAAATTCTGTCAACAAAATAAACGCTTCCGGTCTTTCATATCTCCCGGCATGTCACCGAAACAGAGATAATGAAAGAGAAACAGAGGCAAGTCTTCAGAGGGCTGAATTTAAACCAGATATAGCAATATGATAAACAGCTGAGACCGGTAGTGGACACTATTCCAATCCCACATCTTCTCAAAAGGAAACAAAAAGAAAGTTTTGAGTTTTTGACTGTAGACGCAGGCCTCCTCGGACGAGGAAAACAGCATGTTGAGAAGTTTTTTAGAACAATCTGTTCCATAGTTTTTATAAATAAGCATGACAGGACGATAAGTTCAAGCATAAAGTTTTAAAGAACAGCAGCTTGCAGAAAGAAAATATAATGCAGAAGATAACAACATCATCCAAAAACTGGCTGATCCATAGGAGTGATCACCCCCTTATCCATCTCTGTTACTGACCAGGTCCCCAGAGCTTGCTGTACACCTGCTTTAGATAAGGTATCTGCCTCCTGGTTTCTTTCCCTGTAAATGTGGCAAACAGTAATTTCATTAAAGAAACTTTTTATATTCAAAATCTCATTAAGCAAAGAAAGCAAAATGTAATTTCTGCATTGTTGAGTCCTGTTGAACCAATTCACTACATTCTTTGAGTCACCGAAGATCTGAACCTGTCTCATCTGTTTCAAGGAGAGCCAGCATAGTAAGTGGTGTAATGACTTGAGTTCAGCAAAATTATTAGTCCCCTGCCCAAGGCCTACTGAGGCTCGAAAAGATTTTTCAGAGGTTTCATGAATAACCAAACCTGCTCCGCATTGTCCATTTAAGTCTGCAGCTCCATCAAAAAATGCCCACGGAACAGATTCTCGGATGAATTCAGGCTGTATAGAGCGAGGGATGGATTGACCAGATGGGGATGGAATGCTGTCATATATAGCTGCCCCTGCCACAGCCAGATTCCCAATAGGGAAAAGAAGATCTTTGAAAATTACTTGGTTCCTTGCTAGCCACATGCCCCAAGCTATCAAGAGGGGTAAAGACCGGATTTTGTCATCAGAGGCTGCCTGCCACCACCGGTGCCAAGCTTGCTGTATACTGTCTCCTTCCCACCTGAGAGGGGAATTGATGAGTCTCAAGGTTTCAGCCCACAGGCTGACATTGAAAGGGCAAGTAAGGAATAAATGCAGAAAAGATTCCTCATTTGCTCTGCAAAGAGAGCACCAGCCTGGACCAATTTTCCCCCTTTTCTGCAAGAAATCCCATGTTGGTACTTTTTTCTGTAGAATACACCAGAAGAAGAGTCTGGTTTTTGCAGGACATTTTAACTTCCAAAGGAGCTTAGACCACCAGTCAGGGTCTTCCCAGCCTTGTTGGGACATCATCCATTTGTAACTCATCTTAGGAGAGTAGGTTCCTGTCTGTGCATGGACCCAGGCTAGCTCATCCCTTCCTTCTGAGATCCGAACATAAGAGTTTTGGAGATCCGACACAAAGAGGCTCCATTCCTCCCTCCATCTCTCCTCCAAATGAATTTCAGCATCTGTCAACCACCCTTGTCTCCAGATAGAAGTGGTCCAAGGGTTGGCCACCTGGTTCAGGAAATGATAGCCCCTTTCAGTCAAAAACAATTTCAGGTCATGTGATAAGGCATATCTTTCCGTGCAACCCACCCAGGGATCACATCCGATTCTCACCCGTGTACCATCTCCCACTTTCCAAGCAAGTCCTTGTTCTATTATGTGTGCCGAAGCAACTACTGCCTTCCAGACCACAGAGGCATTTTTGGAGGACTTTGCAGGATTTCGGGCCCATTCTATAGCAGTGGCCGGGGCTATGTACTTTCTTTTTGTAACAGTAGACCATAGAGAATCAGACGAGATAAATCTCCATGCCAGTTTTGCTGCTAAGGATTTTGAAAAAGAGAACAAGTGCTTAATTCCCCAACCACCCCATTCTTTTGGTCTCGAAATCTTGTCCCATGCAACCCAAGGTGTCACATGTTCGGTTTTGGATCCAGCCCATAAAAATCTGCTACACAATTTATCTATGGAGGCTAATATACCTTTGGGAACCCACATTAGACTTGCCCAGTACACCGGAATTGCCATCAGAACAGGTTTTATTAGGACTAGCCTCCCTGCTCGAGACAGCCATTTATGGCTCCACAGATTGAGTTTCTTTTCTATTTTGATCAGGAGCCATTTCCAGTCCTGAATCCTGTAGGTGTCAGGTTTCAATAGAAATCCCAAGTATTTAAAGCTTTCCTGCAGAGTTTTGACTTCGAAAGGAAGAAGAGCCCCTACACTACCTCTCTCTTCCAAAGACATTCCAGAGACTGTAAGGGTCGATTTTTGCTCATTGATTTTGAGACCTGTGGCTTTAAGAAAAAGGTCCAGAATGTTCTTGAGAGCTCTACAGTCCTCGGCACTGCCATTGCTAAATAAAATGATATCATCCACAAAGAGCAGATGGGTTACCCACAAGTTAAACGCCACTTCAATTCCTCTGACCTCTCCTTGTCTTTTTGCCCTGCTAATCATCAAACTTAACCCTTCAGCTGCCAACAAGAAAAGTAAAGGAGACAAGGGGCATCCTTGTCTTAGACCTCTCCCCGGATTGAAAAAAGATGAAGCTGCTCCATTAATTAACAAGGATATGGAGGAAGTAGTAATGCAGCTCATGATCCATCTAACAATATCATATCTGAAACCAAGGTGGGTCAAAAATAGGCGCAAGTACATCTAGCTTATTCTGTCATAGGCCTTTGATAAATCTATTTTAACAATTGCCCCTTTCTTTCCACTTCTTTTTGAGGTATGCAGAGTTTCTTGGGCAATTCCCACTGCTTCATGAATCTGTCTTCCATCCAGAAAGCCAAACTGCTCTGGTGAGATATGTCTTGATAAGAAGGGCTTCAATCTGGAGGCAATGATTTTGGCAATGATTTTATATACACAGGTGCAGAGGGAAATAGGCCGAAAGTCATCAAAAGAGGCTGGCTGATCTGATTTGGGTATTAGAGCTAGAAAAGTTGAATTGAAAGGTTGATAGATAGATCCAGAGGATCTAGATTCCTCCACCACCGCAACCAGATCATCCCCCAGGAATTCAAAGAAATGGAGAAAAAATTCCACTGTCCACCCATCTGGTCCAGGACTTTTGTCCTTCTGCATATCCTTGAGGATGTCCTCCACTTCCTGTTTAGAGACTACTTCCATGATGGAGTCATTGTCTTCTTCCTCAACATATCTTGGAAAGAATTGGGCAACTCTGATGACCTCCGCTATGGAAACTTCCTCCGGAGCTTTGAAAAGATTTTTAAAGTGATTTACCCCAAGGGCAGCCAAATCTTCAAAGGATTTTGCCAATTCCCCATCCTCTTTTTTCAGCTCCCAGATTGTGTTAGCAATCTTCCGGCCCTTTGCATAATTCTGAAAGAACTTGGAGTTTTCATCTCCTGCTTGCAGCCAAATGGCTCTACTTTTCAATCTCCAGCTTTCTTCCCTAATCTGGAGGA
This sequence comes from Pinus albicaulis, assembly GCA_034641835.2. Lineage (NCBI taxonomy): Eukaryota > Viridiplantae > Streptophyta > Pinopsida > Pinales > Pinaceae > Pinus > Pinus albicaulis. Next base: position 901,861,546 of record CM076573.1, on the reverse strand, counting down.
TTTTCCTCCGAGATGCTTCCAAGTCTTTTATTTTGTTCCGGGATTCCAAGGACTCATAGCCATTTCCATCCGAATTTTCCAGGAGATCTAGCTCAAAATTTATACTCTTGAGTTCTTCTTCTTCCTTCAAGTTCTTCTGCTGCGCCCATTCTTTTGTTGCTTGCTTCAGTCTCTTAAGATTATTAGAGAACAGGATGCTTCTGCTTCCCTCTTCGTGTTGATTGTCCTTTCTCCATGTTTCATGGAAGAGGGCTTCAAAGGAGGCATCCTTCAACCAGGAAGAGTTAAATTTAAACGGGATTCCAGGTTTTTTTGAAGTTCCTTTCAATTCCAGAAGAACCGGGAAGTGGTCCGAGTGACCCCCTTCCCTTACCCAGTGTCTAAAGACTGGAAGCCAATCCACCAGAGGTTCACAGAGAAGAAATCGGTCAAGTCTTTTGCCCACCCAATCAGCGCCAATACGTCTATTCCTCCAGGTGGGGCGCAATTTAATCAGAGGAGCATCCACCAGATGTGAGGAAGCCAGTTTATTTCTGAAGAAAACAGAGAGGGGGTCCGAGTGTGCATTAACACCCCAGGACTCCGAATCCCCAAGGGAGAAGTTCAGGTCACCCCCTATAATGAGATTAGGATGAAAGAGACAAGAGAAATTGAAAAAAGAGTTCCAAAAAAGTTCCCTCTCCATACAGGGCCCATAGACATTCAGGAAAAGGAGAGGAATGCACAACTCTCCAGAGTAGAGTTCCATTGCCAGGCAGTTTGCAGAACCCCAAGAGGAGACTTCCTTGAGCTTCCTCGAATTATAACCTGTTGCTACACCCCCTGACCTGCCTGAGGCATCGAGGGCTGAGAAGACCCAGCCAGGCAAGAGCTTCTGAAGAGAGCAGATTACATCTTCGCTTTTCCCCATAGTTTCTTGGAGGAAAATAACATCAGGATTGTATGAGTGCACAAGGTTTTTGAAGGCTAGCTTTTTCGGCTGGCTAGCTAAGCCTCTACAGTTAAAAGAAAGAAGGATCATCAGGGAACAGGGGGGGGGGTGGTGGCTCCGCTCTAAGCACCCCAGGAAAAGTTTTCTGCTTCCCGTCGGCTATGTCAATGACAGCTTTGAACTGGGCTTTTGAGAGAAACGATTTTCTTCCCCTTAACTTCCTTGGCCCAATTACAACGGGGTCCGAGGCAAAACCTCCTACAGCCTGACCCTTACCCTTTCTATTGGCCAAGGGGTGAAGATTATAAGGGGGATTGTCCACGGATTGGGTGCAGGGGATAGCAGCCGAGGTAGCAACCTCACAGGAATCGGCATGAGAAAAAGAAATCTCTGAAGATGGATGAACATCAAAGGAAGAGAGAGGGACCGAGATAAGTAGGCTATCAGTGGAAGCTTTTGAAAGGTTTAGCGCAGAAAAATCATTTACTATCTGCCTGGAAGGACCAGGCCTTTCTGAGAGAGACTGTAAGGATGAAACAGAAGAAACATCACAATAGGGGGGTAAAGAAGACATACCCGCCATATACGCCCCAGCAAGCTCGTCAGAATGTGGAGCCAGGGTGACCGGCGGAGTAAACTGAGTGGTGAGAGCAGCATTGCCTTCCGGGAGAGGGTCCTGCTCCATTAAATCTTCATTAGCCCTCGTCTGTTCTACTGTATGCTCAGAAGCCTTCTGCTGAAACCCCCGAAAACCCTGTGCAGTAGTTCCCTGAGAACGGACGGGTTTCGATTGTCGACGACGGCGTCGGTGTCCCAATGGACATTCCTTCGCAAGATGGCCGCACTGATGACACCGTAAGCAGCGGAACGGAAGGTTTTCATAATCCAGGATTTGAAGGAATTCTAGATCCCTGTATTTTAATGTCATTGCGTCCACCAAACCCTCCTTTGGATTTAGGCTTACCAACACACGATCCAAGCTTCTAGGCTTACCAACACACGATCCAAGCTTCTATCCTTGGTTATGAGGTAAGAGTTATCATAATCCAGATATTTACCCAGGGTATTACCAATTGAAACGAACACTGATTCCGTCCAGAACTGTAAGGGGAGTCCCGGAAGCTTTACCCAGACAGGGGACTCCGCCAATTTCTCCTTCTGCGCATCAAAAAGAGGCGTCCATCTGCGGAAAAGTATGGGACGCTTCCCAAAACTCCAATTCCATTCGAGTACCCAGTCCGCATGAGGTTTACTGTCAAAGTGAATGCTGAACCATCCCCTTTCCAGAACAAGAATCTCTGTGGGCTTCCCCGGAGCTTCTTTCCACTCAGAATTAACCCAATCCTTAATGTATTCGGCCGAGTACTTTCTGCCTCTTACCCGGCCAACCAGAATAGTCTCGGTAGCGTCCATTGCTTGTTCTATGCTAATGTCTGCCCCCAGAAGACAGCACGGCCGAATTTCTTTCTTCTTGATGGACTTCGGCTTCTGTTGCTTTTCCCCCACGACTTTCTTGAAAGCGCCGTTCGATCCCTCAGAATTTGAGGTAGGGGCTTTCGGTGCATCCGATGGTATCGGTCCTTGACCCGCTTCTTCGAACGCGGCAGGAGCTTCTCCTTCCTCAAAAGTCCTCTGAAGATTTCCTTCAACTGTCCCAGCCTCTTTTCCACAAGTTACAGCTTGGGGGTTCGATGTAAAGGTCGCCACCCTAGGGTTTCTTTCAACCCCTTCACCATTAGTGGCCCAGACCTGTCGATTTGGAGCTGCGACGACTTGAGGGAGGCTTAAAGACAGTCCTCCGCCCCTTTGAGACCCTTCTTGAAACTGAGGTGCAGAAAGCCATGAAAACCCTTGCCAAGGGTGCGCTTGACCTTGCAGAAAATCACCGACTAGAGCCTCTTTTCCTATAGATTGTGAGCTGGAAGCACCTTGTAAACCAAAAGTTCCTACTATATCTTCCAAACCACCCGAAAGCTTGGGACGAGAGATATTACCTTGTTCCTTATTCGAAGAGCTTATGCAGGAGAAAAGTTTCAGAAGTTCCGCCCGGTCTTCAACTGCTCTCAACTGTTCCTGACTCTCCACAGGAAGTGCGCCCTCTCTCCGAAATCCTTGCCAAGGGCTCAGTATGTTCTTGTCACGACGACCATGTTGAGTGCTTCCGGCAAAAACCTCGTTGCTGGGTCCCTGTAGGGCTAAATTCTTCGGGAAGAACAAATCTAGGTTCTTCGATGAGACCTCGTGACCCCAACACGTCAGAAGGTCCTCTGGCGCGGGTTCAAGCTCCAGAGATTCGCTATCAAACCCCATTCTTGCCGCGCCTTAACAAACTTAAAGCAAAACAGCGTGAAAACCGCCACCGTCGCAAAACCCTTGTTGACAAAACGCTACGCAGTAAACAATGACGAGTTACAAGGGTTAACCCCATCCTATGGTTGAGAAACTCAGGTACCCGGTTCCAACCTTGCCACCGCTACCTCGGGTCCAGAGAAAAAATTGGTGTTTCAGGTTATCGAGTACAAGGGCTGACATACTTACTGTCGCCGTAATCAATGAAAAGCCAGAGTCATGATGACTAGGGCCGAGGCCTGAAAATCTTGACCGCCATCGCCCGGAGCTCCAGGGAAATTTGAACTTGATTTAGGTTAATTATTAGTGTAGTTGCATTGTGCATAAAGAAGAATATTATTTTATATGTATATCCTAAATAAATTAAAAGGAGCTGATCTAAAAAATTTAGAAGTGTATGAACAATTGTTATGTATCCATATCAAAAATAGCACATAAACATAAGAAAAGATAGATCGACGACTATATAATACGTCACTTAGAGGGGTGAACTTCCCTTTACATCACATAAATGAACAATTCTTGGGTGATTCAAATTTCAATACTTACTTAGTATATATAGGAGTGTAGAGGAGGGAAAATTTTAGGGGCTAGTATTTGCAAGTTGCTAATATTCCATTCCAAAAAAAAGATTTGCCAATTTCAATTTTTTTCTGAAAATAATTCGCCCAAATTTTATAATATAAAATTATTTTACCTTAAAAATCGCCAATATTATATAATGTCCAATATAAAATAATTAGAAATATAAATATTTTTACAAAATTATTGTCAAACATTTTAAAATTTGGATATTAGGGATTAGTAAGCCAGGGTTGTTAAACTTTAAGGTGAACTTTCATCCTTAAAATTTTCCCTTGTCTAGAGGGTCAAAATATAATTAGGTCCTACATAACAATAATAATATAACAGCTCAACAATAACAATAGTGGGCTTCTATGGGGCACAACAATAACAATATCGGGGTTACACTAGTATTATAGGAAAGGTATAATACACCCATCTCCTTCAAAAAAGTGTTGTCCTTGACATAGGAGTAATTCTAGATGCTTTTGTATGAAATATTCATCCTCCCATGTGGAATATTTAACAAGTAAGTTCTTCCACTTAATGAGATACTCTGAAATTGATCAATTTAGTTGCTACTAGATTATTGTTTCTATGATTTCTTCAGGCTCCAATATGATTTTTCCTTCTTCGTCAAGTTCTAGAAATATAGTTTGAAGTGGCAGCTTGTCAACTATAACCTTATCTAGGAATGAAGCATGGAAAACTAGGTGTACTCGTGAAGATGTAGGCAGATCTAATTTGTATGCCATAGTATCAATATTTTGCAACACCTTGTAAGGGACATAGTACTTGGGTGATAATATCCATCTTATTTTTCTTTAGGGACATTTTTTTGTATCGTTTAGCCATAAATATACCCAATTATCCACATCAAAATTTATTTCATTGTGATAGCTGATTTCTCCATTGTTTCATTCGATTTTGCACCAAAGTTAGGTTATCCTTTAAGAGTTGGAGAATTTTTTTTTGATGCTTGATGTGATCTTCTGCTACTTTAAACTTAGAATTATCTCTTAAAGATGATGTGATGAATAGTGGATGATATCCATAAATTTCCATAAATGGGGTAATTTTTCTGTAGTATGGAAGGAAGTATTATACCACCATTCTACCAGACGTAACCACTTTACCCATTATGTTTGTTCATCATATAGAAACTAATGAGATACAATTCCAAATGTTTTTTTCAATATCTCAGTTTTCCCCTTAGATTGATGATGATAATATGAGCTATGAGCTAATTGGGTACCAAGACAATAAAATAATTATGTCCTAAAATTTCCAGTGAAAATGCGATCTCTATCACTTACAATAATATTTGGGTTTCCATGTATCTTTTGAATTGATTCCACAAATGGAATGGTGATTGTACTAGAATATAAAGGATGAGATAGTGCATTAAAGTGTGGATACTTGATAATTCTATCTATTACCACCATGATGACACTTCTTCCTTCATACTTCAGTAATCTTGTGACAAAATCCATTGAGACCTCCTACTAATGTTGATTTCAAATCACTAATGGTTGTAAAAGACCCAAGATCTTAATTTTCTCAACTTTATTTTGTAAAATATCCAAGATTTCCCTATGACACCCCTTAATTATATTTCCTTTCTTTCCAAGAAAAAATTAAAGAAAATTTGTTGAAAATTAAAAGTTATCATCCCGAAAGATTATAACCACTGGACTCCTGTTACAACATCAGAACTACCCATTTTAATGGAAACCATTATAATATTCAATAAATATTCCCCCATGGTTATATTGATATTTTGGAACTTCCCTGAGTAATTTATAATTCCTCCATTTGAAACACCTGACACTCTGGATTTGGATATAGAAAGCAATTCAAATCCCTAGAAACATTACAATGAATAAAATTATGGGTAGTAGCTAAATCAATCAACACTATTATATTTTTCTTCTTGATATATCCTTCTATATTGAGAGTTTGAGGAGTGGTAATTCTTGCCAATGCATTACAATATATGTTGGATTCATTTCTTCTTTTTCAATCACTAGGGTTGGTTCTTGGTGTATATCTTATTATTTTGATGATTTTTGTTCCTTCCTCCTCTTCACAATCAATGTAAAATAATTTCTTCTAAGCATACTTATGGCATTTAATATATTTTATATCACAATTGTAACAAATCCTTTTTTCTATTTATTCCTCCAAATGTTGTGATGTCATCCTTGTAGGTTATGGGATGCTAAGAGTGACAACACTTTAATTTTTTTAGTTATGAGTGGTAGACCTCCTTGTTGCTATAAGTTTTCTTTCAACTTTTATTTCCACCATGAATGAATTCTCCAATGACTTAGATTCCTGAAGATGAACCTCATGTTGGATGTTATCCTTAAAAGTTCCAATGAATAAATCAATCATATGCTCCTACGGAATATAAGTTACCTTTAAATCTTTGAAAGTACTTAGTGTGCTACCTAACTGAACCCTTTTGTCTGAGATTTATCAATTGGCTAAAGAGTATTTCTCTTTATGTCCTCATAACGTGCTATCAATTCCTCCGTAATTTTTTTCATGTGATAAGTGATTTACGAGAAAAAAAAATCGATACCACAGAAATTAGTAGGTTCTCAATGTAAATATGAAATGTGTAGTTTTTTTGTGTGTTGCGCATCATGTATATCAAAGAACCACTACATCTATAATATCCATATTACTATATCCTTTCTATCAAACTTATATCAATCCTTGGAATATGGTTGGTCTTCAACCCAAATTTAGATTCGCTAAAATAATTATTCACATTCCTTTTGTTCTCATCATTGGTTTCATGGAATATCTTGTCACCGCTAGGAAGCCTTTCTTGTAACAACTTTGTCAAACCTTCCTTCAAACCTCCCATGCCGACTTTTAAACCTTCCATGTTCCCTTTTAAACAATCCATGTGCCCTTTTAAACCATGCATGACCCCTTTTATATTTTATTCTAAACAATCCATCTTAACATTAATGTATCATAATTCATTTTTGTTTTCTCTCTGTGATATCAAAATTTTTTGTACTTATTCCCGCAACTTTGATATATCATGCTACATTTATTTTTATTCAGGAAACAAAATAGAGCTTTCTGAGGGCTTAATGGGTGTATAATTTATTTTTTTGAGGAATTTCGGAACCAATTAATGATATATATTCTCAGTATTCCATTTGAATCACTTCAAGCCTATTTTTGAAATAAAATCTATGCAAATTTGAAAATAAACACCTTTTAGAGCTTAATTTTGAGCTTTTTGATAAGGCTAAACTTGAAACTATTTATCTATGTATTTTTTCCTCCCAAGGTATCGAATTTTGTTCTATAAGCAATTTATGCCAACATTGGATTATTCAAGACAAATTTATTCCAATTCTCCCACGATGACCTGATTATGGAATGGTTTAGTAGATTGAACTTGTACACGATGCCACAGGTTAATTTTTTAACCTTCACCCCTTAACCTCATATTAAGGAAACTAAAGTTAATTCACTTTCAGATACCTTTTAAAAAATTTAAATCCAATTCTCAAAAAACAAATTATCACGATGTTCCCTATAACACTTGTTTGAGACTAAATTCTAGAGCATGTAGAAACCCTAATTTTGTTGGACCCTATCTATGAAAATATAGTGAATCTAGGTCTTAAATTGTATCCATATGTTCATCAAGATTGATTCCTCACTTTAGGGGAAATTTGACGTCTAAAATGGGATTCCTAAGGAAATTATAAAATAATAGTGGAAATAATAAAATAATATTATATTACATCATCAAATTTTAGAGGGAAAAATAGAAAAACTATTTTTTCAACTTGTATTTCAACTTATCTCCCTATGGGTTTACTCAAATTTCAAGCGTCAACACTCGTTTGATGAAAATTTTGATTCCTTATCCCAGGAAAACCCATGTTCCATAATTTCGGTGGACCCTGCTACACGAAAAATGAGAAATACATGAAAAATGTGATTGCAAACACTCTTTTTCATGTATTTCTCATTGTTCGCATAGCAAGGTCCATCGAAAGTATGCAAGATGGGTACTTTTTGGATGAGTAATTAAATTTTTCATCCAATTATTACTCCCGCTTGAAATTTGAGTAAACCCTTACGAAGATAAGTTGAAAATACGATTTTGAAAAGTAGTTTTATTATTTTATTATTTTTTAACATTTTTACTTTTTTACTCCAAAAATGGTAAATCATCCCCCATGCTTGACATCATCATCTTAAATCCTATTGGCTTTTATAAAGTTTATTTTGGTTGTACATTTTTTTTAGGAGGCCCATTTTAGACCTCAAAATTCCCCTAGTGTGTGATATCAATTTTATGGTCTGAAACTTCATAGAAGAAAGGTTATAGTGAACATTCCGCAATGACCCATTTGAAGGAAAAACAACCCTAGGATCAAGAGCTCAGATACCAAATGTTATGTATCCATATCCAAAATATCACAAAAACATAAGAAAATATATAACAAAGACGAGATAATTAGCCACTTTGAGGGTAAAATCCCCATTTACATCACATAAATGAACAATTATTAGATGATTCAAATGGAAAGACCTCCTTGGTATATATAGGAGTCTAAATGTTCAAAATATAATTAGGTCCTACATATTAATAATAGTGTAAGGGATCAAAAATGACAATAGTGGGGATTTATGGGGCACAACAATAATAATATTGGGGTCACACTAGTATTATAGTGACCTAATAACAAAAATATCCAATGTTATTATTACTATTTTATATAAATGTATAGTTTAGTAATTCAATAGAATGGTTTGTATTACTATATTTTTCTTTATATACATTAAAAAATATATTTATATGACCACAAATCTTCTATCTACAAGGTCTCATAAAAGAAATAGCATGGCTACATTGAGAACAAGCGATAAGGAACATGATCATTATCTATAGCTATAAAGAAAAAAATAAAGGGGTGTGCAGAACTAAGATAAGATTATATTAAATAATAGGGTCATTGCATAAGAGTTAAGTCTTGTGTTAAACAAAGATTTGTCTATTGCCTAATCCATGAAAAATCTATGGATCCTTACTACCATTTGTGTTTACAAATTGTAAATCCATTATCTTATGTTAATGTCGGTTAGGATTAGAATATATAAGGTTACCATGGATATGAACCTGTTAATCAATACAAGACATTGTGTGTGTGTGTGTGTGTGTGTGTGTGAGCTTCAATATGACCATTTGGCCATATCCATGATTATACCTTTAATAATAATATTAAATTAAATTTTAGTGGGATTTGTGAGTTTTTCGCAAGAAGGACGATGAGCTCTGTTGTGTCTTCGAAATGAACAACTTGTAACAAGAAAAGGGTTGTGTTAAATGGAGGTTTTGTAACCCTTATCCTTAATATTAATATTGAAAGTGAAACTATGTGAGTTATTACCTATAAAAAACCATGTGGAAAATTTTTAATGAACCCATAAGTGAGAATAAACTTAAATATTTCATTATTGTGGAAGAAATATTGTTAAGGGTAACAATTACCCTTAAATAATCAAACTAGAACTAATGCCATGAATATTGGGCCTCTTACAATTCCACATCCATTTATTACCAATTGCAATGGTTTCGAGTATCGAACAAAAACATGCATTCAGAGTAAATTATGTTTGACAAAAAGTGGTGGTCATTGTTTTACCATAATGAAAACCACCTTTCACTTTTCCTCTGGCATCTCGGTATGATCAGAAACACCATGGAGGAACCTGAAAATACATGGAGGAAAATATTATATAAATTGATGAACTAAAAATCTTAAACATAACAAAATAAACACATCAAAATGTAGGGAAGAGTTTTCAATATGCAAAACCAAAAAATAGACTAAGGCATGAATTATTAACATGATGTTGACGAATGACCTGGGTGGATCACCCACCATATGCATGCGAGAGAAAAAACCTCAAACCACATGCTACCAATGTCCAATGTTTCACTAATATATTGACCAAGGATTATACATGAAACCAACAATGAAGATAGTGGTTTCCAACTTATAGAGGAAGGATCCGCCATATATTTGTGTATCATTGAACGATTTAAGATCAATTTTTGAGATCATTTACATGTAGAAAATGGTTAAAATTTTATGGTTGAGCTTTGTAAAACCAATACCAGTAATAAATTAGATAAAAAATGATGTTAACCTTGAGCACGCTAGACATGGCGTGGGCCGAATCTACTAGAATTCCACCATGTATAATTAATATGGGTGTGACATGGAGGCCTTACACTTTGTCATATTATGTATTCTATCCTACATGAAACATGTATAACATACCATAACCATGTAAAATATTAACAATTCTATGGTCATGGAAATTAAAGCATAAAATCTTGCAACATATACATATATGAGTATGTTACAATGAACAGACTTAGAACTTTCACAGTAATATCATTAATTTTTTACCATCATTTTCATGCTTTTATAAGGGAAGAAATCCACTTTGAGTGAGTATTAGAGTAATGAATAATTAATTTAAGCATAGAGGTTAAAACTTAACAAAGAAAATTATGCAAATAACATGTAATGTTCCAATGTTGATATATATATCTAACACTTTTAATTGACATATAAGAGATCTTGTAACAACCCTAGGTTAAAATTTCATGTAATGAAATTAATAAAGGCTAAATAAGACCAAGATCATGGGACATGTATTCCAAGATGAATGTTGGGAAAAACATCCTAGTGGGTCTTCATTTTGGTTTATTATGGGTAAGGAAACTGGAAAAGGCATTGAAAAAGGTAAAGAGGCATTAATTGGTATTTATTTATGAAAATAAAGGAAAATAAGAGAAAAGGGAGATGAAGGGTGACATATTTTCATGAGGAGGAAAATGAAGGAAAAAATAAGGAAAATGAAGAAAAAAGGCACCTTAAGGATAAAAATGCTTTTGAGGATCAGTTCACAACCTTTTGTCAATTTTGTCTTGGAGCTCTCTTCTATTCTCTCATTCTCTCATAATATTCCACACTTAGAGCATTCTTGGAGCACTCTAGCATTGGAGAAAGGAAGGAAAAAGAAGGAAAAGGAAGCAAAGAAAATAAAGGGAAAAAAAGAAGGAAGGTTGGATCAATCAATTTTAGGAGGAAGACTTACAGGTAACAAGTTGCATGTGTGATTTCCTAGCTGGTTAGAGAATGCATGGTACATGCATATATGTATTTGGTTTTCTTCCTATCATCGACATGGGTTTTTCCTAGTGTGACAGTGGTTTTAGCCTTGCCTTGCCACTTTTGGATAGCCATGGTGTGATGAGGTTTTGATTTTGTTGATATTTGTATTTCTAGATGGTTTTGGAACTAGGTGAGGTGGTCTCAAGAAAATTCCCACGCCTTGGGGTGGAGGTGGTTTAATCTCATGGAATCCATCAATATGTGGGAAGAGACAAGAAAATTAATTAAGGTATTAGTGAATAAGTTCTAAGGAACCCAAGACTATTTTTGGCTTAGTGATCTCTTGAGAGGTTTTGGTAGGATCAATGTAGTCTAACGATGGAGGTTGTTTAATCTCCGAGAAGCCCTAATTTTTTTATGTATTTGTTAACTTATGTGATATCTTAACTAAATTTGGAGAGATTACAGGAGCATGAGGGTGGAGGTGGTTTAATCTCTAGAAAGCCCTGGGTTTTATGTCTTGAGTCCCACATTCATGCTTGGAATATTACACAGGGGTGATTGGTTGAAGGAAATATTTGGTTCAACTCAATCTATGGTCGGGTGGTACATGGAAGTCCTTAAGTTGGTTGGAATTTGGATATGTTAATAATATATATTTTCCTATTGTATTTCATGAGTATCTGTGCTTGTTATTATGTTGCTTTAATGGCTAATATATCATGGTTATTATGTTGGTTATGTGCTAGTTATAAGCATGATTCCATAACAGGTTCTACCTTTGGATCTTTATATGTTTTTTTTTTATGAATGGTTATTAAATTCATGAACTAAAAAATGTTAATGTAGTTATTATGAGATAAAATTATACCTTCTTGATTATTCTCAGATAATTTTTAGACCCCTATGTTCAGATATGCATTCATGACCTGTATATTACATGTTCTCAATATGTTTGATGAAATGACTATCATGGTTATGCCTGGGTAGGTCAAGTATTTGATCAAGTCTTGAATGAATGAATTTCTATTAAAGTTAATTATCATTCTCGAAAGTATTATTGAGCTCTGGGCAATGGTCTAGAGGTTGGCCTAGAATTTAGGCTCAAAATCTAGGACCCCACCCTCTGAACTAAATATTTTAGGTCACAATCGCTACCTAGTAGGCTTATGAAAGTGGTTAGAACCCCTAAACCACATGGGAGGCCTTTTCATTCATGTGATTGGGAGTCGAGGTCACTAAAATAGAAATTTAGCTTAGGGTTCAGGCACTGGGAGTGGTTGGCTAGCTCTTGGGTGTCCTATATCTCCTGAGGAAGGTCAACGAAGTTCAAATTTCTATTTTGTTGACCTCCTTAACTTTATTTAGGAGGTTGAATCATGTCATAGTAGCCTACAACTCATGTTCACCCCGACAGGCTGGTAAAAGTGGATATATGTGGGTGGTGGAATTATAGATTGGTATCATAGCATGGTTCAAGCACTTGGGATTGAATGGGAAGAATGTGTTTGTCATGCATGCACGTCAATGCCTCTATGGTTGTTATGCATGAATTGTCATGGTTAGTTTTTTCATGCATGAATTTTCATGGTTAGGGTTGTCATGCATGAATTTTCATGGTTAGGGTTGTCATGGTTATGGTTGTTATGTGTGAATTGTCATGGCATGAATTGTCATGAGGTCATTGTGTCCAGTTGTTGCTATCATGTATGATTTCGATATGTTTATATTATTATTTATATATATGTATCGTGCTAATATGGTTGATCTTTAATACGAGATAACCTCCCATGAACTTCATTTAGGTATGCTTATTATGTTTGTATTTATTTTATCTGACATGGTATGTTTACAAGAAGAAGAAGATCAGATATGACTAGAAAAATGGTGGATTGTGGTTCAGCAGACTCTCCTTATAGATCGAATGAGAATTTGAAAGATGAGTACTCTCCAAACATAGTGGACAACTTGAGAAGTATAAAGGCAGAAATCCAAAGTTGTAAGGTGGACAATGAAAGGATCATTCATTCATAGGAAAGTCTTTCTAGCTTACAACAAAAACAAGTATAGGTCATTGTAATTATCCTTCAGATTTTTTCAAGCTTACAGAGACATGGATAACCACAAAACAATTATGGCCAAATTGTAAAACTAATGGGGCATATGGTAGTAGGTCTCATGGTGGTCACGGGTTAGATAGGTATGACATAGTCATAGATGGCAGGTTCTTGGGTACACCTGAAAGGAGTGGCAACGGATATGGATTCTACTCTGGTTTTTGTTTATATAGGTATCATGGTCATCATCATTATCATCTTTAAAGGTGGAGTGAGAGGGGAAATTTTCTATAAGAGTTAAATAAATTCAAGCCACCTACATTTAATGGATAGTTGAAGAAGTCAGAAGATGTAGAGGCATGGTTATTGGGAATGAAGAAGATATTTGACCTGTGTGACTATACCGAGAACATGGAATCTATAATAGGCATTTTCAGTCTCAAATGAAAAGAAAAAATCTCATGGAGAGATGTGAAACATGTCAGAGACATCAAGATTACATGTCAGAGGTGTTTAGTTGGCATGAATTCAAAATTATTTTTTGAAAGAATTACCTATCAAATAGATACTATGACAGTAAGGCCAAGGATTTCTATGAGCTGAAGATGGGATCAATGATAGATGAGTAGTACACATCTATGTTCCTGGATTTGTTGAGGTATGTTACTTATCTTAAGGATGATAAGGAAAATGTTTAAATTATTATTAGTGGATATCCATTAGCATTCAAGGATCATATTGAGTATGATGAGCCTTGGTCACTGGAGGAAGTCATTGGGAAGTTGAAACACTATTATGAGCAATCTAAGTTTAATATTGAGTGTAACAAAGGTTGGAAAGGGAATGGTAATACTAAATGAAAGTGGCCATTGAAGCGAGGAAGACCACAGGATGCAGGTGAAAAGGAAAATGTTGCACCTTATAAGAAGTTTAATGTAGTTGAAAAGGGACATGGGTCGTAGCCTGGAAAGTATAAGAACAAAGGTAGTGGGCCTTTGCAAAGCTAAATATGTGCAAAGGATCATCTAAAGAAGGATTTTCCATTGTATCATGGTGGTAGGCCTCATATCTACAATGCCTCGGAGGTGTAGATAGTTGGGGAGGTTGGGTAGAGCATTCCTCAGATCTATGCAGCATTTGATAACAAGCAGGCGAATCACCAGGAATCTATTATTCATATGGAAGGTAAGCTCTATTCTTGAGTTGTTTCTATTTTTATTTACCCTGGATCTAATTATAGCTAAGTTAGTGTTGATCTGGTGGATAAGTGTGGTTTAAGAAAAAAAGTGCATGCAGGATCTTGGTTGGTGCACTTAGATATATGTACTAAAAAAATAGTTCATCATTGGGTAAGAGCTTGTGCATTTGAGATGGATGGTATGCCTATGTCAACACCTTTGAATGTGCTTCCATTGTGAGAATATATTATGCTTTTAGGTATGAATTGGTTGTATCTTCACAGGATTAAGGTAGATTTTTATGAAAAGGCTATTGAGTGCATGGATGATGATGGAGAGAATACGATATTGCAGGGTAACAAGAAGCCTACATCGGTGAGAATGGTTAGAACTATGCATGCAAAGAATAATTGTAGGAAAGGGTGTGCATTATTTGTAGTTCATGTTTCCAGTGATAAAGCTAAGTATGTTGAGGATGCAGAAGTCTTGAATAGGTATCCAGTTTTGCAGTAGTATCAGGATGTATTCGTAGCATATATTTAAAAAATTTTTCCTCAAAGAGAAGTGGACCTTTCTATTGAGTTTGTACCAAGAGGAGCACCAACGTCAAGATGAGCACTCCAGAGCTAGTGGAACTGAAGTTTTCATTAAAAGTAAATGCTTGACAAGGGATACATTAGGCAAAGTGTATCACCTTGGGGTGAACCAATGTTGTTTGTGAAGAAGAAGGATGGTAATCTCAAGTTGTGCATTGATTATAGGTAACTGAAGAAATTTATGATCAAGAACAAATATCCATTGACAAGGATCAATGACTTGTTTACAAATTGAAGGGAGAAAAAGTGTTCTCAAAGATTTATTTGAGATCAAGATATCATCAGGCATGTATCAAAGAAGAGGACATCTATAAGACTAATTTCCAAACTAGGTATGGAAATTATTAGTTTGGTGTGGTTTCTCTTGGTTTGACCAATGCTTTAGATATTTCTTGTGTTTGATGAATAGTGTGTTGCATCCTTATCTAGAAAAGTTTATCATTTTATTCATTTATGATATATTGATATATTACAAGAATGAGAAATATCACTTCGAAAAATTCGCACGCACGGGATTCTCTTAATGAGCCTCTAACATATCACGTGTATTCATGGCATACTAAAAAATACCCTTAATTTGAACACATATTGGAAAATACTTCTAAATATAACATTACTTAACCCCTAGCAATATGAACGCAATACACCTTCCCAATTAAAAAAAACCCCTACTTTCACTAGATATTGTAGGTATTCATTTGTTTATGAACATTTTTTTTACACCCCTTTATAATTTTTCAATAACTTTGAGCTCAATTTTGATAACTTCTAATATAAAACCCTTTACCCCCTATTATATGCTCAATATATTATGTTATTTTTTCCTCAATATATATCCCTCAATATGAATGCATGTGGTATCGTATTTCTCCCCTAGTGAAGCCCCCATGACTTTTCAGTAGTATTGATATTTTTAAGAGAGCATCAGTCGTATATGAAAAATGACGTGTCTGCGTTCGTTGCAAGGTGTTTGGATTGTCAACATGTAAAAGTAGACTGTAAGAACTCAGGTGGTTTATTATAACCGGTTCTGATTCCATAGTGGAAATAGGAGCTTGCCACAATGGAATTAATTACATTATTTTCGAGGAAATATAGACAACATGATTATATTATGACTATGGTTGATAGGGTCTCAAAGGTAACACAATTAATTCCAGTGAAGTATACTAATTTAGCTAGTGAGGTAGCATAGGTATTGATAAAGAATATAGTGAAACTGCATGGTATTCCTAAGAATAATTTTGTTAGACATATATGTCAAGCTCACTTCTAGGTTTTTCGAGGAGTTATTTTTAGGTTTGGGAATAAAGTTTGCCTTCACTTAAACTTATAATCCATGGGTATGTGAATATAAAGAGAGGGTCAACAAGGTTCTGGAGGACATGTTGAGAATGTATGTTATGCACCAATGGAGGAGGTGGGAGGAGTATCTTCCACTATTTGAGTATGCTTACAAAAATGGGTATCAGGAGTCACTGAGGATGAGTCCGTTTGAGGCACTTTATGTGTGGTGTTGTAATAATCCCATCAATTGGAGTAATCCAGTGAATAAGGTACCAATTGGACCAAACATGTTGGTAGAAATGGAACATGAAATATAGGTTATCGAGAAGAATTTACAGGAAGAACATGATATAAAAAAGAGTTATGTAGATCAGAACAGGGAATTAAAGGAGTTTTAGGTCAGGGAACATGTGTATTTGTGCATAAAGCCCAAGAAGAGCTCTTTGAGGATTGGGTTATATGCCAAGTTGGTGCCTCACTCTTGGGGATTTTGAGAGGATTGGACCAGTGGCCTACAAAATTGCACTACCTCCGAAAATGAAAGTACGTGATGTTTTCCATGTGTTATTGCATAAGAAGTATGTGAAAGATGTTTTTCATGTGAATGACTGGTCTATATTAGAGATGGATCTAGAAGGAGAATTCCATCCAGAATCCTAGTGTATATTTCCGTGGGAACAACTCATGCTCTGGAACTGCACAATCCATCAAGTGAAAGTGCAGTGGAAGCACTTTGGGACTGATGAAGCAACATGAGTGATGGTTGGTAAGATGTAGGCTATGTATCCTTCATTTTTTGTCGGTTGAGGAAAAGGAGTTTTGGTATATGTATATATCTATGCATGGTTGTTATTGTAAATACCACAATGAGTTATGTTATAGATCTCTAATAATTGGTATGGTTGTCATGTTTTCATATTTTTCATGATGGTTTCTGTTTTCATTTTTTTGTTCATCATAAATACTGCATGGTGTTAAGTTATAAATCTCCAGGGGTAGTATGTTATGACTTTCAAAAAATTTGTTGTCCATAATGGTCATTGAGCATTGAGGATGATGTTTCCCAAAGAGGGGGGGTGGGGGGGTTGTAACAACCCCAGGATAAAAGTTCATGTAATAAAGTTAATAAAGGAAAAATAATACCAAGGTCACATGACACATATTTCAAGATGAATGCTAGGAAAAACATCTTAGTGGGTGTTCATTTTGGTTTATTATGGATAAGGAAATTGGAAAAGGCATTGGCAAAGGCAAAGAGGAATTAATTAGCATTTATTTATGAAAATAAAGGAAAATAGGAGAAAAGGGGGATGAAGGGTCACAAATTTGCATGAGGAGGAAATTGAAGGAAATATTAAGGAAAATTAGGAAAATAAAGGCGTTAAGGATCAAAAGGATTCTAAGGATTAGTTCATAACTTTTTGTCATTTTCCACTAGGAGCTCTCTTATATTATCTCATTCTCTCATACTATTTCACACTTAAAAATTTCTTGGAGCACTCTAGCATTCAGGAAAGAAAGGAACGAGAAGAACAAGGAAGCAAAGGAAAGAAAGGGACAAGAAAGGAAGGTTGGATCAAGAATTTTTAGCAGGAAGACTTGCAAGTAACATGTTGCATTTCTGATTTCCCACCTCATTAGTGAATGCATGATACATGAATGTATGTATTTGGTTCACTTGTTGTCATTAGCATGGGTTTTGTTAGGTGCAATAGCGGTTTCAGACTTTCATTTCCATTTCCGGATAGCCATGGTGGGATGAGGTTCTTTTATTTGGTTGAGGTTTGGATTGTAGAATAGTTCTCGAACCACATTATGTGGTCTCATGAAAATTCCCAAGTGTTGGTTATGGAGGTGGTTTAATCCTCGGGAAGCCATCAAGAGGTCGGTGGAGATAGGAAAATTCCTCAAGGTATTGGTGAAGAAATTATGTGGAATCCAAGTTTTTTTGGGCTTTGTTATCTCTTGATCCTTTTTTATGGTTTCACTGTATCCTAAGTGTGGAGGTGGTTTAATATCTAGGAATACTTGGTTGTTTTATGCATTGGTTCGCTTATGCAATCCCTTGACCTGTTTTATCAAGATCGCAAGAGCATGAGGGTGGAGGTTGTTTAATCTCTAGGAAGCCATGGGTTTTTATATATTGATTTCCACATTAATGATTGGAATATGGCATGGGGATGATTGAGGAAAGAAGTATTTTGGTAAAATCTATATATGGTCGGGTAGTACCTATAAGTCCCTAACTTGGTTGGATTTAGAGGGAATTAGACCTTCTTGATGATTCTAAGATAAGTTTTAGACCCCTATGTTCATATATGCATTCATGACCTTTAGATTACATGTTCTCAATATGTTTGATGAGATGACTGTAAATTTTATGCCTGGTTAGCTTAACTCTTTGATCAAGATTTGAATTAATGGATTTGTGTTGATTTTAATTATCATTCTATAAAGTTTCAATGAGTTCTGGGTAGTGGTTTCGAGGCTAACCTGGAATTTAGGCTCACAATCTGGGACTACACCCTCTAAACTGAATATTTTAGGTCACAATTGCTACCTGGTAGGCTAATGGCTATTGTTGGAGGCCCTAAACCGCATGAAGGCATTGTCATGCATGTGGTTGGGACCCCAAGTCACTAAAATAACAATTTGGCTCAGGTTTTAGGCAATGGGAGTGGTTCTTTAGCTCTTGGGTGTCCTGTAGCTGCTTAGAAAGGTCAACAAAGTTCCATTTTCTCAATTCCACTTCCTTAACTATACTTAGGAGATTGATTCATGTCATAGTATCCCTCATATCATGTTTACCACAGTAGGCTTATGAAATTTGGTAAATGTGGGAGGTGTATTTATAGATCCGTTGAAGTAAATGTTACAAACATAAATAATTGTGGTAATGGCATTACAAAATTGGGTCTTATATAGAAAAAAAATGTGTTTTACTAAAAACATTATTTCAATGTGCTTATGAGGGATGTTACAAGTTAGTTCACAAGATTTATGCTTATAAATGCGTTGCAACCTCATTCAAATGATTTAAATTGAAGAAATTATAACACCTTTTAAATGTTAAACCATAAACATATGGTAGAGGCAAGTGAGCCGTCTCTTAATGAATAAGTTGGTAAGAAATAAGAGAGGTTATACGCCGAATTGAATAGTCATAATAATTAAGACGCACCATCATTTATGCATGAAATGATGAGAATTTTGAGGACTGAGTGGGAAATTTAGCGTGATTGATAATCAAAGGCTAATGAAATCATAAGTAGAATAGAAATAATTAAGTGCAATGTTACTACAAAGTTTAACGAAGAAAAAAAAATGAAATACCTAAAGGACATCATTCAAGCAATGCTAATAAGGGGTCTCAAAGCAAGATATTAGAATCCCTTAAAATAAAAGACAAATTTGATGTAAATGAAGAAAATTTAGTAAAGAAGGTAAAAAAATGGAAAACTATTGATGAAACTTTCAAGGAAATATCCACAAACTTAATATTGTTGGAAATGGATAAATTCAAAGTAGAAAAATTATAAGGTGATTTTAAGAAAATCTGAACATCTGCTTTTGCAGGGGGTTATGAGGAGAAGGTTGAAATATGGTTGCTAAAAATGGGAAAGTGATTCCAATTTTATCAGTATTCTAGTAATTGAAAGGTCAAATTAGAAAATTAGCAAGTGAATGATGAATAATCAATTTGGTGGCAAAACGCCAAAGTAACTTATCAAATCAAAGAGAAGGACTTGCACATAAACAATTTAGAAAATTATTCAAACAAGAATATATGACTAAATGATATTA
Organism: Pinus albicaulis; assembly: GCA_034641835.2. Taxonomy (NCBI): domain Eukaryota; kingdom Viridiplantae; phylum Streptophyta; class Pinopsida; order Pinales; family Pinaceae; genus Pinus; species Pinus albicaulis. The sequence goes on along the minus strand of CM076573.1, from coordinate 901,841,605 downwards.
TGATAACAAGGCTTGAGAGTTTCATGATTTGAAACTACAAAATCAAACTATGGAGGAATTTATTTCAAAAATTTTGATGCTACTTAGATATGACCCATATCTCAAAGAAGAAAAGGAAATATTCCAAATATTTTTAAGTTGCTTGTCATCAATTTATAGAAACCATATTGAATTTGAGAATCCAAAAAACTTGGAGGATGTCATCAGAAAAGAAACATCATTTTATCAATAGTTTAAACAAAATATGGAAAACCCAAAACCATGGAAGAATAAAAAGAGGGACAAACCTGAGCAAAGAATGAAGGAATTCAATACTCGATCATCATGGAATGGATCTAGAGGCTTTCAAGGGAGTAATTATAACAAGGGAATAACTTTTCATCTCACCCTAGATAAATTTCTAACCAATACAGTGGGAGCATAAAAAAAAAGAGCTCAAGTAAACTCTAGGGAACCTATTAAGTGTTGCGAATGTAATGGACCACACTTGGCTAGGGATTCACATTTTAAAAATAGGGACAAGAGGACTGTAAAAAATGTTTAGGAAGCAACTACAATAGAGGGAAACAGATTTAGAAACAAGATCGATGTTCAATGAAAAATATATGATCGATTAAAATGGATATAAATTATTATGCAAGAAAAAAATGAGAGCTCGAATAACTTGCACAAAAAAAGGAAGGTCTTTCCTATGGGCAGAAAGATGTGTCTCAACTGCTAATTTCATCCAATTCACATTCTTACCTTTTCGACGGAAACCATAATTAGAAAAACCTTGAACACTTCTTGCAAATGTACCTCATTTTGTGTCATCCTGCTTAGAAATCATGAGAAAAGGTTGAGACATGTTTCTTGCAATGGATCTTGTCGAGTAATATTTCTCCAACCATTCAATGATTGGATAATAAAATTAATGATGATCCTCTTAAAAACCCCAAAATATTTGAAAAGATGTATTTTCAATTAGAGGCACTGGGTTATAATGAGAATATTGTGAGGGAAAATAGATCTGACCATATTCAACAGTCATGTCAAGACAGTGAGGACCTGACATACCCATCAGTGAAGGCTAAAATGCCTCAACCGCTTGGAAAAAATATGAATAGTGAGGTGTTGAACAATGAAGATCGAAGGATGAAAAACAATTGTCATTGGATATCCTAGTCAGAAAATGAAAAAATTAATATCAGTCATCAAAGAAAGAATAATGATAAGATGAGTTGATTAAAACATCCAATTCCTAGTTTGTAATAAACAAACATAAATCAATTTGAATGGTCTCATAAATGCTTTGATAATAGAATCATCTTCTTCTCATAATGAATGTGACAAAATATTTTTTTGTAACTGGTAACACACTTCACTAGCATCATAATTATTGAAATAAGTGAGAAGGAATGCCAATAAATAAAACACATGAAGCCAGTCAAGATGTAGTGAACGAAGAATAATTTTATTTGCATGATAACTCGTGCATTCATTATCATTGAAGAGGATTTCAGATGCGATGAAGGGAAAGATTTGAAATCTAACATTCACAAGAAGAACCCGGAGTTGACTATTACGGATGAACTCAATAACCATGATTCCTTCGGCCAAATATATTCCTTCTAATGATCAACTTCACAATACCATGACTCTATGACATATACGCATTATAAACCCAAGTTTTATGCAAGAGATTTCCATGAAGATGAGTGATCTGAAAAATATTCATGAATCCGGTCAAAAGTAAAAGCTTGCGAATTTGAAAGATCATGCCTAAAATATTAAACATTTTTCAAAAACACTTTTTCATCATGTGAAACAATGCAAAGAGAAGGGTTGTGTGGGAGGAACAAGATCTGGCTAATTTTGGGTGGCTTACTAGAGTTACGAGATGTTGACATAACCATCAGTGGAAGTTGAAGTTCCTTGACTCCGTGGTAGGTCTTAGAACTTTCCAGAATTGTAAAATCACATTTTGATGATTGTACCAGATCATGCATGGTTTGAGGATAGCTTCCACCAGTGTTGTCAATAAGGCCACTTATCACTATATGGCAACCATATTTGTCACTGATTTCACCAAATTTTCCAACTTCAACAACCAGATTACTCATGTCGAAAGATTCTTTTGATCGCAAATTAAAAGATGAATTAATGAGGGAAATTTCATGAGCAATTTGATTTGAAGAGTTATCTTCATGCAAGATAAGAGATGATGAGGGATGGGAAGATTACTCAATGATTTCATTGTTCTAATTTGTATCATAGATGATCTCACCACCTTATGCCAATTGAGTGGTTGTCTCATTGGATGAAGGACTTGAAGAACATGGAGTATCTATTTTGCAAGTAGATGCATCATAGAAATTAAAGCATATGGGATAGTGAGATGAAGAGGAAGTTTAGATAAGCATATCTTCTTTGACCGAATTAGATTATGGACCTAAAGTAAAATATTCATGAGAAACTAAAATATCAACTGATACACCTAGGCATTTGCAATTGCATACACCCATAGAGTCATCATCATTGGAACGATTGTTTCCCAAGGATACGGATTGATCAAAATAACTTATTACATTTGATTCACTACCAAGATTAGTAGATTGAAAATCATCCAAGAATGGGAGTGCATCATCTTCACATGGAGGATTCTAGAAAATAGAAGATATATTGAAAGCATCTTCTCCTTCCTACTCCTCTACCTTTGTAATGTGACTACTATGTTTCTGATGGCAATTTGAACTAGCAACATGAAAATCAATAGAGTGCATAAAACTAGTTGGTGGAATAGATTGCTCACGTGGATCATGGTACAAAGAGTCATGTATTGTAGACGATAGGGAATTCCATAAATCAAAATTAGCTTTGAGACTCAAATTATGAAAAATAAAATCATATTGTGGAATGGACGAGTTAGTCTTCACCATAGGCTTCATGAGCCATTCTAGAATTTCTCCCAATGAATCTGAATTGTGAAAGGAAGAAGAAGAATGATAAGATGGATTAGGAATTTAATTTTAAAATTTCCCAACATTAAAGTCACCGCAAGGAGGCACCCAAATTTGTACTGGAAAAGGAGGATCACAAGGAATAAAAGAAATAACAGGTTCCCCCTCTGAAATTAGAGGTGTCTCACGATTCACAAGAGTTGGGGAAGTGGAAACATCGGGAGGTTTAGATTCAAACTGATTCAAAGAAATCAGGACCAGATGTTCAAAAAATTTCTCAGGGAAATCCTTATCCATATCTTCTTCAGGAAACTCATAATATAAATGAATGAATCTATCAACAAAATCCTCAACTTATTCATCACACTTCATTTTGAGTAGATTGATTCTTTTGTGAAAGTATTGGTAATCATACCAGTCAAATGCTTAATGAATTTTCTTAGTAAAATGGAGAAGAGAATGAATGGAAGTATATGGTAAGGTATGACACCAATGCTTAACATTACCTTTGAGAGTGAGGGTGAATAGAATGTACATAACATCTTGATCATCGATTTGGATAGTTTTACAAAACCCAAGAAAATAATTTATGTATCTGGATAAAAATATACTACCCTTTCCATTTTACTTAATTCAGACAAGACTTGAACAAGTTCCATGGGGATTGAAATTTTTCTAGGAGGAGGGTTATAAAAACACTCTAGATTATGATTTGGGAAAGATATATTTATGACACTAGATTCAAAATAGAGTCAACAGGCTTATCTTGTAATATGGCCCTTCTTCTAGCACCATTGTTGACAGTGCTAGAAATCCTTCAACCAAGGTGTCTCCTCGATGTGATGTCTCATTATACCTCACACCTTTTGGAGTAGGAGCCCCATCTGAAATATAAACCCGGTTTCCATGTATTCTTATAGATATGCCTTAGCCTTACTGTGAGCAAGAGAGTTGAGTTCAAATGTGCCTTCAAAAAGAAAGGGGGTTATGTATGGTGAGTGTTTGAACACATGTGTGTCAAAGTTATTTCACTGTGGAGGGGAGGAAAATTGAGCCTCTAAGAGAGAGGTAGTAGTACCACAATATTTGAGACACGCATCAATAAGAAGGTTGTATACAACATCAAGCAAAATAGTCCATAGAGATGTGACCATCATTGAAACCAATATGACAAGGAAGGTATGTCTCATATCCAACGGAATAGTCCATAGATATGTGACTGTCATTGAAACCAATATGAAAATGAAGGTATGTCTCATATCCAGCGGAATAGTCTCTAATTCTCTATCTCCTTATTCAACATCTTTCCATAGTGTGATAGGGTAATCGCATCTTCAATTCACTCATGACGAGACAACATTAGCCTGATAAAACACTAGTCTAAGATGGCGCATATTGATCCATTGACTAAGTTGGAACTGGGTGACAAGCTGGGAAAGAGGCTCAGTAATTTCATATTTTCACATCTCATGTAGTCAGGGGTGAAGCTTGAGCCTTGAGACTACGCAATACACAGTTCAAGTTGGGTTGAGGAAGAAAATTGAGCAGTGTGAGCTGAGGGTGACAGGTTGAGGGATTTCGCACTACTTCAATCAATTACGTAGTTCTAGAGGGAAGATGAGCCCTGGTCATTACATAATTGTGCAATTCAAGAGATCATGGCTAACACTACTACATTTGGCGGAAATTCTGACACTTGGTTCCGACGCTTTTGACCAAATGTCGGAAATTTCCCCAAATTTTTTCCATCCCGCCCGAAACTATCACTATACCGACGTTTATAGAAAAGTGTCGCAATACCGACACTTAGAAAATTGTTACAATTGCGACGTTTGGAGGAAGAAGTCGCAATTGTGACACTATGGCCCAAAGCGTCGCTATTGCGACGACTGCCTCCAGACGTCGCAAGTGCGACACAATGTCTAAGTGTCGCAATTGCGACGTTTAGAGGCCTTCGTCGCAATAGCGATGCCTTTTCCGCCATCGATATAACGACACTTATATGCATGCTAAATAAAAATACAAAACTTATATGCGCGCTACATAAAAAATATTTTATTGTTTCGTATCCGTCGCAATAGCTACATTAACGTCTGATATCATGCGCGCATTCGCCCTTCGCTCTTGCAGAACAGAACTCGCCCTCAGCATTCGCCCTCAGCTCTTGCAGAACAACATTTTCCCTCAGCATTCGCCCTCAGCGTTCGCCCTCAGCTCTTGCAGAACAGCATTCACCCTCAGCTCTTGCAAAATGGTAAGTTCTTACTGCAGGCCCTTCCTCCTATAGTAGGGTTGACTCTATTTGGGTTTTTTGGGTCAATTCCATTGGATTTTGTTAGGTTGTAGGGTTCTCTCTAGATGTCAAGAATCAAGATTCAATACCCTCTATTATCTTCATCACCCAATACAAGATTTAAATTTTTCCCAAAGAAACGCTTATTAATTTGGCAGCCATTATTTCTCCCTGCTTTAAAAACCCTACAGTTAAATGAAAACAAGCATTGCATTTCAACTACAAAAATCTATTAGTGTTCAAATGTACATGTGTGCTACATTAACGTCTGATATCATGCGTGCATTTGCCCTCCGCTCTTGCAGAACAACATTCACCCTCAGCATTCTCCCTCAGCTCTTGCAGAACAGCATTTGCCCTCAGCATTCACCCTGAGCTCTTGCAGAACAGCATTCGCCCTCAGCATTCGCCCTGAGCTCTTGCAGAATAGCACTCACCCTTCATTTTCCCTCAGCTCTTGCAGAACAGCATTCGCCCTCAGCTCTTGCAGAACGGCATTTGCCCTCAGCTCTTGCAGAACAACGTTCGCCCTCAGCTCTTGCAAAATGGTAAGTTCTTACTGCAGGGCCTTCCTCCTATAGTAGGGTTGACTCTATTTGGGTGTTTTTGGTCAATTCCATTAGATTGTGTTAAGCTGTAGGGTTCTCTCTAGATGTCAAGAATCAAGATTCAATACCCTCTATTATCTTCATCACCCAATACAAGATTTAAATTTTTCCCAAAGAAACGCTTATTAATTTGGTAGCCATTATTTCTCCCTGCTTTAAAAATCCTACATTTAAATGAAAACAAGCATTGCATTTCAACTACAAAAATCTATTAGTGTTCAAATGTACATGTGTGCATCACTTGTGTAGGGTATTCCTTTTCCACTTTCACATTATCCAAGAATGTGTGCAGTATAGTTCACATTTTTTGTGATTTAGATTATCTTGAAAAAGGAAAGGTAAATTATTTCCCATGGAAAAAGAAGGTTTTCCCTTTTTACTACTGGGAATGGTACAACAAAGTTCCATTTCTACCCGAAACTCGTATGAAACAGGAACCAAATAAAGGCCATGTCCTCAATGGACATCATTTGGCTTTGAAAATGGCCATTGCACCATGTTGTTTCTTATATTACATCACGATAGTTTCTTAGGTCATTTCTTGTTTCTTGAGATGAAAAACAACCAAAGAAATTGTGAATATCCTTTCAAGAAATAAATGACCATTTCTCAATCATATCTCAAATATTTTTTATTTTATTCAGTGGTTGCTTACTTTGAGAGAAATTTGACACTTTTATAAGGAATATAACATAAAAACACGAAATGGGAAGGAATTGATGAGGTAGATGACCTTTAGTTGTTGTCAATTAAGAATTGATAATACACGATGCATGTTTTGTACTACAAACTAGATTCCTTCCTGGAGTTAGGACACGGAGTATTGAATCAAATTTGTAGTTTCTAACTTCTTGTATTGGTTCATCAATCTTGAAATTCAGACATTGCATGTCTTCATTGCTTCATGTTTGAATAATTTGCATCATATCGTACAATAGGAAATTAGGAATTATAATTATTATTACTTTATGGATCTGTTAAGTTACTTTTAAGTTTGCATGGTTTAGTGTGAAATTATTCTAGTGTGCCCCTAGGCCCAGGTCAAGGAATGCCAAGGACTAAGAACCCTAGTTTTTAAATGGTATTGTTTCTTATACCCAAAAACCCCTCAACATCACTTCTTAGTAGTTCTTAACAATAGTGTTGTAAACAATTTGAGAATTGATATAGCAAAATCTCGCACTTCTCAAGATAAAGTCCTAAAGCTAAAGTGTGATACTATGTGTAATTCAATAGCCCCATTGTCACCTCAACAACCTCTTTTCACTTCGGGCTAGCTCTCCTCCAACTCAAGGGGGGTTCTCCCTAGTAGATGATAGGGATCTAATGGCCCAACCAAACCAATTCAAGAGCCCCCTAACTCTCTATGTTTACTACTATCAATCAAAATATTGAACAATAGGGTCCGAAATGCATCCTGAAGATAAAATTGCCAGGGTATTTTTGGGTAATTTCAAAGGTAAAGTCCCCAAACACATATAATCAAGGAATTATAACGTGATTTCAAACATTAAATATCAACAAAATCGTTTAAAGGATATTGAAAGGAAAAAGGTGATGGAAGATAGAAAGTGCCTTACTTAAATGCTCTAAGGAGTTTTCAATAGTTGCTCCAAAAGCTTCACTTCAAGGCCCTTCAAGATCGTCTCCAACAATGCTATACCATCAGCTTCAACAATGTTGCTCCAAAAATGTTCTCAAGGTCTTCACAACAAGTTTACTAGAAGTTGCTCCAACAATATATTCAATAAGGTCTTCATTGTCAACTCGTCTCTTGTTTGGGTGCCTTAATGTGCAATGACATGTTTCCAGGACTAAATTCAATGCAAGGCATATTTGAAACTCTAACTCTGTCTTCCGGTGTCTTATTAGAAATTATTTCAGTTTTCATTTTTTGTTTTCAAGTTAGATATTGTTTTCAAGTTTTTACATTTATAATTTTATTGCAATGTGGAAGACTGATCAGAGCAGTGCAGGAACAACCCCAAGACAGGATGATCGCGGAAAGAGGCCAGCAGAAGAACATGTAAAGTGCCAGCATTGCTCTATCTTCAAGTATTTTAGTTATTTACATAATTGAAATAATATTAATTTTGTTCAAATATGTAGACACCTAGCCATGGTACACCTGATGATTCCCTCTTTGAGGAAGAGCTTTCTTCATCCCTATCTCCAGTGTTCTTGTTGCGAAAAAAGGCACGAGATGCAAGGTCGAAATTTAATACTTTGATAGACGCGCCTCAAACACCTGAAACAGAAGAGAGGATAAAAAAACTTATGAGCCAGCTAGAAACATATCAGGTAATAATAAAAAGTCAAAAGGATATTTTTTTTGTTCTGCATGAGATGAATTGTGATAGTTTGATTTTTAATTCTTACATTGACTAAACTAACAAAAAGTTCTTTTGTATGTATCGTTTTCTCGAACTTGCTGAATCCGGTGTTGGTGGTAGTGGGACACAAGGGCAAGAGATTGCCCAACAACCCTCTCGTACACCTTCTACTCCTTTAGGTGCCAGCCAAGAAACACACCCTGTCCAACCAGACACCCAGCCAACCACTGAACGTGTTTGCAATGATGAGGCTGATATGGCCAACTGCATTATTGTGTTTCCTGAAGCTACACGTGTCAGCTCCACAGGGACCACTAATGGCACATTGTTGGTGAACGACGAAGGTGTCCCTATAAAACATGTACAACTCCCAGGTAAATTTTAATATTTTAACTATTTCATGTACTTTATCTAAAACATATTTATCATGATTTTTATTTTTAAATTAATGATAATATTTTATTTTATTTTTCTGTGTAGGAAACAATGAGTTCTATAGGTATCTGGACAACCATGCATTGGTAATTTTTTTCCCAACCATATGCTGTTGTGTAACCAGCTCCAAAAAGAGAAGAAAAGAGATATCAACGCCTTAGAAATGAGCCACTTCGAGGGGGCAACCTCCAATACATTACATAAATAAACAATTCTTGGATGATACAATTTGCAAAGCCTCCTTTCTATATATAGGAGTCCATGGGGCCATAATGTAATCCTAGTGGGCCACAATGTAATTCTAGTGGGCCACAATGTAATCCTAGCCGACCTAACAATAATAATTTAAGGGCATAATAATAACAAAATGGGGGTTACAAGGGTACAATAATAACAATAATGGGGTTACACTAACAACAAAAAGGGACTATACTAGTAATATAGGGACCTAAAAGGCCCCTATCCTTCAAAAAAGTGTTGTCCTCAATGCTTGAGTAGCTCTGGGTGCTTCTGTATAAAATTCTCATCCTCCCATGTAGAATCTTCAGTGGGTAAGTTCTTCCACTTGATGAGATACTCTGAAATTGATCGATTTAGTAGTTGTCGAGTTCTTGTTTCCGTGACCGCTTCAGGTTCCAATATGATTTTTCCTTCCTCATCAAGTTCTAGCAATATTGTTTGAACTGGAAGATTTTCACCTATAACCTTCTTTAAGCATGAAACATGGAAAACTGGATGTATTCGCGAAGAAGCAGGAAGCTCCAATTTGTATGCCATAGTACCAATATTTTGCAACACCTTGTAAGGACCATAGTACTTTGGCGATAATTTATTATCCTTCTTAGCTTGCTTGAGGGACATTTTTTTTTATGGTTGTAGCCGTAAAAATACCCAATCTCCTACATCAAAAATTCTCTCACTACGATGTTGATCTGCATGTTGTTTCATTCGATTTTGTGCCAAATTCAGATTATCCTTTAAGAGTTGGAGAACTTCTTACTGATGCTCGATGTGATCTTCCACTGCTTGAACATTCTATTTTTCCCTTAAAGATGATGTGATGGATGGTGGATGATATCCATAAAGTGCCATAAATGGGGTCATTTTTGCTGCAGTATGGAAGGAAGTGTTATACCACCATTCAGCGAGAGGTAACCACTTGACCCATTGTGTTTGTTTATCAGATACAAAACAACGAAGATATCCTTCCAAACATTTATTTACTATCTCGGTTTGACCATCATATTGAGGATGATAAGATGAGCTATGAGCTAATTGAGTACCCAAAAAAGAAAATAACTCCGTCCAAAAATTTCCAGTAAAAATGGGATCTCTGTCACTCACAATAACACTTGGGCTTCCATGTAGCTTTTGAATTCTGTCCATAAATGTAGTAGCAATTGTACTTGCTTTAAATGGATGAGATAATGCACAAAAGTGTGCATACTTGTTAATTCTATCAACTACCACCATGATGACACTCTTTCCTTCGGACTTAGGTAAACCTGTGATAAAATCCATTGAAATCTCCTCCCAACGTTGACTTGGAATGGATAAAGGTTGTAGAAGTCCCGAGGTCTTAATTGTTTCCACTTTATTCTGCTGGCAAACCAAACATTCCGCCACAAATTTTTGAAAATCAGACTTAAGGCCATCCCAAAAAAATTCTTTCTTCACCCTGTGGTAAGTTTTTAAAAATCCTGAGTGTCCTCGTAAAGGAGAAGTGTGCAATTCCAGAAGAATATTTTGTTTTAGTTGGGAATTCTTACAAAGATATAAGCGATCTTTGTACCATAAGGAATCATTTTCCAACTAAATGTATCAGATGTACTAGGATCTTGCTGCAACTTTTGAATGAGTGTCCATACATCTTTGTCCTTCTTCCATTCATCTCTTGCTTCAGTTATCCAATCTGGTTGGATAATAGAAATAGCACAAAGCAATGCTTCCACCTCTTCATTATTTCTTGAGAGTGCATCTGCAACACCATTAAGCTTTCCTTTTTTGTAGATTATTTCAAAGTCATAACCCAACATCTTTGTGACCCATTTTTGCTGCTCTTCTGAAGATAGTCTTTGCTCCAAAAAGTGTTTAAGACTATCATGATCAGTTTTTACCTTGAAGTGTCTTCCAATTAGGTAATTTCGCCATTTCTTTAGTGCATGCAGTATTGCTAACATTTCCTTCTCATAAATAGGTTTATGCAAATACTTTCCTTTGATTGGACAACTTTCAAAAGCAATGGGTCTTCCTTCCTGCATTAAAACCGCACCAATTCCATTTCCTAAGGCATCACATTCCACAATAAATTTTTTTGTGAAGTCTGGCGTAGCTAAGACCGGTGATAGGCACTTTTCCTCTTTAAGATGTTCAAAGGCCTTAGTTGCTTCAGGAGTCCATGAAAATGCATCTTTCTTCAATAATGTTGTTAGAGGTGCTGCTATTCTCCCATAATTCCTAACGAACTTGCGATAATACCCTGTAAACCCAAGAAATCCTCGCAATTGCTTTATGGTTGTGGGGACTTTCCATTCCTTAATGGCTTTAATTTTGTTAGGGTTTACTTTAACACCCTCGTGAGATACAATATGACCCAGATATTCCACCTCTTTTACTCCAAAGAAACATTTTGATGTTTTTGCATATAATTGTTTCTCCTGCAATAGTTTGAGCACCCTGTCAACATGTTCAACATGATCCTTCCAAGACCTGCTGTAGATTAGTATATCATCAAAAAATACTAGCACAAATTTTCTAAGGAAGGGTTTGAAAATGGAATTCATCAACCCTTGATATGTAGAAGGTGCATTGGTAGGGCCAAAAGGCATGACCAAAAATTCATAATGACCCTCATGAGTTCGAAATGCTGTTTTTGGAATATCTTCAGTCTTCATTTTAATTTGATGATATCCTGAACGAAGATCCAACTTGGTAAAATAAATTGCTCCATGTAATTCATCCAATAATTCATCAATCACAGGAATTGGAAATTTGTCTTTAATGGTGAGCTTATTGAGCTCCCTATAATCTGGACACATTCGCCATGATCCATCCTTCTTGTGTACCAATACTACAGGAGCAGAGAAAGAACTTTGACTAGGTTGAATTATGCCCGCCTCTAACATTTCTGCAATCATACGTTCAATTTCGCTCTTTTGGAAGTAAGGATATCTATAAGGCCTGATGTTTGGAGGAACATTTCCTGGAATCAAATGAATAGCATGATCATGATCATGAATAGGTGGGAGTCCTTTGGGAGTTTCAAACACCTTGGAATGATTGTCCAAGATTTGTTGGAGATCTGCAGAAATAGATGATTTTGATGTTGGAACTTCTAGTGAGCATAATTGTGCAATTACGCCTCGTTGTTCTTTCTTTAGAAGCTTTATCATGACATTAGAGCTTATTATCCTTCCTGGCTTCCCTTCAATACCCCGTAATTCGACTTCCTTTCCTTCTGAAAAAAATTTCAAGAAAAGTTCTTGAAAATTAAAAGCTACCGTCCCAAAGATTGTAACCATTGTACTCCTAGTACAACATCAGCACCTCCCATAGGAATGGAAAGCATTGGACTAGTCAATACATATTCCCCCATGGTTAGCTTGATATTATGGCATTTTCCCGAGCAATTTATAGTTCCTCCATTTGCAACCATCACTTGACATTCTGGTGCTGGGTATAGGAAACAATTTAATTCCTTGGCTACCTTACAATGAATAAAATTATGGGTGCTATCTGAATCAATCAACACTATTACCTTTTTCTTCTTGATATTTCCTTCTATCTTGAGAGTTTGAGGAGTGGTAATTCCTGCCAGTGCATTACACGATATGGTCGGATTCATTTCTTCCTCTTCTAGGGCTGGTTCCAAGTGTATATCCTCTTCTTGTTCATTTTCTTCTTCCTCTTCACAATCTATGTAAAATAATTTCTTCTCAACACACTTATGACCTTTAGTGTATTTTCTATCACAACTGTAGCAAAGCCCTTTTGCTCTTTTTTCTTCCAGTTGTTGTGGTGTCAACCTTGTAGGTTGTGGAAATCTAGGCGTAGCAACACTTCCTTCTTTATAGAATTGAGTGGTAGGCTTCCTTGTCGTCATAATTTTACATTCAACTTTTCTTGCCAACCTGAATGCCTTCTCCAATGAATCAGGTTCCAAAACGCGAACTTCATGTTGGATGTTATCCTTTAAAGTGCCTATGAAGAGATCAATCCTGTGTTCCTCTGGAATATCAGTTACCCTTATATTCAATTTTTGGAAGTCCTCAATGTGTTTCCCCACTAAACCCTTTTGTTTGAGATTTATCAATTGGCTAAAGAAGGTGTTGCTCTTTGTATCCTCATAATGTGCTATCATTTCTTCCGTAAAAATTGACTAAGTGACAATTTTTTTACGGGAGCAAAGCCATCGATACCATACAAATGTATTTTGTTCTAAATGTAAAGTTGCAATGTGTACCTTTTGTGTGTTTTACACGTTATGGAGATCAAAATATTGCTCCATCTGTAGTATCCATGTTACAGGATCCTTTCCATCAAACTTCCTCATATCCATTTTTGGAATATGGTGGTTCTTTTTGCCAACATTATAGTTTATGAAATCACGATTAAAATTTATTTTGTTCTCATCATGAGGTTCTTCTACTATCTTTTCACCATTAGGAAACCTTTCTTGTATCAACTTTGTCAAACCTTCGATGTCTGCTTTGAGATCATTCTTCATGCTTTCCATGTTGTCTTTCATGTCATCCATCGTAGCTTCCATGCCATCCATCTTATCTTCCACACCATCCATCTTAGCTTCCACGCCCTTCTTCAAAACTTCCATTTCATTTTTTGCCGCTCTTTGCGAGAGTGAAATTTGTTGCACTTGCTCTTGTAATTTTGATAGATCATGTTGCAATTCTTCATCTTCATGAGTCATAGCAGACCCTTCTGAAGGCTTAATGGGTGTTGAATTATTTTTACGAGGCATATTTGAGAACCCAATACTGATATCTATTCTACAATATGCCCTTGGAATCAATTCAAATTTATTCTTCAAACAAGACTTATGCAATTCGGAAAAAAATACACACCTTTTTCTTGCTTTTGAAGAGCTCGATATTAAAATTGGATTATCTCTGTGATTGCAGCACTTCAATATCTAAATTTCAGTACCAACGTAGCCCTATGAAGTATCTTTCGAATGCCATAGGTCTGATCCAATTTGGATTCTCCAAGACAAAGTTGTGTCCAATCTCCCACAATGACCTAATTATGGACTGGTTCAGTAGAGCGAACTTTTACGACTTGCCACGTGTCACTGTTTCCTTCTTTGTCTCTAAAATTGATAGCCAAGAAACTACAGTCTGTTTAATTGTGAATAATTTTTACGGTACTCCAATCCAATGCCCATAGAGAGAGTTATTGAACTTTTCCCATGATCACCTCTTTGAGATGAAATACAGGAGCCTAAAAAAGCACTACCTTCCACAGATCATATCTCCAAAAATATTGCTAACCAAGCTCTGAAATTTTTTGACGAATTTCCTCAGGATTGCAGCTTCCCACCAGCTGAATTTCAGATTTTGAACCTTCGTAGAAACAAAATTATAGCGCAAATTCTACGATGACCTGTTTTGGAGCCTGAAAAAAGACCTAACTTCCACAGATCATATCTCCGAAAATATTGCGAACTAAGCTCTGAAATTTTTAGAAAATATTCCTCAGGATTTCTGCTTCGCACCCAAAAAATTTCAACTTCTGAAACTTTGTAGAAAAAAAGTTATAGCGAAAATTCCACGATGACCTGTTTGGAGCAGCGAAACCCTAGAATCCAAAGCTCTCATACCAAATGTTGTGTAACCAGCTCCAAAAAGAGAAGAAAAGAGATATCAACGCCTTAGAAATGAGCCACTTCGAGGGGGCAACCTCCAATACATTACATAAATGAACAATTATTGGATGATACAATTTACAAAACCTCCTTTCTATATAGGAGTCCATGGGGCCATAATGTAATCCTAGTGGGCCACAATGTAATCCTAGCCGACCTAACAATAATAATTTAAGGGCATAATAATAACAAAATGGGGGTTACAAGGGTACAATAATAACAATAATGGGGTTACACTAACAACAATAAGGGACTATACTAGTAATATAGGGACCTAACATATGTACAGGGTGGAATTCCTAGAGTTCCAACCTGAAAAAATAACTTCTAGATTATCTAGAAGCCCTTTTTGGGGTCAACACATTTGACAGAACAACGGTGGCTCGGGTAGCCGACAAATATTTGAAATATACCAGGGACACCTATAGGACGCAATTGCAATTTAACCCTAGATATGAGCACCCTCTCATAGTTCCAGAGAGTGAGTGGAGAGCACTCATCCATGACGGAAAAGAGAAAAGGGCAAAGAAAGAAGGAAAAATTCCAACTGAACCTGCAAGGTAAATTACAACTTTAATTCAATAGCTTTAATTTTCTCTATGTCTAAAATAAAAGTGTGCTACGTCATATCTGAATTTAATCTTTTGATGCTAGGTTGCCTGACACCTCAAAGGCAACCAAAGCTAGGATTGAAAAAAAGGGCCATCACAAGCTAGGCCAGGGCGGCTACTTGAAATTAGCCGCAAGAATTGTAATTAAGTAGCTAAACATCTTATAATTAGTTGTATCGCCTTCCAATGTTTTTGTAATCCTATCAAATATGATTAAAAATACACAATCATATGTAATTTAGGGTGATGAGTTCAGAACAGAAACTACAGAGGAAGATAAAAATATCGCTTTCCATTTCGGCTATCAAGCCGTAGTTGAACATTGCAGAAGCTTGGGGCAGGTCCCAAGATCCAGAATGCCTGATAAGGTAAAACATTAACCTTTCAATATGTTTGTTTTCGTCCATAAATTTAATGTCTAACAAATTTGTTTAAATCAGGGGAGCAGCACTACCGATGAGGCAAATAACCCAGTTTTAGAGCCAGATGTAGATGATCCTCACGTGCAACCTGATCATTGTAGTGGGGACCAGGCCGACAATGCTACTATCAGTGAGGGCCGTGACGGTAATTAATTTCCACTTATAATTTTTTCTAATTATACCTTGATAGTTGTCCTTATAACTTTTTTTGTTTCAATGACAGAGAATGTTTCCCTTGAGGATCTTACCACCAGAGAGGAAGACAGGGCAACAGTCCCAACGACGACAACTGGTGCACCAGGTAAATAATCTCATTGCAATTTTTTTTATTAATATTGCCGAACTAGTTCAATGATATTTAAAAACTGATAATTAAAATTTAATATTATCTGTTTTTGTAGGCGATGCCCCGTCACTGGATGAGACCAGACATCGTGACAACGCAACTAGGTCAGCGGCGACAACTGGTGCACCAGGTAAATAACCTCATTGCAATTTTTTTTATTAATATTACCGAACTAGTTCAATGATATTTAAAAACTGACAATTAAAATTTAATATTATCTGTTTTTGTAGGCGATGCCCCGTCACTGGATGAGACCAGACATCGTGACTACGCAACTAGGTCAGCGCCGACAACTGGTGCACCAGGTAATAATCTCATTGCAATTTTTTTTATTAATATTACCGAACTAGTTCAATGATATTTAAAAACTGACAATTAAAATTTAATATTATCTGTTTTTGTAGGCGATGCCCCGTCACTGGATGAGACCAGACATCGTGACTACGCAACTAGGTCAGCAGTGCGGGTCGAAAGGCACAAAACAGGAGCAGAACATGATGATATTGATGATGTAATTAGGAGCTTTAGAAATAGGAAGAAGAAAAAGAAAATTCGATAATGTAAAATATTGTATTATTATAAGACAAACGTTACCATACTTGGAACGTTTTTTGCGTTATATAAAAAACTCATTTATCATACTATTTTTATGTCAAGCATTAATTGCAATGCTTCCTTGCGTGCTTTTTGTTGAATTGTTTTTTTATTAGTTATTGAATATTTTTTTTTATGCTCATGAAAGTAAAAAATGAAATATAGATTGGGTATTGGGGAATTGAGAGTGATGTGAGGGGGGGCGGGGAGGGGCCATAAGAGCTTCCACCTTCATGTGGTTGGCCCTGTTTAGTAGAGAATAATTTATTGGAGCGATTTAATCTTGGAGCAAACCTCTCTCGATCCAGTGTAGCAACAAAAAAGTCACTGTTGACTTAGTTGCTACTCTTTCAGATCGTGGGAGGCTTGTTCCAAGTTCATGCGACTCCAATAAATTGTTCTTGAAACGAAGAGGAGCTTATTCGGGTATGTTTTGACATTTTCAACATATGTTCTAACATTATCATAAGAATGCATCTTAGAGTAAAAAATACTACATCAATTACTTGTATTTATTGTATAGATAATGATGGATTTTGATTGACTTGGCAGTGCGGGTACAAATCCTCTTGCATCATGAGCAATACAACTTGTCAACCAGGGTCATGTCCAGGATATTTTTTCTTGTGCGCTTGACCAAGTTCGTAATGTCACATTTTGTAAGTTCCTTTACAGTTCATAATTCAATATTAAGCTTGTTCAAGATTATTATCTAGGTTTTTTGTATGTGTTTTTTCATCTATTTGATTGTAAGCAACTCTGTATGTTTCCTGTTGTTCACTATTATTTCTCCCATTACCACTCCCAGGATGAATCCGACTTTATTTTTACATAGGTTACTTTATTGTTACTATGATTTCTCCATTTACGATTTCATAGGTTACATCATGTAAAGTTGTCAATCTCAGGTTGGTGATGAGCTTTAGTTCTCCAGATTTGGGGCTTTTCTGATATTTTCTCCCTCGTGTCATTCCTGCATCACCTCGTTGTTTGAGCATGCCAATTGTCTACCACTTCTACCAATTGGCACATGTCAATCCCTGAGTGGTGCCACATTTCACCTATTTTCAGTGAGAGTTTAGGGTTTCTCTAACATAGCTTCAGAAATCTGATTCAGTGCCTGCTTGAATATTCTCACATAATACTCATGGTTTGGATTGATGAGCATGTTCTGAATGGTTGGTTGATTCATAAGAACCACCCATATAGTCATCTTGAGATATTTCAGAAGTTTTCTCGAGTTTCCTTTTTCACCGTTTCTAGTGGGTGGGATGGTGTGGGGTGATCCATCAATACTAGTGCTCTTGTAGTAGGGAATTTTTTTTTGGGAATATAAAGGAGCATTTGATGTAGATATCCCATTGGATGCATTCATATATGGGCACGAGAGTTCAAGAATTTAGATTAAAAATATGCAACCTTTAGCATGGCAACCTGAAGGCCGCGAGAGACACTGGTTAAAGATTGTTTTGTGTTGGCGTTAATATAGTCGTGAGTTATTTCTATTATCTTAATGCAAATATATAGTCTGGTCTCATTAAAATGAGGATTGTGGTTATATTTCTCTTTGGTTGTTTCTCTCTTAATGCTCCAGAAGTTGCCAAAAGTTGCGATAGTTGTTTAGTTTGCCTGTTACAACTTAAAAGTGGTTTTTAGCAATGGGAGTCATGTTTTTTAAGGTTCATACTAATATGAAGATCTTGTAATTCTATATTCAGGATAAGAGAAGATGGCCTCTGCTTTGGGAAGTATGACAACAATTGCCACATCTACCTCATTGGGTAACAATGGAAAGGGGAAGAAATTGGGTGCAATGTTTGATAATTATGGCAGACAATTGTCTTCTCTTTTAGTTTTTTCACCCATTTCCTTTAATTGCTCAAGAAGAAGAGGGACTCTGAGATTACGTGACAGAGAGAAGTTAGTTAATACAAGAGCTATGGAAAAGGAGTTGTACTTCAACAAGGATGGATTAGTGACAAAAAAATTGCAGGTCA
The DNA here is from genome assembly GCA_034641835.2 of Pinus albicaulis. Taxonomy (NCBI): domain Eukaryota; kingdom Viridiplantae; phylum Streptophyta; class Pinopsida; order Pinales; family Pinaceae; genus Pinus; species Pinus albicaulis. The sequence goes on along the minus strand of CM076573.1, from coordinate 901,823,146 downwards.
GAGAAAAAATTATGTTTAAAGGAAGGTCACCTGCACGTGAAACTTCACTTGCGGTGGAGCTTTCCTTGTCCACTTATATTCGATTTTAATGTGTTATTTTAATTTTTCATGGAGGGTTTTTTTGGCATATGGTCTGCCATTAAATTGCACACTTACTGAAAGCATTGTCAATTTGTCTTACAGGCGGTGTGAACAAACTTGCTGATCTTGTTGGAGTCACCCTTGGGGCGAAGGGAAAAATGTTTTCTTGGAGAGCAAGCGTGGTTCTCCGAAAATATTTAATGATGGTGTGACAGTAGCTAAGGAGGTAATTTGTAGATGTGTGCTCTGGTTTTCTTTTTAACGTTGTATTAGTTCCCCCTCTTAAATGTCTTAGATTTGGTAGGCATAATTTGAAAACTCGAAGGTGAAAGGAAACATATTTGTTACCCAGTGGTCTACTTGGCCTATGGACTAGCCACATTAGAGTAATGCATAAAGATTTTCACAACAATAAAAGGAAAGGGTTATGGCTGAGTCAAATTTTATTGTTATTGACAGTGTAATTAAATGTATCTCAATGCTATGGTTTTGGCCTTTTTATTGGTTGAATTAGAGGACCCAGTTGAAAATATTGGGGCCAAGTAGGCTGGTTTTCCTTTTTGCTGATGGTTTGGTGTATCTAATTGAATTAGTTTCCTAAGGTATTTTTGGTTGCACACTCCTTTTCATTTTTCATACATTATTGGCCTTGTGGAATACATTTGATTGTGTGGTCTTGTTAGATCTACAACATTTGTAGTTTTTTAGTCTTATGGCCGAGGTGCACTTTTATTATGGAAATAGTTGATGCAATATTGTCATTTAATCCTTACTGTAGGGTAGCATGTTGAGAAGTTTCTTGTGAAACATTTGGTATTAAAAATGACACTTGATCCTATACAACATCATGCACTTGACTTCAAAATTCATATTCAAAGTGTGCCAGACAATTCTTGCAAAATTTCAAATATTTATGTTCTTTTAAACCATTATCTTTTTCATGTATTGGATGTTGAAAATGAGAAAAATACTTTGGTATGAAACCAACTGGTGAATAATTTCCAGAAAAACAACCACTTCCAAGACATGATTTAGAAGTAGAACATATGTACTTATGAAGCATAGAAAGATATCCTTGATGCATTGTCAATGTTTGGATAGGGTTATTTTTGGAGAAAATAACTCCTTATTCCTAGAATAGTGATCTTAAATACAAGTAAATGCCAGAGAAGAGAGATCATCGTGTGACGTAACAAAACTAAAATTGGACCCCTAAGGAGAGCTAGTGTGTCTACAATTGCTCTGTCAGCATTTTCCCTTGGTTTACCCCGTTCTTTTCCTCCAGCCTGAGTCTTAATTGACTTCTTCTTTCTTCGGGTTTATTTATCAAATTCATAGAATTTGATAAATAAATACTATCCACAATGGTTGGACTTTAATTTATATTCCTAACTTTATATTATCTCCAAGCCTTATAACCAATGTTTAAATTTCAACACTTTGTATTTATACTCCACATTTATTTTTAAATAAATAACTTGTAATGAACTTTCGGCTCTATATTTCACCAGCCAGTCTTACAACAATCACGCTCCAGACTTATGCTAATTATCCGCCAATCGTTTAATTAAACAATTTCATTATACTCCGGCCCTACCTATATATATCAATAACCAATCAAACACTCGTATCCTACCTTGCTATCCTCCGCACACCTTAGTTAACCTCCGGGAAAGTTCAACATGCGACCACCGTCCAATGGCCCTTCTCCAAATCAACGACTCTTGGAAATTTCGCTCGGCTTCCAACGTCGGGCTTTAACATGCGATGGCGCGGGTTAAACGGTGGTTTTTCGGGGGTCACTTCACCACGTGTCGCATTCCCTATGGAATCGCTCGCGAATAGGAAATACCACCTACTCCGCAAAAGCAGTGCGATATGGGCAACCCACTTTTGTGATTCCTCTCGTGGGTTTGGTACAGGGCTTGACCACGGGTGCAAGTCTGGTTCCACTATCCTTTTGTTTGTTAACTCATGTCCAATCCTTGGGTCAGGTTCCGAAAGCACAACAATCTTGTCTCTTTATTAAGCGGGATTTTTATATTTGAACAGTGTTCACGACCCCGGTTCTCTACATAGACCTCGCCTTCGGGTGGGGTGAGTTCACAGGGTTATCCAACAATTTACGGGAATTCAAAGACAGAAGAATGGAATTATCAGTACCCAATCACCTCACAGTTAAAAAATTCTTCACAATTAGCAGTTCGAGATAATTCAATGGCAACTAAGCTTGGAAATCATTTAACTAGAAACAATTGTTCACACACAGAGGTTTTTTGCAGAAATCCCCTCTCTACTCTCCTCTTCCCTCTCTACTTTTATTCATCCAAGGAATTACAATTTATATACATAACATATGGCTCTTCAGTTCCTCTGAGAGGAACATTCTAGAAATCAAAAGGTCTAATTATAATAATTCAACTAACTGAAACTGTTTGACTCCTACAACTCTAACTAGTCTAAGTAATATAGTCAGTTGAGGTATTGACACCTAGCTGTTACAACTCAAATGTTTTCGAACCCTCCTAGCAACAACATGTGGACAAAACCTCCTACATTGTTGGCTAGTGCTTAATGCCCCTGCATCATCATGTGAAATAAACCTATTAACAAAAGTGAACAGGGAATGATTATTAATTATGGCATACTAAGTTGTCAGTGATTTTGACTATTTGTCTTTAACATGTAAAAATGTTAAATTCCAAACTTACATCATCATGGTTTGGCATCATGAGCTTGACTAATTTTCCACCATGCTCATAATTTCATTGTTGTATTCATATCTATAAAAAACATTTCAAATAATAATAAAAAATTTCTATAAGAAAAATCCAGACCTCCATGCCGTTGCTCCTTGTGAGACAAAGTCAAAATTTCATTACACAATCTGACACATAAGAATCTCCTATATCCCAGTGGTATGTATCCAAACTCTTATAATAGTGTCTTCAAGACTTATGTTCACATTGCCAATGAGATATTTAAGCAATGGAAGATGGAGCCTTCTTCATTTTTGTACATGTAACAGTCTTTTATTAATATAAATATTGATGGTTTTGTCTTTCTGAAAATGAAATGTAAAAATAATTTATTGTGGTCAATTGAAAAGTTTTTTTTTTTTAAGCTTTTCATTATGGAAGGGCGACATAGATATATGCCCTTCTAATTGAAATTCGGACCTGCCCTTCAAATTTGATCACTGTGTGGGACCTTAACAAAAAATAAAACTATTCCGCCGCGCGTTATATAAAACATATAACAAAACCTTTGTCAAAACTTCAAACGAACCCTTTAGCCATGGGTATTTCATCACGAATTGATCATTTTACCATGTACCTTCTTCTAGAGGAATATTCTTCCACTTGATTAGGTACTTCATAATGGTTATATGTCAAAGAGATACAAAATTTTTATCTATAACTTTTTGTGGTTCAAGAATCAACTTCCATTCTTCATCTAATTTTGGAAGTTCTATTTACATTGGCATATTTTTTCCCAAAACCTTTTTTAGGCAAGATACATGAAAAACATTATGAATGCAAGAAGAAGGAAAATATAACTTCTATACCACTTGTGCAATCCTATGAATAATTATTTAGGGCCATAACAGTTTTGCAGTGTGGAAAAAGTCGACAAAAAGTCCCGACTTTTTGAAAAAATCCCGAATTTTTCTCGGAGCCGACTTTATTGGCCGACTTTTTGCAAACTTTTTCATCCCTGAAAAAGTCGTGATTTTATCCTCAAAGTCCTGACTTTTTGCCGAATTTTTCGAAAAAATCTTGAGTGAGGTAGTTTCTTTAATAATTTTTTAATTTTTTTTGAAAAAATCGGGATTTTTTCCAAAAATGAATATTTTTGTATTTTTTTAGTTTTGCCGACTTTTTCAAAAAAATCCCGACTTTATCGAGTATTTCAACTTTTGGACCCTTGCCAATTTAATCCCGACTTCGACTTTTTCCACATTGCATTTTTGAGCTAATTCTTTATTCTTCTTTTTCTTGAATGAAGATTGCTTATAATGCTATAATCTAAAAAATACCCAATTACCATCCTCAAATTATCTTTCACTTAAATGTTGTTCCCCTTGTTGTTTTATCATGTTTCATGTCATTTGAAGGTTTTCCATAATAATTTTCAAAGTTTCTTTAGTATTTTCCATATGTGACTCTGTTTCCTATACTTTGGACTTATCTTGCAAAGAGTATGAGATACTAGGAGTTGGATATCCATAAAGGGCCTTAAATGGGGAAATTTTAGTAGATGTGTGATAGGTAGTATGATAGTATCATATTACCATTCTTCCTTGAGGAACCCACTTCATCTATTAAGATTTCTTTTCTAAAGAGTAACATTTTAGATAACCTTAAAAACATTTGTTAACTATTTTTGTTTGACCATTTGATTGTGTTTGATATGTAGAACTCATGGCAGCTAGTGTTTGTCCACTCATATTAAATAATTATTTCCAAAAGTTTCTTGTTACTATTACTTTAGGAAAACCATGAAGACTATGAATTTCTTTCACGGACACTTCTGCCACATGGCTTGTTGTTTATGTACTTTGAGCTCTACAAAAAAAATCTACAAAATTTGTCTATATAAATGACCACAAAAATGTAATACTTACCTTTATATTTTAGTAACCCTGTAATAAAGTCTATTGATATATATTCTAGTCTTTGAATATGTATGTGGAATGGTTGAAGTAACCCTAGAGATTTTACTATCTCTCTTTTATTTATTATGCAAACCTGACCTTCTCTTACAAAATTTTGAATATCTTTCTTCATTCCTTCCAAAAATATATTTGTTGATCCTTTGAGATGTTTTAAGGAACCCTGCATCCTACCATCAGAGAGACATGGGACTCCCTTAATATTTGTTTATTCAAATATGCTTGCGTGCATAAAAATATTCGACATTTGCACCAAAGTATATCTCTCTTTCACTCCCAATGCTCCATAGAGTTCATCCCATCCTTTAGAAATTTTAGTTTTTGTTTAGTACTATTGTCATTAATTATGGCAAGCTTCTTCTAGCCACCTAGGAATAGAAAATGTAATTGGATATAAATTTGAGGCCTCTTCTATTTTAAAAAGAGCATCATGTACTAAATTTTCCTTACCCTTTTTGCAGATTATCTCAAAATTAAAACTTTGAATTTTTTCTCCTCTTTTTTGTTAATATTTCAATGAAATCCATAGCTTCAAAAAATATTTTATGCTATCATGGTATATCTTGAATTTAAAGCACCTCCCAGTGATATACTATCCCCATTTTTTATTGCATGTAATATTGCTTCCATTTATTTTTCATACGTAGATTTCAGCAAATATTTTCTTTGAATTCCTTGCTTTTAAAAGCCAATGATATCCCTTATTGTGTTAATGTTACGTAAATTACTTGTCCTAGTGCCTCACACTCTACTATGAATGTTTTACCAAAAGTAGGTGCAACCGATGTTGGTGTAGAAGACATGGCATCCATTAAAAGGGAGAATGCCAAAGTAGCCTCATCATTCCATATAAATGATATTTTCTTCAAGAGATATGTGAGTGGACTTGAAATGCATGCATAATTCTTAACAAATGATCAATAATATCATGTAAGTCTAAAAAATCTTCTAAGAACCTTGATTTTCTTAGGAATAGGTCATTTTGTAATGGCTTGCATATTTTGAGGCTCCAACGTCACTCCTTCCTTTAAAAAAATATGAACCAAATACTCGAATTCTTATTTCCCAAAAGCACATTTGGATATTTTTACATAAAAATGATTGTTCTCAATAATTTATATAAATTTTCCACATGTTTACCAGTGTGGTATTCCCATGATTTATTATAAATATGTGTATTATCAAAGAAAACCAACAGAAATTTTATAAGATGGGATCAAACAAAATTGTTCTTAAGTTGAGCCCGCCGGACTTCAAACGGCGATAAACCATAATTCAAACCAAATTCGCGTTCCAAAATAGCCTGCTGACATCGGCCAATTCTGTGACGCAAAAACCAAATGAATTCCACCCTAATCTTTTTCGGGTCTGAATTTGGGCTGGCGTACGAAGGGAGAGTTGTGATGTGAATTTCTTATCAAATTCACCCTAATCTTTTTTGGGTCTGGATTTCCACTGCGCGAGCGGCCCAAACAAAGATCCGCTCCTATCCCTCTGTGACGAAACCATCGTACATGCTGACGTCATCAATCAAAACCCGCCACCCTTTTGACTTTCTAAATAAAACAAATTGTGTCTGCATCATTTTCATTGTTCCGTGAGCTAGCCAGTCTTCCATGAAAAAAAATTCAAAAACCAATTGTTAACGCTTGCTGACCGTTACCTTGCTGAAGAGAATTGAAGCCGAGTATTTCAGGGTTCTTCTGTCATAACCAGCGCCTATTTCAACATGTTTCATTTCCCGTAAACATGTATTTATTCCAATTCCCCGCTAAACTCTGTAAAAAATCCTGGTTTTAGTTTTAATTCTGCACTAAGGCCTGAAAAGAAGTTCATTTTGGTCTTTTTCGTTCCCACAACTACAATTATATTCCCAAAACTGGTAATTGTGCCCCTTTTCCACAAAAACCCCGAAATTCCATTTCTAAATCCACAAGAACTAGAAATGGAAGTTCCTGTAGCTCTGAATGTCATGCCCATCAATGCCCCTCACAAGGACTTGGATTATTTTCCTTTAGCCGATATGGATTTTCAAATTAAGGACTTGCTTCTCAGTGAGAATCCTCTTCGAATATTTTGCTGCTGCAGAGACAATTATTTGAATGTTTCTGACATCTTTGGACTTTGGGAATCAAATCTTCCTATGTACCTTCTCCCCTCAGTCCATATTTTTCCTGAGTTAATCCATTATTGCTATGCAAATTATGATCCCAACCAACAAGCAGTTTTATCCCCAAGTCAAAATTTCCTTTTCCCAATAACTGCTCAGCCCATAAATGAAATGCTACAATTCCAACCTAATCAAGCTCTCACTCCCCTATCCATGGCTGAATTATTTGAGAAATCTACTAAGTTATCCCATGAAGAGTTAAACCGCTTATGCCAAACCTTCACGTTACCAGAGCATCAACCTAAAAACCCTCCCCCTTATGGTTATACTTTCTTTACTAATGAGGGTAGAATTATTTTAAACATGATATCTTCCATAATGGGCTTCAGTACTAGTGAGTATGTTGATCAGCTAACCCTAGTATTGTTATCCATTTTTACCCCTGGACAGCCTCCTGCTGTCAAGTACGATTTTGCATCTTATATTGCTGACAAAATCCATGATCAGTTCATGAGATTTGAGAATGAGAGAGTATTTAAGTATTCTTCTGTCATATATCATCTCATGATTTACTTTCAATCAGAAAATTTCCCTTTTTATGTTAAGAAACTTGATGCCAAAGGGAATCCTAGGTCAGTCATCTTTTGGTCTGCCATTACTCACAATTCCTCTGATTCTCCTTATTCCTATAATGATTTTGTCAACCTTTTTGTTCATCCTGCAACTACCTTGTTGACAGGAGTCTCTCCTCCTAGAATTAACAATGAAATCAAGAAAATCCTTCAGCTCTCAAAGCAGTACAAGGTAGGTGACTGGTACCTATATCAAAACTACACAGAGATCAAGATATATGGATGTGAATTATGCCCACTCAAACTGCCCAAGTATGTCCCAATGAGACTCTTTGCATTAGAATATTTCAGGCAGATGAATAATTTAGATATAATTCATTTTTGCAATGAAAAGAAAAAGGCTCAACTCAGGATCAAGAGCCAATTAGGTCCCTTCATTTGTAACTCTAGGGAAGCTGGAAAGGAAGCCGAAAGGATTTTAGAAGACTATCTCATACTGCAAAAGAGTTTCTACTGGGTGCCTTATGATCCAAACAACTTTATCTGTGATAGAAGAATGAAAAATAAACTGTCACCATACATCCATAAAAGAATCCGAGAAATAGAAAAATATGCTAATATGGATGAATGGACAGAAGGGAAATTGGTTGAAAAAGATAGTGAGCAGGTCAATGTTGAAAATGTAATGAAAGATATTGAAAATATACTTGACCTAGAATATTTTGGATAGGTGCCGGGATCTTCTTCAGCCAGGACTTTACAACAAAATTTGCAGGAGATTAGTGCAGTAGCAGTAGAATCTAAAGGAAAAGAAAAGGAGCCTGATATACAAATAATTGAAAAATTCATAATGACAGAGCAACCAGAGACTCCTAAAGAACAAGGTCAAGGACAAATTCCTCCTACTCAGATCTGTGAGCCAGAAATTTCTATTTTACAAACTCATCTGAATATAGAAAAGGGCAAAAAGAGAGAGGCTGAAACAACTACTCCTATTGGTGGCTCTTCTGAACATCAAGATGTTAAAAGGCAGAAATTAAATCCCCTTCCAGAAGATGAATCATTTAAGGAAATCCTTGACAGCCAAGGGAGAGAAGACAGTTAGCAAACAGGTACAGGTAGTGGGACATCCACTAATTTTCAAAAACAGGAAATACAGAGGCAACAAAGTGCAGAAATATCTTCTTTCAAACCTCCAGTAAAAACTTCCTCGGACATCAAAAGAACATTCATCAATATAAAGGCTAGGAACAATCCACTTAGACTTCAAGTGTACAACCAATATTTGAAGATGGTTCTGAAAAATCAAGAAAGATTGATGTCAGCTTATGACATCCAACAGGGTAAGATGTTAATGAGCCATTTCAATCCCAAGGTGTAGCAGCCTCAGACAACTGCAGATTACGTTAGGATTAATTTTGAAGTCTTAGCAAAGGATATCCATCCTTTAGATCAAATTTAGCTACACAAGAAAACAGGTGAGATGATTTATTCTACTCTGACGGATAAATCAATGATGACCCATAAGTTGCAGGATTCTTTGGATAATACTAATACACAGCTGCAGCTTGAAAAAGCCTCCTCCCAGGCTAAGGATAATAGAATCAAAACTTTAGAGGAAATAATCATTGGTTTTGGTCATAATCCTAAAGATGTGAAAGGTATTGAAGCTTTGATCAAGAGAAAAGATGATGATATTGCAACTCTGAGAAAACAATTAAAGTTACCGGCCTCAAGACATCCACAGATAGCAGAAATCATCAAACAAAATTCTGAGGAAGAACTAATGGATTTGCTCTTAAAATTGAATGAGAAACTTACTGCAACTGAAAAAGAGCTTGAGAATGCATTAAAAGATAAGCAGGAAAATATTCCATTATCTACAGCAGGAGTAGTGACAGGTACAGAAACAATAGGTCAGCCATCAAAATTGTCATAGAGCAACACTGCAAATTTGAACACTGATGAATTAACAAAGTCAATGGAAGATATGAAACTTTAGGCCATAAAGCTTCACAAAACAAAAGAACAATTGGCCACTCTAGAACATAAATATGATCTTTAAAAAATGAGTGTTGCTGATAAAACAAGAGAAGTGAACAAATTAGAAAAAACAGTCAAAGCATTGGAAAAGGATCTCACATTGGAGAAACCTTTAAAAGAAATAAATGAAATTATTTGGGATAATATCATTCAATCAATAAAGGATGTTTGGTCCTCAATTCAAATAATGGATGAACATAATAACTTAGTTAAATTGGCTCTGGATGAGATTGAGAGATCAAGACAAGAGTTGGGAAATATGCCAGAAGAGGCCAATAGACTTATACATTTTTTGAATACTCGGACTAAGAATCAACTTGTAGAAATTGGTATTCAGGACAGGACCGGAACAATTCTGGAAATAAAGAGAGTTTTTACTAAAAGAACTCTGGTACAGAATTTAGAACGAAGGTGCTCAGATATGCAAGAATAAATCATTGCCTTCAGAGAAAGATTGAATATTTTGTTAAATAGAGGATTGCCTAGTCCTATAGTTGCAGAAGATAAGCTGATGGAACTTGATAGTTATGTTGAAAAATTGGACAAATATGCTGATAATCAAGCTAGTTCTTCAACCAGTTCATCAACAGCAGCATTGTATACAGGGAAAAACCTTCATGACAGATTGAAAAATTTATTTTATCTTGAGCATGAAGTAAATCATTTGTTCCCAAATCAGCCTAATTTCTTCAGATATACTGAGGCTGATGAAACACTAAGAAAGTTGCAAAGGACCAGAGTGCCAGAAGTTCAATTGTTGGAAGAAATGATGGAACTTTTGTAAAAAAATATCCTTACATAAATTTTTGCCTATTTACCACAGTATATCATGATAAAAAGGATAAAAGGATGAACAAAGGTCAAAGAGTATCAGAGCAGTTAAAGAGTATCAATGAAACGAAATAATCAACATAGACTTATTGAAGAGGATAGCAGCAAGCCAAGATATAGGACCTGCCTCCAGCACATTCTTAAAAGAAGGAAACAACACAACATCAGTTATCATTTTTCTTATCTACGAGACCATCTATATCTATATTGTTGTAAAATACCTATTAGTTATCCTAGATAATATCTCAATTTGTTATGAGATATTTTGTATGATTTTTTGTATAAATACTCTATCAATTGGAGTAGTAAGTGTGAATTCATATACTTTGTAGTAACATTGACTTTTTCGGAATAAAGTGATGTTGGAGAAATTTCTTTGTGGCTTGCTGGATGATGAATTAATGCTAGAGACTTTTTGGAACAATGGATGATGACTTGATGAATTGATGCTAGAAGCTTGTATTTGGAACAATGGACGTCGGTACTCTATTTGTTGCTTTAATATTCTAAATACTGCTATTTCACTTTCTTATAGATGCCTCGGGCATATTTGGATGCTTTCTCAGATTGTCGATAATCTCCATGTGGACCGTTACTGGGTTTTATATCAAGTCCCTGTATGTGACATGAGGTATTTTTCTATCATTTTCTGGGGTGGGACTTCCACATTTCTAGATGGATATTCGAGTTCCAATCTTCAGAATCTGTGAAAATGTAATGACTTCATGGACTGTTTTACTTCATATAATATATTCAAAACAAATTTTTTTCTCTTGTGAAAAAAAATGATTAATGTTTATCACTCTGCCTTCAAAACTAGCGATGCTGGTCTATGTTGCTAGTTTATTGATATGGTCTCATGGTATTTTTATATTTGGGACATATCACACTCCTCACATGATTAGCGTTTTTCTCTGTTCAAGGATTTTGGGTACTTTAATTTGTATTTGGAACAATGGACGTCGGTACTCTATCTGTTGCTTTACTATTCTACATACTGCTATTTCACTTTCTTATAGATGCCTCGGGCATATTTGGATACTTTCTCAGATTGTCGATAATCTCCATGTGGACCGTTACTGGGTTTTATATCATGTCCCTGTATGTGACATGGGGTATTTTTCTATCATTGTATGGGGTGGGACTTCCACTTTTCTGGATGGATATTTGGGTTCCAATCTTCAGATGTGAAAATATAATGACTTCATGGACTGTTTTACTTCATATAATATATTCAAAACAACGTTTTTTCTCTTGTGAAAAAAAATGATTAATGTTTATCACTCTGCCTTCAAAACTAGCTATGCTGGTCTATGTTGCTGGTTTATTGATATGGTCTCATGGTCTTTTATATTTTGGACATATCACACTCCTCACATGATTAGCGTTTTTCTCTGTTCAAGGATTTTGGGTACTTTAATTTGTATTTGGAACAATGGACGTCGGTACTCTATCTGTTGCTTTACTATTCTACATACTGCTATTTCATTTTCTTATAGATGCCTCGGGCATATTTGGATGCTTTCTCAGATTGTCGATAATCTCCATGTGGACCGTTACTGGGTTTTATATCATGTCCCTGTATGTGACATGGGGTATTTTTCTATCATTGTCTGGGGTGGGACTTCCACTTTTCTGAATGGATATTTGGGTTCCAATCTTCAGATGTGAAAATGTAATGATTTCATGGACTATTTTACTTCATATAATATATTCAAAACAACGTTTTTCCTCTTTTAAAGGTTCATTTTTTTTTTTTTAAATTGAACCTGTTGTCGCTATACCGACGCCTTGTAAGTGTCGGAATTGCGACAGATTAGAAAAGTTGGAAGAGCGATAGTATAAAAACGTCGGACGAGCGACGTTCAAAACGTCGGACCACATTTCATCGAAAGTGCGACAGTTTACAAAGGTCGGAAGTGCGACGGATTGGGAAACGTCGGAAGAGTGACGCTTGTTTGGAAGCGACGGAAAAAGTGTCGATAGTGCGACACTTTTTAATTGCGTTGGAACTGCGATGGTATGGTAAACCACGTTTTTCCCGCCCTCGAACTGTCGCTCTTGCGATGACTATGTGTCGGAATAACGACGAATTGGCCGTCGGAATTTCCGCCAAATTTTCTAGTGTAAGGATTGAGACTTTAGACTACACAATGTGCAATTCAGACAGGACTCGGGAGACAAACTGTGCATTTTCTTGACTCAGTGAGCTCATTGAAAGATTTTTCATTGCCTGGGAAAATTGAGTACTTCTAAGAGGTAGAGGAGGTTGGTTCATTGTGAAATTACATAGCTCAGGAGATCTAGATATGAGCTTGAGGCTATATATTGTATAGTGTGCAGTTGAGGTGACATTGGGAAGAAGAATTGTGAAAACATTTTGAGGCAAGGTCAGGCTTGAGCATTGAATTTGCGAAGTGTGAAGTACTAGAAGGAAGGAAACACACATTGCATAGTGTCAAGGGAAAAGGGTGTAGCATGAGGGTTGGAACTATCTAGTGCGTAGTTGAGGAAGGTCGGATGAGGCTAGGTTGCTGGGAAATTTCTAAAAATTATATAAGTGGGGGACCAAAGAGACTAATGTGAACAATGATATGAATTGACTGTGTTCACACACTTTAAATAATTTGACGACACAACAACATATATCATCCAAAAATTTTGAAAATATATTTCCCTCAATGTAACAACCTTGCGATGACTTTACGACAAGTGTGACACTAAAGGTACATGTTGTGACGACTGTGATGACACTTGTGCCATAATGCTTAAGACTTTTGGATTCACACAAATATAATCCCTTGAAACAACGAGAAAAAGCATGCATACATTATGTGACAGTTAACATGAAAAAAGACACCAATTTCTAAAGTGTGAACGACTCTTGCCATATGTGGATAATAATGAAAGTAACATATTCTAAAGAAAATATAACATGAAAATTAAACTAATTCGAGTGAGGGTAAGTGAAAGAGAAAACCAAAAACTTTAAAATGACACTCATGAAAACAAAGGTGCATGAAAGCGATAGTTTGAAAAACTTACCAAAATGGAAGTATGTACGCAGTTGGAATATGAGAAAATCTCATTGTCAATTCCCACTAACTGTCGACATGAATTGGACATTGCACACTCATAGTCTTGATGGAGCGTGATATTCTTGTCAAAGCTTGTGTAAAAGGATCTGTTCATGCCCTTGTTATAGATTGGGAATGTGTGAGCAAGTTAATTCGAAAATTCTGATCCAAGAAGTGAGCTTAAATGTGCTAGCTGACCGAGAAGTGACTATGGAATGACTGATCAAAAGATCCATAATAGGCTCCAAAATTTTGTGTACGCAAAATTTTGGAGGGTGTTTTTCACAGCGGCAACAGTGTACTGATTATAAAGAGATCAACAAGATCAATATAAAATATAAGTTTCCCATTCCTGCCATTTATTAATTATAGGATCTTCATGGAGAAATTTACTTCACAATGTTGGATCTTCATTCAAGATATCATCAAACTAGAATGAAGATAAAATACATTCTGAAAACAACATTTAGTACTCATGAAGGTCATTATGGAGTTTTGGTCATGCCTTTTGGCATTACTAAAGCACCTTCCACATTTCAAGGTTTTATTAATTCCAGTTTCAAACCCTTCCTTACAAAATTTTTGTTATTATTTTTTGATGATATATTAATCTACAAAAAGTCATGGAAAGATCCAGTTCAAAATGTTGACAGGGTGCTCAAACTATGGGAGGAGAAACAATTGTGTGCAAAAATCTTCAAATGTTTCTTTAGGGTATAGGAAGTAGAATATTTGGGTCCTACTATATCCCATGAGGGTGTTAAGGCAGACCCTAACAAAATTAAATCTATCGAAGAATGGAAAATCCACATAAAATTAAGGCACCTTGGAGAATTTCTTGGGTTTATTGCAAGTTTGTTAAGGATTATGGGAATATAGAAACACCTCTAACAACATTACTGAAGAATGATGCATTTTGTTGGATTCTAGAAGAAACTAAGTCCTTTAAACATCTTAAAGAGGCAATCTGTCAAGCTCTTGTATTAGGTACACCAAACTTCATAAAAACCTTTATTATGGAATGTGATGCCTAAGGAAACAACATTTGTTCTATTTTAGTGAAAGAAGGAAGACCCATTTCTTTTGAAAGTCATCCAATCAAGGGAAAGTAGTTACAAAAACCTATTTAAGGGAATAAAATGTTGGAAAACCTACATGCATTGAAGAAATGGAACCATTACCTAACGGGAATACACTTCAAGGTAAAAACATATCATGATTTTCTTAAATACCCCATGGAAGAAAGATTATCTTCAGAAGAGAAAAAAAATGGGTCACGTCAAAGATGTTGGGTTATGACTTTTAAATCATGTACAAAAAGTGAAAGAAAACTTTTGTTGTAGATGCACTCTCAATAAGGTATGAGGAAGTGGAATCATTGTGGTGAGCCATTTCCATTATCCGACCTAATTAGAAAACTAAAGCAAGGAAGGAATTGAAGAATGATGAATAAGCTATGAACACTCGTTGAAAAGTTAAAACAAGATCCTTGTGCATCTAATTCATTTATTCAGAAAAATGATTCATTGTCGTACAAAGATCATTTATATCTATGTAAAAAATACCATATTAAAAAAAAGGTTCTTTTGGAATTTCACACCTCTCCTATAGGAGGGCACCCAGCATTTTTAAAAATTATGATAGGGTCAAGAAGGTTTTTTTTTGGGATGGCCTTAAATATTATATTGAGAATTTGGTGGCGGAATTTTTTATTTTCCAACAAAATAATATTGACACAATTAACACCATGGGTCTTTTACAACCATTATTCATTCCAAGTAATTATTTGGAAGAGGTCTCAATGGATTTTATCATAGGTTTACCTAAGTCTGAAGGAAATAGTGTCATTATGGTGGTAGTTGATAGACTTACCTAGTATGAACACTTTTGTGCAATATCTCATCCTTTCATAGCTATTACAGTCACTACTGCATTTTTGGAAATAATTCAAAAGATGCATGAAAACCCAAATATTATTGTAAGTAATAGAGATCCCATTTTCACTATAAATTTTTGGACATAATTTGTTTCTTGTCTTGGTACTCAATTGGCTCATATCTCATATTATAATCCTCAATCTAATGGGAAAACTGAGATAGTGAATAAATTTTTGGAAGGATATCTCCTTTTCTTTGTATCCCATAAAAAAACACAATGGATCAAGTGGTTACCCTTGTTAGAATGGTGGTATAACCCTTCCTTCTATGCCACACAAAAAATGACCCATTTATGGACTTTTATGGATATCATCCGCCATCCTTCACATCATCTTTAAGAGAGATTTATAAGGTTCAAGTAGTGGAATATGATATCAAGCATCAACAACAAGTTCTTCAAATATTAAAGGATAACTGAATCTAGCAAATAATTGAACGAAACAATAAGAATATCAACATCGAAGTGAAAGAAGTTTTAATGTGGGTGATTCAATATTTTTACTACAACCATACAAACAAATTTCCCTTAAGCAAGATAGGAAGGATAATAATTTGTCACCCAAGTATTATGGCTCTTACAAGGTGTTGCAAAATATTCGTATTGTGGCATGCAAATTGGAGTTTCCTACATCTTCGCGAGTACACCTATTATTACATGTTTCATTCTTAAAGAAGGTTATAGATGAAAAGGTCCCAGTTCAAAATATATTGTCAAAAATTGATGAGAAAGGAAAAATCATATTGGAGTCTGAAGAAAGCACAAAAAAAAGAATCCAACAGTTACTAAAAGATCAATTTTTGAGTATCTCATTAAATGGAAGAACTTACTTTCTAAATACTCCATAAGGGAGGATGTGTATTTTATTCAGAAGCATACGGAACTACTCAAGTATTGAGTACAAAATTTCTTGAAGGAGAGGTGCATGTTAGGTCCCTATAATACTAATGTAGCCCCCATATTGTTATTGTTGTGCACCATAGAATCCCACTATTGTTATTGTTGTTCCCTTACATTATTATTTTTATGTATTATGTAGTTATATTATGGCCCTTTAGACTTTGATATATACCAAGGAGGTCTTGTAATTTGAATCATTGAATAATTTTTCATTTATGTGATGTAAACAGAGGTTAGCGGTCTTGAATAAGATTATTTCAAATCGTTGATTTATCTTTTCTTTTCTTTTTTATATGGTTACATAACAATATTTGATCATTATTGATTTTTCTGATATACCGGTCCCATTTGAGTTGAAAATATCTTAGGAGGCATATTTCATGACCAGACATCCACAACTAGTCACTTGTATAGAACCATCTTGAATAAACATGTATAATAGTTTTCATACATCTAGCTTTAAGGAGATCACAAAGCTATTCTGAAAGGAAGAAATCATGTTCAGAACCTAACCAAGGATCCTTTCCAAGACTGAAATAATTCCCATCCGTAATTTTCCAAAGAATCTAATATCAACCGTTGATAAATCCCTTGCAAGATTTCTCCAGAAAATGGAACAGTTATTACATATTCTTTCTTACGGTCATCAAGATCCACTCTTTCATATAAAAAGAAACAAAACTATTTTCTCCTCATTACAAGACTCGAAAGGTTCTTGCCAAAGATAATTCTCCAACTTCTCTTAGCTACTAATGTAAGAGAGAAATTTTTAAATTACAATAAACCCCATCCACCTAACCTTTTGGAGATAGATGGGTTCTCCCATTTGATCAACAGAATACCCTTCATCCCTCACTTGTCTCCCTAGAGGAAATGAGTTTATAGTCTTTGAATGGATTGAAAGATACTAGCAGAAGATGATCTAAAGTCACCCAATAGACATGAATACTCTCTAAAATAACTTTTATAAGAATAAGGCGCCCTCTTGAGGAAACCCAACGATTGTACCATAAAGTAAATTTTCTTTAATCCTCCTAATTAGGCAGAACCAATCAGAAACTCTGTAAATGTTAAGTTTAAGATAGAAACCTAAGTACTTGAATCCCTCCACAAAAAATTTTATCTAGAAAGGAAAAAATTTCTTGAAAGGATCTAGAAAATTATTTCCTATATTATGTCTGAAATAGAAATACTTCTCCTCACTAAAATCCATACGAGATATTTTATAAAAGAAAAAAAATACTTATTTTAAAATATTTCATTCATCGTCCATAGAAACATCATCCATAGAAATAAAATGTGAAATAAAGTAGTTTGAAGCAACCTCAACCCCTTTGAACAAAATTGAACATATTGTCTCAATAATTAGTCATCTATTGCCTTCAATAACCAATAGGAAGAGTAGGGGACAAAGGGGACAAACCTACCTTAACCCATGAGAAAATGTAAATAAATTTGAGGGACCTTCATTAATAAGAATTGTCTTAAGTAGGCCATAATCGAAGAGATAGAAAAAAAGGCAAGGCCGATTTGCAGAAGGACCATTTTGAGGAAGCTCGAGTTAACCTGATCATACGTCTTTTTAAGGTCTAATTTGAATGTGACAGTTGGAATATTATTTTTCTTAATGAAATGAATGACTTCTAAAGCTATACTGATTGCGTCATGGATATGCCTATTTTCAAGGAAAGCCACCTGTTCTTTAGACATGGAATTGGATAGGACAACCTTCAATCACTAGTCTATAACCTTCAATACTAACTTATAAAGAAAATTACAAAGAGCTTTCAGATGAAATTCATTAAAAGAGGAAGGATTAGCCTTCTCAGGAATTAACTCCAAGAAAGTAGCATTCAAACTCCTCGATATATAAGCTTTCAAATTATATTCTTCAAGAACTTTGACCAAATTATGCCCCATTAACTCAAAAAGGGAAAGAAAGAGATCAATAGTGCACCCATGAGGCCTTGGGCTCTTATTTCTAGGCATTAGATTGAGCGTTCCATAGACTTCCTTTAAAGTGACTTCTTTACTAACCAAGGTTGGCTCCTATTCTATGACAAAACGAGAATAGGCAATTAAAATTTTCGTGTTATCCTCAAGGCCTTCATGAAGAACCATTATACAACCTTTCAAAAAAATTGGATTCCTTCCCTTGCGAGATCTTCAAAGGACGATATCAAAGAGTTATTATATTCTGAATTTAGATACGAGATATGACTAAGAACAGAAGGCTTGATGTTATTGTCACCTTAGTATTTGATATGTCATAGGTTAAAAAGACATATAATTATATATAATCATACGACTCAAAATGGAACACTATGTTAAACATAGAATAAGCAAAACCTATGAAATATTTATACAATATATGAACCTCAGATAGAATACTGAGTACCAAAATTCCAATATTGTGGTTCAAATAAAACTGATTCCTTACGCCAAAAGAAGGTCGTGACACGTCGGACTATCAATAAAGTTTAATTTTGAAAAGTTTGAATTAAAGAGGAAAGATATGGAGCATATATATCATTGGACACAAACAATACCTATTATCATTTCTAGATGATGCATCAATCACTACTCGTAGTTATGTGTAGATGTATAGGTAAGAATTGTAGCAAAAAATCGAATCGACATACTATATTCATAGTAAAATATAATGACAATACAAAATATTTATTTTACAGTGAGACATTACAAAATTCTCATTTCCAACTAATAAACTAAGAAATAATGACAATAAGTAAACATTACAGCTAAAGAGATTGTTGAATATAATCTCTATTTAAATTTTTATTTTTATTTTATTTTTTTATTTTTTTTTTTTTTTAATTTTTTTTCAGAAATAAAAAAACCGATGTTTATATTATAAATATAAATAGTACATAAACATGAGATGTCAAAATCGGCATCAGTCCATATCATATGCATTTTTCACATCATCAGTCATTGTCCAACTAGGATAAATCGAGTTCATTCTCCAAAGAGTCTAGAGAGTTGAATAGAAAAACATAACATAAAACTTATAAATGCATTACCCCTATAAAAAGGGATAGTCAAAATTATCCTCTACTAAATTCAACATAACAGACTTATGTGAAAACATAAACCAAGTCGAAGCTAAAATATAGAGCAGTCCAAATTATGGCACTTGAGAAAATGGAGCATCAATGTAAATCCCATGATC
This sequence comes from Pinus albicaulis, assembly GCA_034641835.2. Classification (NCBI taxonomy): domain Eukaryota; kingdom Viridiplantae; phylum Streptophyta; class Pinopsida; order Pinales; family Pinaceae; genus Pinus; species Pinus albicaulis. The sequence goes on along the minus strand of CM076573.1, from coordinate 901,803,732 downwards.
CATATCTGTAAATCACCAAGGCAAAGAATAATATCAGGCTCGCTTGATAATGTCACCCGCTCGCTTGCAAAGACCCAGGTTTGCCACCCTCAAAAAACATTAACAGTTCCAGAAACATATACATATAGGGAAGATGTGTTACAAGCTCACTTGTTGTGTCACTGGCTTGCCTGCATAAATATATATACCAAAAACAAATGCCTCGACATGCATACACATACCATATACCCAGTAACCATACTATGTGAGGTCTAGAAAAAATACTCGCACCATTCCCACAACAGCAATAGTGGCACTCACGACAGTGGAACTTCATACTCCTGAAGAAAAAGATCACCCCAAAAATGTGAAATATGTATACTTCCCATAGTAGCAGTAAGACCCTTCTTTGAGAGGAGATCGGCATGGGTGTTGATGTCTCTATAAATATGCTAAAGAGGCGGATCATTGAGCTTGGTTAGGAGATTTTTAATTCGACCAATCCAACCTTGTAAACCATTTATATGAAAGATAGATTTCCCACTAATCCCATCAATAATAATCTTCATAGAAAATTTTAGGGGCTAATATTCATAGGTGGGCTAATTTTCCATGGTTTTTCCAAAAAATGATTCGCCAATTTCCATTTTTTTATAAAAGTGATTTGCCCAAATTTTACAATATAAAATTATTTTACCTTAAAAATCGCCAAAAATATATAGAAAATATATATAATAACATTATAAATTTAAATAATTTTACAAATACATCAATAAAATTTTTATATTTTTCATATTAGGGACTAGTGAGATTCGCCATTTTTTTAAACTTCAAAATAATTTTTCATCCTTCAAATTTTCCTTGATAATCTTTGCATCACCATAAATATTTACTTATTGTAAACCTAAATTATAGGCCACCCAAAGCCCAGTCCACAACGAAAGAAGTTTTGCCTTATTGTTGGATCCTTTCCCTCCATTCCAGAAGATCTGATATCTATCCTGATTCTCCAGCTTAATCCACACCCCACAACCATAGCATCCCCCCTTGTAGAGCCCCATAAAAAAAAAGCGCATGCAGAGATATTGGGTGAGGTCAAATGCAAGGAGACAAGTCCTTTGTAGATGATTAAGAATGTGATTGAACATAAATCCATGCCATAATGGTCCCATGGATATGAGCAATGATAGCAGACCTTCCATAAAAAATAAGGTGATTACAAGCAAGCCACACCTCCCAAAAAACTAGAAGGGTAGAGACTTATATTTACCTTTAGGAGCTCCCATACCTCAAGGGAATTGATGATATTATCCATACTCCATGCCAGATCAATGAGATAATGAGAGAACATGGACCATATCTTTCATGTGAAAGGGCAGGATAAAAATAGATGAAAAATAGATTCATCATGATCATGACAGAATGAACACCAACCGGGCCTATGAGTTCCACATTTGATAATATTATTCGAATTCAAGACCCAACCCTTCCATACAAACCATCCAAATAGTAAAATCTTAAGTGAGATTTTCCTTCGCCAAAACAACCTGAAATTTGATGGATCCTGATCGTTGATTTGATTATAGATTATTTCAGAGTATACTTCCTTCATCATCAGCCCATCCCCATTCATATTGACATTCCATAAAATTTTGTCTCCCTCTTGCTGATGACAAAATCCAGCCGCCTGAAGGCAAACCACATAGTTCAAATAGGAGTGAGCATCCAGATCCGACAACCCAAACTGAGCAGATCACTTCCATTTCGGGGCAGCTCTTTTCTAGCAAGATATCAATTGAAAAAGGAAGAAAAAGCCCCTGTGGGTCAATCTATGAATAATCCTATCCTCCAAACGCTGAAAATCATCGAGACCCAAGACTCTATCGCAACCCAAAATAATGTTTTGACCATTACCAAATTTCCAGACTAATTGGTCAGCAACCAGAAGCATCACTTTTGTGAAGCTCCTCCATATATAAGATTTTTTTCTTCACTATGAGCAAAGAGGCTAGATAAAGGTGAAAAAGTGGGTTACCCTCAACGTATTTGATATGAATAATCTCAGACCAAATTCCCCATGCATTTAACATTCTCCAAAAAGATCTAACTAGAAGGGAATTTTTGAAGGCTTGAACATTTATAAGCCCCTAGCCCCCAAACTCCTTCAGAGTCGAGATACTATTTAACTTACACAAATGATTTTTTTTGTGATTTGAAGCCCTAGACCATATGAAATGAGAGATGACCGCATTGATGTTTTCCACCGCGTTCTCAGGAAAATGGAATAAATGAGCGCAATAAACCACTAGCTGCAAAAAAACTGCTTGAAACAGAATATATCTCCCCCTTAAAGAGAGCCATCTGTGATACCATTGTTGAATTCAGCCTTTAAATTTTTCAACCAGCCAGGTCTAGTCCACATTCTTATAGCCAGAAGGCTTCAATATAAAACCAAGATATGACATCCCTTCCAATAGCGGCTTGGTCTGAACCCCTAGAAATCCAACAATAAACTTGATCTTGTTTATGTCCCCATCCCCATAGATCAAGAAATATTTTCCTTTGTTGATATGTAAACTCAAGGCAACACCAAATCAGATGAGAATGTAGTGGATATAAAACCATTGATTTCTGAGGAGCCTGCCAAAGACAAGAAAGTCATCTACAAACAAAGAGTGAGAAATACTAACAGAAGGAGAGAACAATAAACCCAGAAAGTAACCAGCATGTTTTTCCATCTTTAAGAGATTTTTTGATCCACATTTATGTAGGAATGCAACAGAATACAAAAATAACCATAAAAATAGAAATACAGTAGAAATAAGGCTTCATTTCATTAATATCAAATTGCAGAAACATGCTTACAAACATGATGGAAATAAAATAGCTAGGGTGCTGGTAGTGAATCTCTGAGAAGATATGTGGCGGCTACAGACCTTTGAACTGTGTTACAATGAGGCTCGAGGGCCTATTTATTATGGAGAACTCTAAACGGAAAAAAACCTAACCCTAGGAGATGAAGCGCTAAAACTATGGGCCCAGTTTGGGTAAATTGGTGTTTCAACTTCTCGGGGACGTAACTTCGGCATACTATCTCCGTTTGGGGCTTCAAAACGGCTCTGAAAGTGCAGGACCCGAAATACTACTAAAAATAGTAAGTTGTGAAAAAGCTAAAAGAGACAATGGTGGGGCCCCAAGTGGAATAGGTGGGTGGCCACCAATATCCACCTAGATCATTCCTACCCCCTTAGGAAGCAATGGTCCCCATTGAGATGAGTTGCTCCATGAGATGAGGAAACTTCTGTTGAACTTGGTCCCTGGCGAACCACTTGCCTTGGTGCAGGAGTTGGCCAGCTTTGACAACCCGATACAGTTGGATCTTCTGTTGGCGAGTGTTCTTGATTTGCATGTCCATGATACAGTTTGTGGTGGCCTGTTCCATGCAGTCTAGGTTTAACTCTTTTGGTGTGAGTTCTTATACAATGTCAGAGATGTCCAATAGAGGTGGAAAGTTGGGATGAAGGCGGTCTACATTGAATACTGAGTGCAGACCAAGGAATGGTGGAATACTGAGCTTGAAGGCATTATTCCCTACAGCCTTAGTGATGATGTACGACCCATATCGGAGCGGGTGAATCTTGTGATGGGGTCCAGTGAGGAACTCCTTCTGCAAATGTAGCCACACTTTTTCACCCACCCGGAAGTTGTGTGGCACCTGATGTTGATCATGTCATTTCTTGTACTTAGCATTGGCTCTGTCGAATATGTCATGAACCTGTTGGCGTATGTGCTAAATGCACTCGATAAAGTTGTTTGATTTGTCAGCTTCAAACTAGACATGAGCCGAATCAGCCTCAGTAGCTGCAAATGGCATGGCTATGTCAATGGGACATAATGGCTAGAATCCCAAGCCCACCTGAAAGGGGCTGTGGCCGGTTGAGATGTGGAGAGCCCAGTTATAACTGTGTTGTACATAGGGAAGGCTCTCATCCCATGTGCATGGATTCTTTGAATTATATATGCGGAGAATGTGTATAATCATCTTGTTGACAACCTCTGTCTGGCCATCAGTTTGGGGATGGAAAGATGTGGACTTGGTGAGCTTGGTGTCCAACATTGACCAGTGGCTGGACCAAAATGTGTTGAGGAACCTTTTGTCGTGATCTGATATGATAGACTATGGGATCCCAAATTTCACCGACACTCGTTCAAAGAAGATTTTAGCAGTGGCTTCTGCTGTGATATTCTTCTTGCAGGCTGCCATAATGGCCATCTTTGAGAATTTGTCGATGACTACGAAAACACAGTCATTTCCATGCTTAGTAGAAGGAAGGCCTGACATGTAATCCATGGAGATTGATTCCCAAGGTCGACTAGGGGTAGGTAGCAGAGTATAGAGCCCTTGCTTCTTGAAGGTTGGTTTGGAAATGGTGCAAGCAATGCAGTATTTGATGTACTTGCCAACATCCTGTCAAAGGTTCGGCCAATAAAAATACTTCTACAGTACTGCCACTATTTTCTCGACCCCAAAATGCTTAGCGACTTGACTGTAGTGTACTTCCCATATCATCTTGGCACGCTCGCCTGAAGGACCACAAAGGTGTCCCATGTGACATAATAGTGCATCTTGGAGGTGAGAGTTTGGAACTTGCATACCCCCCAAGAGTGCCTTGTATGTGTAGTTGAATTCTAGATCGCTCTTGTAGAGAAGTGGCCAATCAGAAGTATCATGCCCACAAGAGTTGAGAATGGTGGTTATGGCCATGATCAGTGGTCAGCTTAGGCAGTCTGCAGCATTATTGGTGATACCCTTCTTGTACTTAATGTTCAAATGAAATTGTTGCAGATATGTGGACCACTTTTGATGGCAATCGTTCTGTAACTTCCCTTGTGTATGTATGAACTGTAAAGGTCAGTGGTCTGTGTGGATGATTGTCTCCTTCCCCAAAATGTAATGCTTCCATTGTCGACAAGCCTGCACAATGGAATACATTTCTTTGTCATAAGTGGGATACTTTCGAACTGTGTTGGACAATGTCTCATTGTGATATGCCACTGGATTCCCATGTTGAATAAGAATTGCCCCAATAGCATATTCAGAGGCATTTGTCTCAATCTCAAATGGTTGTTGCAAGTCTATTAATGTGAGAACTAGGGCAGAACAGACGCGATGTTTCAATTCTACGAACGTCTTCTATTGAGATTCCGACCAACAGAATTTTTCTTTCGCTCCTCCCTTGGTGACTTGACTCAAGGGCCAAGTGATATGAGAGAATCCCAATACGAACCTACAGTAGAAATTAGCAAGACCCAGAAAGCTACAAAGCTCTATTAGGCTGGTTGGGGTTGGCCACTCTCGAATGACTTGGATCTTAGCTGCATCCACATGCAGCCCCCTTTCATCAATAATGTATCCCAGATATTGAACTTGGGTCATGAAAAAAGTGAACTTCTCCAAATTGGCACACAACTTGTGTTGCCGCACTGTTTGGGGGACTTCTCGAATGTGGTGGATGTGCTCTTCCCAAGTCTAGCTGAAGATCAGAATGTCATCCAAGTATACCACTACAAATGAGTTAGTGAATGGATGCAAGATGTCATCCATCAACCTCATGAAGGTTGGGGGAGCTTTTGTCAATCTAAAAGGCATGACGAGCCATTTGAAAAGGCCCTCCATGGCTTTGAAGGCAGTCTTCCACACATCAGAGGGTTCGATTGGTACCTGGTGATACCCAGACTTCAAGTCGATGTTGCTGAAATATTTTTCCCCTTTGAGTTGGTCTAGAAGGTCATCAATCCATGGGATCGGGTACCTATTCCAGACAGTGATATTGTTGAGCGTGCGATAATCAATACATAGTCTCTAAGTCCCATCCTTCCTCTGTACCAACACGATCGGGCTCCCACAGGTCGATGAACTTGGCCGGATGCGAAATTTCTGCAGCAACTCCTAAATCTTCCTCTTGATTTCATCATTCTCTAGAACAGAGCGCCTATAGATCGGTAGATTGGGTAGCGGCGCACTTGGGGTCAGTTTTGTTAGGTCTCTGTAATTTATTAACAAGATTGGGAGAGTCCAATCACAGAGTTAACATCATTTCAACCAACTTTGGGATTCTAGGATCTAACCCTCCTGAATCCGGAGAGGGATCTCTCCAATATGCACAAAGATGGATATTGTCTTTGAAAAGCTTAAGGTAATGATATCAGGCTAGTTATGAAGGCCAAGGGTTTTGTTTTGTTTTGGATGGTTGAGCATGAAATGTTACTTGAGGGGAAAGTCCTAAGTGTAAAAAGTTTCAAAAGTGAGAAGTTGCAAGCAAATAGAACAGTTTTGGCAGATAGATAGATATAACGCTGGTTTTTAGTCCATTGGGATATGGAGTCATATCTGGGCTTTAATTGAGCAACAACATCAAGAGTGATCCAAGGGGAAAGTCATCTATACCACAAGATTGTTGAGTTTTAAATGATGGAATGGAACAATAAAGTGTTAGAGGGATGGAAACTGATGATAATTTCTCAGAGGATTTATAGTCAGTCCAAACAAGAGAAAGCCTCTTAAGTAACTATTTAAAACCAACCAAGGACAGGGCTAACCATAGACTTCTTGGGCAAGTTCTTATTAAAGAATCTTAATTGACAAACAATCCAGTGATCCACATAATCACCTTCAGAAAGTATGAAAACATATAAGAGAAACGAAGTGTAACTTAAGATCAGATAAAGTACTTTTAAACCTAGTCTGCTTTCAGTCAACACCAAGGGAAACTTTCAGAATCTGCCTTTGGAGAAAAAGATCTAGGAATCAAGGCAAACCATATCTCCTCTAGTCTAACTTTAATAGCAAATAACGGAAATAACATTCGAGAACAATGTTTGAGCAAACAGAAGGACGAGGGAACGCCAACATTCCTAACTGTTTAAACTGTATTGAATCATTCTTAAATAAACAAATTTGAAGAAAACATCAAGATAAAGATTTCTCAGCCAGAGAAGGTTACTGATATACAGTAGGTCCTAACCCTGTTTATACTATTCTTTACAGCAGAATATGAACAATATGGCATACGTAGAAGGAAAAACAATTAACAAAGAAAGAGGCACTTCACCAGTAATATAGACCAGGATCCCAAGAAAAAGCTTGTTATTGATGTCAAACCAGTTACAGTCTTCAAGTCCAATGTTTCAGTTCAGCAATCATCTTCACTATTCAGCCTAACTACTCTATCACAAATAGAGCTTCAAGGGCCAGTGAACACTATGTACAAATATAAGTCTCCAGCGCAAGTGTATTTCAAAGTTCTGCAACCAACCATTTCTCATCTTCTTCTGAGGTATTTATAGAAGAATGAGGAGGTGATCTGAGAAAATATCTCTCAGGATAATTAATACAGGTTCAAGACTTCTCGGCCTTTTGAGGGGCTCGAGGGAGAAATTTACAGGTGGATCACTGTATTAAATTTTTACAATAAATATCAAAGCTCAGTGGGAACTTTATTTGACTTTGAGGCTCTGTACGCTGTGTGGAGTAACTCCTTGGCTGCGCTGGAGGCGAATATCAGATTTTCTTCGATAACTTCGGCCTCTGTTTGAATGCTTTGAGGCAACAAGTGGCTCGGTGGTAGCTGAGGAATCAATTTGCCTCAGATGTGGCGGTGGAGGCTTTCTGTCTGATAAAACACTTTAGGTTTTCTTTTAAACTATGTTTTAGATTGGGGATTAGGCTTTTGATAACTGTCTTAGCCGTAATCCCTATAAAAACTGTCTTCGATCTTCATCTGCTGTGCTTTGTCTTCAAAACTGATACCCTTTAACTGTGTTTGAATTAAAACAGTGTCTTGTTAATGTGTAAAGCCGCGCTGGGCTTTAGGGCACCAATACTCATAGAGTACTGACGAAACATGGAATGGAGCCCCGTGGATGGCTTCTCTTTACTGAAACGAGGGCATGAGAATCGTCATTCCCAGCCCTCGGCATTTCTTCGTGATACAATGGAAAACCATTTAAAACACCTGCATCAAACACAAAACAATTAAGAAATCCTGCGAAAATAGGTTAAACTGCTTCAAATGGCGGGGAAAGAGCGTAGCCGTTGGATAAAAATATCTAATGGTGGAGATCGGCGCAAAACAGGAAAATGAGAGCGGGGAGAAGAAATAAGGCGGGGTGGTTTTGGACCATCCGATTCGGACACATGGATGGTCCAGATCTAATCGGAGGATTGTAATCGGAGGGGAGAAACAAAAGGAGCGATTGGAAAATGCCGATGCGATTGCGTGATCGGGGGACTAGTGCGATCAAGCGATGACCGTTGGATCAGAAAGGAGATGGACATCCGGGATCAAATCGAAAGATTTCAATCGGGGTGGCGCTACCGGGCTTTGCGATTGTGATCGGAAATGGGTTTGTGATTAAGCGATAATCGTTGATCTCGGGTTCAGATCAACGACGGGGATGTAATCGAAGGGGCAGTGCAATCGGGGCATCGGGAGAGGACTTGCGATCAGAAGTTGCAGTTAGAAACTTGCGATTGAGCGCTGACCGTTAGATCTGAGGGTCAGATCAACGGCGGGGAGCTAATCGGAGGAATCACAATCGGAGGTCGCAGACATGGGCATGCGATTGCGCAATCGGGGAAAGTTGCGATGCGATTTTGCGTGGACCGTTGGATCGAAGGACTATATCAATGGTCAGGATTGCTTCGACTTATGCACCGGCAGAAAAGCCTTTAAACATATGAAAACCAAATTTTTTGCAATAAAAACAAGTTATAATGGATCGGGTGGAAAATATATAAGTAAAGGGAAAAGGCGCCCGATTGCTGGGCCGTGGGATATATAAACTGTAATATGCCCGGGGCCTGATCCTTTAAAGGCCAATCGCAATCGGAACCGTGGGCCTGGTCTTTCCGATCTACCCATTGTGAATTCTCCGATTGCGATTGCACGATCAGTATTTTTGATCAACCCATTTTATATTTATCACGTGACTTTACGTTTTAACTTAAAACTTTCGGAAAGTGGGTTTTTGGGTTTACAAAGGAAAATATTGATCGGAGAGGGGCCCTTCAATGGTTCAGCGCCCGATTGCGGGCTCTATGGTTATATGAGAAATAATATGATAGGGGTTTTATATGCAAACGCTAATCGCAATCGGAGTTTTGCAATGGTTCAAAGACATGCACCCTTGGATATTTGCGATGCGATTAGCGCCGAAAAGCTTTGGCATTTGGTTTTGACGCATGGGCATGTGGGGGGAAGTGGTTTAGGACTTAGCCCAAGGGGCTTAGGTCCATAGCAATAAAACTTTGTTTTTTAATGAATAATTTCAAGGTTTTAAATGGATTTGGCGGTTTCGGCACAGCACAGCTCAAAAAGAAGTTTTAAACCATGTCAGGAGGATTTTCACGAATGGAGGGAGAAACTTATGAAAAGTAGGGAAATAATATGGAGAAAAGGGGGAGTAAATGAAGGTTAGTTATGAGTAGGAGAAAGGGGAAAAATGATGGTTTCTTCAGCAGTTTCTTACAGGAAATCAGCAGAATTAATAGGAACAGTAATGAGGATTTTGGACAGAGGCATGAGGCCTACAAGGAGTCTTCAAGAGCCAACCAATTTTTAGTGATAAAATTTGTTCCTTGGAGGCTCCAAAAGTCTTAGCCACCTTTTGGTATAACAAAATATTATAGGTGGCTAACAGTGGCTCCACTTGGGGATGGTGCCTTCTTGAAGGCATCAAGAACTTCAGACTTGCATCTTCTGGGAGGTTGATTAGTTGCCTCATCCATTGGGCTGCCTTCCTGTGATTTGAATGATCTTCTCTAAAAACATATTTGGCAGCCATGAAAACGAGGGACCTTTATCAACAAGCTTTCTACCTACCCAATCCTACAGATCTAACATTTTTTCTTCTTAGAGTGCACTTGGATTGGCAAACTCTCTTACAACATTTTATTCTTTTGAAAGCATAAAAACTAATCTAATTCTACTCCTTATTTCTCCCTGAGCTCAGATTAAACGGTTGAGCTTAGATATTTCTCTACCTAATCTACTGTCTGTTGGGATTTAGCTGTCCAACATACTTTCATTCTCTAAATTCTATAACAGAAATTTAAAAATATTCAAGTCAAGATTGAGTTGTTTGACTTGCTATGATCTATGGCATAAGAACAAGCTGCACATAGATTATTATTTTGCAGAAATTTAACATCAAAAATTGAAGGCTTAAGATCTGAAAGCTTCTTATTATGGCCTTCTCTCTTCTTTTCATAGCTCTGATTTTTCTTTTTTCTGTGAGCTATCTTTGCCTTTCTTCTGGTTCAAGTTTTGAGCGGATTAGAACCAGGTCTTCATATCTCTAGACTCAATAAAAAAAACAATTTTGAGTCATCTCTCTTTGGAAAGCTTTGGTTCAGATTTTGAGTTTGTTTGAACCTTCATTTCTATCCTAATCTATCTACTGATAAGCCAAGATTAAACAGTTTGGCAAATCAAATTCCCTACCCTACCAGCAGACAATTGAAAAGCTAGCCAGTCAAGATTAAACTGTTTGACTAACTAGAAGTGTGTTTTCAGGAGTGGCATTTGAGCTTGCACACTTTCAGATTTATTTCTCTTTTTTGGTATGGGGCTATACCTTTTTTGTTTTGACAAATCTGCCCTCTTTTTATTTTTTCTCTATTTTTTGTATTTTCTTGATTTTTCATAACTTTGAATGCAATGGTGAATGAAGTGTTACAATGGGAAAAGAAAAATAAAAGGCTTCAGAACACAAAATGATTTAAGAAAGGTAATGATTAAGCATCCTGCCATTGACAGGACCCCCAAACAATTCTGCTCCATTCAGCTCTTGTAAGAAGAATGCATTGTTTCCAGCAATTGAATGAATAGAGTAAGGGCCAAGCCATAGATTGTCAAATTTACCATGCTTTCCCTTGTCTTCCCTCTTTGAGTCCCACTTTAAAACTTTGTCCCCAACCTTGAAACTGCTAGCCTTTGTTCTTCTATCAAATATTCTCTTGATACTGTCTTGTTTCTGCAATGCTTTGTTATACACTTCCTCTCTGGTCTGATGAAGATGAATGGTTTGATTTATTCTCCTGGTCATGTCATTTTCTTCAGTCTGCAGTTCTTGGATCAACTTCATAACTGGTACACCCAGGCTGTTAGGAAAAATTGCATCTGTACCATACACAAGCTGGAAGGGTGACATACCAATGGATTTCTTCAATGTTAATCTGTCAGCCCAAAGTGCATGGATCAGCTTTGTGTGCCAAGACTTCTTGTTGACCTCCAACAATTTCTTTATTACATTCACTAAGCTTTTGTTGGAATATTCTGCAAGTCCATTACCTTGAGGGTAATAGGCTGTGGAATGCCCTAGTGTTATCTGGTATTTATGACAGAAGTCAACCATTTTCTTTGATCCAAATGCTGCTGCATTATCAGTGATAATTTTGGAAGGACGGCCAAATCTGGAGAGAATATTAGTCTCCACAAATTTTATGATAACTGAATCATTGGCCTGCCTACAAGGAATGGCTTCTATCCACTTAGTGAAATAGTCTGTGGCAGTAAGGATCCATCTATGCTGGGCAGAAGATGAGGGATGGATTTCTCCTATGAATTCAAGTCCCCACTGTTGAAATGGAGCTTCAACAGTGATTGGATGCAGAGGAAGGGGTAATAATTTTCTCTTGCCCTCAAACAATTGGAATTTATGGCAAGTAGTTGTCATTTTGTGAACATCATGAAACATAGTAGGCCAATAGAAACCAGCCCTCAGAATTTTGTTGGCTGTTGACTTCCAGTGAAAATGACCTCCACACTCTCCTTCATGGAATTTGCGCTTAACCCTTTCTACATCAAACTCAGAAAACATTTAAGCAATAGACCGCTTGCATTTTTCCAGTACAGACATTTATCAATAATGCAATAATTTACAGCCTTTAATTTTAAGAATCTTGCCTTTGTTTTTGATAAACCAGGAGGTGTATTTAGATTAAGCAAAACATAAATGATATCAGCATACCAAGGAGAATTCATAACATGGTTTTCAACAATAGGAGTTGAGAATTCTTCTTGGTTATCCAAAGCATTAATCATGTTAATATCAAGAACGTTACAATTTGATTCAGCCATTAATTTAGCTAGACCTTGGCCTTTGATGAGCTTAGTGGGTTTTATCTCTAAATCATATTCAAGAATAACAGCAATCCACTTACCTCTCTTACCATCTGTGTCCTGTGTCAGAATGTCTTTAACAACTGAATTAGGGACAAAGGCAATGATGTGTGAGTGAAGGATGTATACTCTGAAGTCTTTCAATGCTTTAACCAAAGAAAAAGCTTGCTTTTCCATAATGTTATACTTCAAAGGGGCATCCCTCAATGCCTTGCTAAAGAATGCAATAGGCTGCTCTTGTCCTTGTGGATTTTTCTATAAAAGGACAGCAGCAATAGTATGTTCTGATGCAAATGAGAAGATATAAAAATCTTTTGAAAAATCAGGGCTTATGAGAACCGGTGTTTTGGTTAATGCTTGTTTCACCAGCTCAAAAGATGTCTTTGCTTCCAAGGTCCATTTTATCCCTTGTTCCTTCTTCAACATGTTGGTGATATTTCTAAGGAGCTCTGCCAAGTTAGGGATGAACCTTCTCAAAAATTTAATCTTTCCAATGAAAGACTGCAACTCCTTGATATTTCGAGGATGAGAGATTTGCAATATAGCCTCAATCCTTGTTGGATCTATCTTTATACCCTCTTCTGAAATAATGTGTCCAAGAAGCTTACCTTCTTGGAGACCAAATAGTGTCTTCTTATGGTTTAAAGATATTCCAAACCTTCTGCACTTCTTGAAAACTTTTCTTAAATGTTCTAAATGTTCTTCATCTGTTTTTTAAAACACAGTGACATCATCTAGATAGATAATGATGAAGAAGCCCAATTCTTCCAAGAATGCTATGTCCATGGCTCTCTGAAAGGTTGCTCTGGCGTTCATTAGACCAAAAGGCATCTTCACATATATGAAAGTACCCCATGGAGTAGTGAAAGCTGTCTTTAATTGATCAGCAGGGTGAACTAAAATCTGATTATACCCTGAATAGCCATCAAGCAACGAAATCCTTTTAGACCCTACCACCCTTTGTAAAATGTGATCCATTTTTGGTAAAGGGTATTTGTCTTTTAACTGATCTGAAAATGGAATGTACTTGTTTAATGGTGCAAGGTATCCATTTTCCAATATTTTCAAATGATCTGAAATTGTGAGAATAAACTATTTCCTTTTCAGAGATGGACTGAAGGGGCATTCACTGGACATGTCACCTCTAAAAAGAGGGTGAGTTCCAGAGGCTACCTGACCCTCTTCAGACTCTGTCTAAGGAAATAATAAATAAACACTAATAACAGAATCAATGAAAGTATTTAAATTGTAATTTCAAAGTGTTCATGGTTCTGTTTTGAATGTGAATAGGCAAGTGTATCTGATCTGCAATAGTTGTGTAGAGGTTTGAAGTTAAAACAACAGTTTTTGATTACTGTATAAACTTGTTTATGGAAAACATGCTTATGAAATTTCCCTGTTTAAGCAATCAAATTCTGGAAATAAACAGCCATAAAACAGTGATGAACAACAGATGTTTGTTTAAGCGGTTCACCCCTCTTCTGGGCTACCTCCGCTGGTCCAAAAGCCTCTAATTAGGCTTAGTCCTTTTTTAATTAAATGCTTCAAATGAAATTACATCTGTAAAAAGTTCTCCAATGAGAAAATGGACTGCTACAACAGATTCAGAACATCTAAATCAGTAGAAATAGACTACAAGTTCACCTTCATTGGAGGAAGGTAGCCCAATGCAGCAATCTTTCCCCTTGGCCCTGATGGCTTCTCTGTCAAAAGCGCTGTAAAATTCGCAGATACAATGCCCTGATGGCTCTGCAGACACCTCCAACAGCTCCAGAATGCTCTCTACACCCAAAATCCAAAAAAAAATTCGTCTTGAAAGACTTTCCCAATCAAAAGTTATGGCTCATTTACTGAACTGCCTCTTACTCCTTAGGAAGCTCCACTAAATGTGGAGGATGTGCAGTTAACTTCGACAAATAAGGTGGAAGCGCTCCAAATAAGGCGGACCCGCCAAGTTTAACCGCCGGTTTAAACTGTGGTAATAAATATCAGTTGTTGCGTTCACATGGCGGAATAGTCGGATTTAAAATAAATGTTGAACGGTTTGTATTTATGTTAAAACATAACGTTTGTTATATATATAATAACAAACCCACTTCAACGCTTATCCAAAGTTTAATCTCCGCCAAGCGCGCCGACGGTTTAAGTCTCGGTTCCGCTGGAGGGTCCTGTGGGAGGGGGGCTGGCCCTCCGGGGCTGGCCCCCTCCCGGGCCCCGCCATAAACAACTTCATTTAAATAAATTTTGTTCCACGCTATATTCAACGAATAATACATGGCAGAGTTGGTAAAGCCGTTGCAATGTATTCAATGAGGTCGGGGTTCGAATCCGTCTGCCCTTCAAAAACTTTTAAAACGCAATTCCATTCGGCCTTGGGGCCACGTGGCAGCCTCCGGGCTAGCCACGTGGCACCCGTTGATTGGCTGCCAGCGAATATTCCTCGGAATATTCTGCGGAATATTCCACGGAATATTCCCAGAATATTCTGTGGAATATTCCTTTTTTAATAAAAATTTTTCCAAAGTATAATTTTGCCATTTTTTAATGAAATTGACAAAACTTTGAAGCTGAATAACTTTTGCATACGGAGACCATTTTTCGAACCGTTCGCGGCGCCGGAATCAGGAAGACGAGCACTATCCAGTCGATCTGTTTCGGAGCTATTCTGAGCACTTTCATTTTTTAGCATTTTTCTTCAAGAGACTTGATCTCCTGATCACACCTCCCAAATGGGAAGCTTTTGGACCCTCAAAAGCTTTCTGATTACTGAAACGGATGATGTGGAGACTGATTCTCCACTCTTCCACCCTTGAACAACTGAAATCTACCCGATTTCATCAACTGAAGCTTTTGAGAAAATGACAACCTGTCTCTGGAATCAACTGATCTACCATTGCTAAGATTGACGGAGTCATGACGCAAATGATTAAAATTTGCAGAACAGCAATAGTACTTTGCAGAAAATAAACTTTCTCTACATTGATCAAACTTCCAGAAAGATTTAAAACAACCTTCACCATGCAATCTGTTCCCATGGCGAATTGTACCATTCTGAAACCAACTTTTTCCCATGCTGAATTTTGTGTCCTTCTTGCTTGCACTGCTTTGCTTTGACACTTCATTCATTGCATTGGCTGACCCAAAAGGTAATTCATGCAACACAACATCATCTTCTTTCAAAGATGAACTGCTATCAAACTGAGACAAATGATTAGCAACATCATAAAATGGAAAATGCTCAACATCCGGTCGTTTCAACATCAACAAAGTTAGACTTTGACTTGCATTAACCAATCTTTTCAATTGACCTGCATGTAGTAAAGAAGATTCCATCTTCTTCTTGTGAGCTCTCATAATGTACTCTTTACCATCTTTGAACAAGTGATACTTGTTTTCATGGCGATGAAAGATGGCCTTCCTGTCAAACAAATAAGGACTTCCCAAAACCATACCTGAGATATCAAGCGGCACCACATCAAGTTCTACTGTATCAACAAAGTGTGCAGTTATTGCAAAGCGCAATATGCACTTCCTTGAAACCTGCAAATTAGCATCATTGCAAATCCATCCAAGTGGATAAGGCTTCGGATGTGGAATGGTCTCAAGTTTCAGCTGCTTGACCAAATCTTCAGAAATAAGATTAGCTTGTGACCCACTGTCAAATAGTGTGTCAATTTTGGTATGGTGAGAAATTACCCTCACATGGAAAAGCTCTATTCTCCTCTTTTCATCAAGAGTATCTTTGTGACAATTCAAAGAGCTAGAACTAGGAATTGTGTCTTGCACCACTTCTTTCCCTTTAGTGTTCTTTAAAACCATGCCTATGCTTTTTGTCTCATCTCCTGAGTCTGACCCTAAGTCTTGCTCAACTGTTGCAACAATTTTCTCCTTTTCTTTGGTCTTGTTTTTGTTCTTGTACTTTTCTGGTTTCAGTTCAGGATGAAGCTTCCAACAATGATCTTCATCATGACTAGTCTTAGAACAGTTCTTACAAAAGAACTTTCCTTTTTCCTTTCTTGAATTAGCAACTCTTTTCTTTCCTTTGTTTTTAAAAGTACTATCCTCATCAAAAGCATCAAAAGCATTCTTTCCTCTAGCTTCTAAATGTGTAGCCTGTACACAGACTTCATCTAAGCTGATAGGATTAAACATAAGAATAGTATGTTGCAGATAATTGTGCAAACCACCTATGTATTTCAACAAGGTTTCTTGACTTTGTAAGTCTACCCCAAGTAGAAGTGCTCTCCTTCTAAACTCTTGGGTATAATCTTGCACATTTTGACCTTTAAGCTGCCTAAAATTTTGCCAATTCATGATAGCTTTCTGAATGTGAGCAAGAGGATAAAATTGTTTCTTAATGGCTGTAATAAACTCATTCCATGTTAGAGTTATCTTACCATATTTTTTAATCTCCTCTCTAGTCTTGGCTTCCCACCAAACCAAAGCTGCTCCATCCATTCGCAAAGAGGCTAATTGGATTTTTGTTTCATCATCATGCAAATTCTGGATTCTGAGATAGACTTCCAGCTGTCTTATCCAATTATCCAATTTCTCTGCATTAACATCACCATTAAACATAGGCAACTCAAACTTCACATCAAGCTTCAACAAAGGATTTTTAAAAGAGGTTTTTGTTTTATATGACTGATTAACAGAAGTAGAAGAGGATGATGTGGAGGAAGAGGATGACGATGGAGATGAAGGATCACCATTTCCTCCATTCCCTTTCTTAGACTCATCTTTATCTTTCTTCCCTCCTGAAGAACCTCCTTCTTCTCTTTGGTTTCTAGACCCTTCTCCGGCAATTCTGTCATTTCTCTCCTGGTATAGGATTCTAACCATCTCAGTCAAATCCAAGAAAGCTTTCCTAAAGACTCTTTCTTCTTCTTTGGGATCCATTTCCTCATGGACTTCTCCCTCTCTAGATGACATGCTTATGGCTGATTCAAAGGCTACTGAGGATGAAATGGAAGGTGGATGTAATGGCACTCTAGCCCTCCTTGGTTGAGGATTAACCTGTTCTCTAACCAGTTGACCTTCCCCTCTTTGCAGTTTCAGCCTAGTAAGCATCAAGATTTGCAGAACTACACAACAAACTTGCACAAATCTCACAATTTTTTTAAGGAAAACCTTAAGAACCTAAGCTCTGATACCAACCTGATCTGAAAATGGAATGTACTTGTTTAATGGTGCAAGGTATCCATTTTCCAATATTTTCAAATGATCTGAAATTGTGAGAATAAACTATTTCCCATACAGAGATGGACTGTAGGGGCATTCACTGGACATGTCACCTCTAAAGAGAGGATGAGTTCCAGAGGCTACCTGGCCCTCTACAGACTCTATCTAAGGAAATAAAATATAAGCACAAATAACAAGATCAATGAAAGTCTTTTGTTTCTGAATTCAAAGTGTTCATTGATCTGTTTTAAATGTGAATAAGCAAGAGTATATGTTCTGCAATTGGTGTGTAGAGGTTTGAAGTTAAAACAACAAGTTTTGATTACTGTATAAACTTGTTTATGGAAAGCATGCTTATGAAATTTTACTGTTTAAACTATCAAAATCTGGAAATAAACAGCCAAAATACACAGATGAACAACAGATGTTTGTTTAAGCGGTTCACCCCTCTCTTGGGCTACCTCCGCTGGTCCAAAAGCCTCTAATTAGGCTCAGTCCTTTTTTGATTAAATGCTTCAAATGAAATTACATCTGTATAAACTCCTCTAATGAGAAAATATACTGCTAAAAAAGACTCAGAAGATCCAAATCAGTATAAATAGACTACAAATTCACCTCCATTGGAGGAAGGTAGCCCAATGCAGCAATCTTTCCCCTTAGCTCTGATGGAGTCACTGTCAAAAGCGCTGTAAAATTCGCAGATAAAATGCCCTGATGGCTCTGCAGACCCCTCCAACAGCTCCATAATGCTCTCTACACCCAAAATCGAAAAAAAATTCGTCTTCAAAGGCCTCTCCTATCAAAAGTTATGGCCCATTTACTGAACTGCCTCTTACTCCTTAGGAAACTCCACTAAATGTGGAGGAAGTACAGTTAAGACGACTAAAAAAAGGTGGGCGCTCCAAAGAAATGGCGGAACCACCAAGCTGACTGCCAGTTAAACTGTTGGTAATAAATGTCAGTTGTTGCGTTCACATGGCGGAATAGTCGGATTTGGAATGAATGTTGAACGGTTTGTATTTATGTTAAAACATAACGTTTGTTATATATATAATAACAAACCCAACTTCATCGCTTATCCAAAGTTTTTAAACAACACGTGCGCCGAGCTTCGGCCAGGGTTCCGGCCGGCGGTCGTGTGGGAATGGGGGCTGGCCCTCCGGGGCTGGCCCCCTTCGGGCCCCGCCAGAAACAACTTCACCATTTAAATAAATTTTGTTCCACGCTATATTCAACGAATAATACATAGCAGAGTTGGTAAAGCCGTTGCAATGTATTCAATGAGGTCGCAGGTTCGATTCCGTCGGCGATAACAAAATTTTTAAACCGCTATCCATTCGGCCTTGGGGCCACGTGGCGGCCTCCGGGCTAGCCACGTGGCACCGGTTGTCGGCTGCCAGCGAATATTCCCAGGAATATTCTGCGGAATATTCTGCGGAATATTCCACGGAATATTCTGTGGAATATTCTTTTTTTAATAAAATTTTTCCCAAAGTCCAATTTGCCATTTTTTTAATGAAATTGACAAAACTTTGAAGCTGAATAACTTTTGCATACGGAGACCATTTTTCGAACCGTTCGCGGCGCCGGAATCAGGAAGACGAGAACTATCCATTCGATCTGTTTCGGAGCAATTCTGAGCACTTTCATTTTTTAGCATTTTTCTTCAAGAGACTTGATCTCCTGATCATTAACGAAGCTTTGTTTAAGTCTCTAAAGTATATACAAAGCCTGATTTCTCCAGTCTTCTTCCTAACGGACACCAGATTAGATACCCACTCAGAATATCTAATAGGGACAATAATGCCAGCCTCATACATTTTCATGATCTCCTTTTGAACCAATGGCAACTGGACATGGTTTATTCTGCGCAGTTTCTGTTTAAATGGTTTTTGGTTTTCTTTAAGAGGGATTTTGTGCTGTATTATTTCAGTGTCATAGGATTTAAGATCTTCGTAACTCCATGCAAAAACATCAAAAAATTCTTTGAACAGCTCCATGTATTTGAGTTTAATGTGAGCTGGCAAAGTTTTGGATAGTTTGATCATTTTCGGTTTCTCTTTACTGCCAATATTGCATTCTTCCACTTCAGTCTCTACGGGCTCCAGTTTTGGCTTATTTGCCACATCGTTAAATCGAACAACTCCTCTAAAGGTGTTAGACCACTCGGCAAACTTTCACCTTCAGAATGCAGAGTTTGTAATTCTTCTGTTTCTAACTCTGCACTCAATTCTGTTTTGTTCTTAAGTTTGCTAGACAATAGGTTAATATTGGCAGGTTGAGGAGACGATTCTTCTTCACCAAGAAAGTTTTCTTCACTGCAGTCTGTATCATAATCTGAATCTGAACTGTGCAGTTCGAACTCATTTCTGAATTGCATGAAGTCTTCTATTTGTTTGTCATTGTCAAACACTTGCCAATATTTTTCGTTATCAGGCACTGCTGGTCTAAATTTTATCGGAGTTGTGTTGTCTCCAGTCTCATATGGCATTAGACATGTCCTGGCCGCAAAAGCTAAATTGTGGGCCGCAATGTTCTTTTTCCTTGGGATGAAACTCAGGTTTGACTCCTCAAATGTTGTCAAAAGATCCATGACATCATTCCGATAGGCTCTAAGTTTGGGATGATTCGCATTATACTCCCCATTGACTTGCCTAATGATTAACTCAGAATCCCCGTACACTTTAATTCTTCTGGCTCCTAATTTCTTCAAGAGATGCAAGCCTAAGAGAAGGGATTCATATTCTGCTATGTTGTTGGAACACTGAAAGTTTAATTTGCATGAGATGCATTCTATGTGGTTGTTTTCAGTGTTAGTTATCCAAACACCTGCACCAGCATTATTTCTAGTGCATGACCCATCAAAATACATACTCCATAAAGAACTGTCTTCGGTTTCATCTATTTGGCGATTGTCCTTTTTAACTACGGTGCCTTCTAACTGTTCATGATTAGCAGCACCCAATTGAATTTGTTTTGACTCCTCAAATTCTTCAATAGATTGAGGGATGATGCCAGAAATGTTAGGGGTATTTTCTGGATTGTTAAGTTCTAAAAACAATGGAATCATGACCGGTAAATCAAGACCTATGCTTTGTTTACTAATGTTTTCACATGTAGCAAACTGTTTGGACACTTCTGCGTTATTATACTCTTCTTCCCTGTCGGCCTTTAATTCTGTTAAAGTGACTTGCTCACTAAGAGTTTCATTGTTAGACATGATAAAAGAATCAAGGCCTGTATTGACATAATATATAGGAGAGTTTCGTGGTCTGTCTTGACTTGTAACCGTGTATTGCATATGAGACTCCCTGTAAAGTCTTCTGGTCTGATTGAAAACCGGGATGGTCGCATATGTCATGTCCATCTGCATAGTCCCCTGTAACTTAACTCCCCAAGATATCGATAATAGCATTCCATACTTTGGGGGGACATCAGCCACAACAATGTCCATGAGTAAACATTTGGCTGGAATCTAGGCTAGGTTAACACAGAGGTATTTGATCAATCCTAGACATTTTACTCTACTTGAGTCAAATGAGTATAGGTCTTTGTAGGGTCTGGTAATTTCTAAACCAAGGCTCTCCATCACAGCTTTAGGCATTAAATTATGAGAAGCCCCGGAATCATGCATAGCGTTGTGTAGAATCTTGTCATGAATGTTCAAACTTACATAAAAGGGAGGAACTGGTCCTTCTTGAAACTTCCCTTCAATCTTAGGGCCAAAAATCAACTCTGGTTGGTCGTCACTAAGATTAACTGTATCTCCATTTTCCTCTATATTTAAAGCCTTCAAAATTTGGTTCCTATATACATGTTGGGCAGCTAACTCAGTTAATGGAACAGAGATTTTGATCTTTAAGATTTCCTGTTCCAGGATGAAAGGAGTTGATTCTTTGAAGCACTTGTTTCAACCTTATTAGCTGTCACTCTATCAACAATTACAACTTGCTGATTTGTTTTATTTGACACAACTGTTGTAGAAGGAGTACTAGCTGAAGTGTTAGTACTACTGATGTCTGCACTCTGTTTTTCAGAATTTTGAGTGCTTTTCTCTTTATCCTTACCAGAATTATTAGCCATTGTTTTGTCTTTTTGTTTGGCTATTTTGGGCTTGGCTGCAGTGCTTCTTTGAGAGGATTTGTCAGAGGTTTTGGTGTTGGGGGTTGTTGACTGGTCTTGCTTCTAAGGTCATATTCTCTTTGAGGTTATATGACGACATTTTCCATGTCTTGATAATCATTTTCATTACCATCTCTTTTGTCATCATAAGGAGTGTAAAGACCTTGTTTTCTATCATAATGAACTTCCAAGTCATCATCCTCTTCCTCAAACATGTTTATATCCTCTTCCTCTGTTATGTCTTCTGTTTCTTCAACCTTACTTACATAGTTTTGATGAAAGGGAGGGGTGATCTGTTGATCATCTTCCCTGGGTCTGTTTGGAAGTTGGTTCCTTCTAACATTCTGATTCTGGTTCTGGTTTCTATTTTGAGGAGCAGTTTGATTTTGATTTGCTTGTGCTCTCTTAATTATGCTCATCTCTTTCATCATTTCTTCCATCATTCTCTCCATTTTTTAGTTGGAAGTAGAAGGTGTGGATTCCTCTCTAAAAGATACTCTCTTTTCAGATTTCATTCTTGCTCTCTTCTCCATTAGGTTGACTTCCACAGAAAGAGCACCCCTTTGCATATCTTCGAGAGTAGCAAAATCTCTTTCTCTTAAAGAATAGGTCATGTCAGCGTCAAAACCTTCAGGAAATTTGTTCAAAGCAGAGCCTTGTGGAGGTTTTAGTTCCGGGGAGAGTGCATTATATACACTGTTAAATCTGGTACAATAAGCTTGTACACTTTCCCCTGGATTCCTACGAAGGTTGTTGTAATCAGCAAGAACTTGGAGAGGATTCTTCTTCACTTCCCATTTGTTCAGGAAAATTTGATGAAAGGCCTGAAGATCATTAATAGTACGGGGGGCCAAACCTTTAAACCATTTTCTCACTTCTCCCCCTAAGCTCTGAGCAAATAATCTAAGTTTAACAGAATCATCATCAATTTCATTTCAGTCAAAATAGTCATTCATCTTATCCACATGCTGTGATGCATTTGTAGCGTTGTTAGCATCATACAATGGAATTTTGGACTGGTAGTCCTGTGGGAGATTGACTAATGGTGCGGGAAGAACTAAGGGAGCATACCATACAGCCATGGCAGGAGGTGGAGGTGGATTTACAGAAGGGAAGGTGGGCTGAGGTGTAGTGGTTTGAACAGTGGATGTAGGGTGAGTAGAAGTGGATGGACCAGGAGTAGACTATTGAGATGATCTTGGATGAGAGACACCTAAATTGTGAAGGAAATGTAAATCAGGAGGTGTTGTTTCCCTGCTACCAGGATGTTCACTTGTTTCAGGAGATGAAAGTGAAGATTCAGAGTCTAACTGGATTATATCATCAAATGACCTAGTCCTACATGGGTTCACTAAGTCAGTTTGTGATTGTTGCAGAGCTGAAAGATTTTCGGGGACTGAATTAGCTCTCAAGGGTGATCTGAAAACAGTTAATAATTTAACCTTAGGAGACTTCCAAAGGATACTTTCTAGATTATCAACTATCTCAGGTGGGTTAGGGTCTGGATGGGCTCTAGTGTGAATATTTTTAGAAGCCACTATGCTATGTTGTTTAGACCCAAATAAACAAGAAAAGTTCAACCAGATATGACAATCTTGGACAGGTTAACTAATCTGTTTTCACAATTTTAATCCTACAGTCCTCTAACTGAATTTGAATGATACTATAATGATAAGGGTTCTTCCCAGTGGAGTCTTAAGGTGTGTTTAAGGATTGTGGAGTCGCCAAGTGGAAATTTTTAGCTCCTTTCAGAGGTAAAAGGTCTTATGGTCCACCACCATGTTTATTTAATTCCAATCTGAAATATTTTTAGGTTTTTCTAAGTCAATTTTCAGTTTTGTGGTTGTTAAGAATATCCTAACTTTGTTTCAAAACATAGCTAAGGTTGCGAGACAAAGGCAGTCTACTCTTATGGCTAAGCCAACTGATTTTTCAAGGTTAGACGAAGTCTTAAGAGAAACCTAGGGTTTACCTAGTTTGTCACTGATTCAAACAAGTTTCATCATAATTACCTATCTTAGGCAGTGCTTGAAAAGGCTGCTTTTTACTCTCAAAGTGTTCTTGAATAAAGGGTTTTCTGAGGTATTAGAAACACTCAGATTCCCCAGTGGAGTCGCCAGAAATGTTAGGTCTCTGTAATTTATTAGCAAGATTGGGAGAGTCCAATCACAGAGTTAACATCATTTCAACCAAACTTTGGGATTCTAGGATCTAGCCCTCCTGAATCCGGAGAGGGATCTCTCCAATATGTGCAAAGATGGATATTGTCTTTGAAAAGCTTAAGGTAATGATATTAGGCTAGTTATTAAGGCCAAGGGTTTTGTTTTGTTTTGGATGGTTGAGCATGAAATGTTACTTGAGGGGAAAGTCCTAAGTGCAAAAAGTTTCAAAAGTGAGAAGTTGCAAGCAAATAGAACAGTTTTGGCGGATAGATAGATATAACGCTGGTTTTTAGTCCATTGGGCTATGGAGTCATATCTGGGCTTTAATTGAGCAACAACATCAAGAGTGATCCAAGGGGCAAGTCATCTATACCACAAGATTGTTGAGTTTTAAATGATGGAATGGAACAATAAAGTGTTGGAGGGATGGAAACTGATAATAATTTCTCAGATGATTTATAGTCAGTCCAAACAAGAAAAGCCTCTTAAGTAACTGTTTAAAACCAACCAAGGACAGGGCTAACCATGGAATTCTTGGGCAAGTTCTTATTAAAGCAGCTTAATTGACAAACAATCCGGTGATCCACATAATCACCTTCAGAAAGTATGAAAACATATAAGAGAAACGAAGTGTAACTTAAGATCAGATAAAGTACTTTTAAACCTAGTCTGCTTTCAGTCAACACCAAGGGAAACTTTCAGAATCTTCCTTTGGAGAAAAAGATCTAGGAATCAGGGCAAACCATATCTTCTCTAGTCTAACTTTAATAGAAAATAATGGAAATAAAATTCGAGAACAATGTTTGAGCAAACAGAAGGACGAGGGAACACCAACATTCCTAACTGTTTAAACTGTATTGAATCATTCTTAAATAAACAAATTTGAAGAAAAAATCAAGATAAAGATTTCTCAGCCAGAGAAGTTTACTGATATATAGTAGGTCCTAACCCTGTTTATACTGTTCTTTACAGCAGAATATGAACAATATGGCATACGTAGAAGGAAAAATAATTAACAAAGAAAGAGGCACTTCACCAGTAATATAGACCAGGATCCCAAGAAACAGCTTGTTATTGATGTCAAACCAGTTACAGTCTTCAAGTCCAATGTTTCAGTTCAGTAATCATCTTCACTATTCAGCCTAACTGCTCTATCACAAACAGAGCTTCAAGGGCCAGTGAACACTATGTACAAATATAAGTCTCCAGCTCAAGTGTATTTCAAAGTTCTGCAACCAACAATTTCTCATCTTCTTCTGAGGTATTTATAGAAGAATGAGGAGGTGATCTGAGAAAAGATCTCTCAGGATAATTAATACAGGTTCAAGACTTCTCGGCCTTTTGGGGGGCTCGAGGGAGAAATTTACAGGTGGATCTTTGCATTAACTTTTTTACAATAAATATCAAATATCGGTGGGAGTTTTATTTTGACTTTGAGGCTCTGTGTGCTGTGTGGAGCAACCCCGTAGATATTTTCTGCATTGATTACCTTGCAGAAGTAACTCCCTGGCTGCTCTGAGGCGAAATCTGATCTTCTTCAATAACTTCGGCCTCTGTTTGAAAGGTTTGAGGCAATAGGTGGCTTTTATGGTAGCTGAGGAATTTATTCGCCTCATTTGAAGCAGTGGAAGCCTTTTCTTCCTGACAGATCCTTTTGATTTTCTATTAATTCTATTTTAATTTTGGGGATTAGGCTTTTGATGTTCAATCTTAGCCGTGATCCCCAAATTTGTCTTCAATCTTCAATCTCTTGTGTGCTGTCTTCAAAAATCGATACTTTTTAACTGTGTTTGAATTAAAACAGTGTCTTGTTAATGTGTAGAGCCGCGCTGGGCTTTACGGCACCAATACTCATACAGTACTAACAAAACATGGAATGGAGCCTCGTGGATGGCTTCTCTTTACTGAAACGAGGGCATGAGAATCGTCATTCCCAGCCCTCGGCATTTCTTCGTGATACAATGGAAAACCATTTAAAACACATGCATCAAACACAAAACAATTAAGAAATCCTGCGAAAATAGGGTAAACTGCTTAAAATGGCGGGGAAAGAGCGTAGCCGTTGGATAAAAATATCTAACGGTGGAGATCGGCGCAAAACAGGAAAATGAGAGCGGGGAGAAGAAATAAGGCGAGGTGGTTTTGGACTGTCCGATCCAGACACGTGGACGGTCCAGATCTAATTGGAGGATTGTAATCGGAGGGGAGAAACAAAAGGAGCGATTGGAAAATGCCGATGCGATTGCGCGATTGGGGGATTAGTGCAATCAAGCGATGACCGTTGGATCAGAAAGGGGATGGACGGCCGGGATCAAATCAAAAGATTTCAATTGGGGTGGCGCTACCGGGCTTTGCGATTGCGATCGGAAATGGGTTTGCGATTAAGCGATAATTGTTGATCTCGGGTTCCGATCAACGGCGGGGATGTAATCAGAGGGGCAGTGCGATCGGGGGATCGGGAGAGGACTTGCGATCGGAATTTGCGGTTAGAAACTTGCGATTGAGCGCCGACCATTAGATCTGAGGGTCAGATCAACGGCGGGGAGCGAATCGGAGGAATCGCAATCGGAGGTCGCAGACATGAGCATGCGATTGCGCAATCAGGGAAAGTTGCGATGCGATTTTGCACGGACCGTTGGATCGAAGGACTAGATCAATGGTCAGGATTGCTTCGACTTACGCACTGGCGGAAAAACCTTTAAACATA
Organism: Pinus albicaulis; assembly: GCA_034641835.2. Lineage (NCBI taxonomy): Eukaryota > Viridiplantae > Streptophyta > Pinopsida > Pinales > Pinaceae > Pinus > Pinus albicaulis. The sequence continues at coordinate 901,777,396 of CM076573.1, read as the reverse complement.
TGAAAACCAAATTTTTTGCAATAAAAACAAGTTATAATGGATCGGGCGGAAAAAATATAAGTAAAGGGAAAAGGCGCCCGATTGCGGGGCCGTGGGATATATGAACTGTAATATGCCCGGGGCCTGATCCTTTAAAGGCTAATTGCAATCGGAACCGTGGGCCTGGTCTTTCCGATCTAACCATTGTGAATTCTCCGATTGCGATTGCGCGATCAGTCTTTTTGATCAACCCATTTTATATTTATCACGTGACTTTATGTTTTAACTTAAAACTTTCGGAAAGTGGGTTTTTGGGTTTACAAAGGAAAATATTGATCGGAGAGGGGCCCTGCAATGGTTCAGCGCCCGATTGCGGGCTCTATGGTTATATGAGAAATAATATGATCGGGGGTTTTATATGCAAAGGCTAATCGCAATCGGAGTTTTGCAATGGTTCAAAGACATGCACCCTTGGATATTTGCGATGCGATTAGCACCGACAAGCTTTGGCATTTGGTTTTGATGAATGGGCATGTGGGGGGAAGTGTTTTAGGACTTAGCCCAAGGGGATTAGGTCCATAGCAATAAAACTTTGTTTTTTAATGAATAATTTCAAGGTTTTAAATGGATTTGGGGGTTTCGGCACAGCACAGCTCAAAAAGAAGTTTTAAACCATGTCAGGAGGATTTTCACGAATGGAGGGAGAAACTTATGAAAAGTAGGGAAATAATATGGAGAAAAGGGGGAGTAAATGAAGGTTAGTTATGAGTAGGAGAAAGGGGAAAAATGATGGTTTCTTCAGCAGTTTCTTACAGGAAATCAGCAGAATTAATAGGAACAGTAATGAGGATTTTGGACAGAGGCATGAGACCTACAAGGAGTCCTTCGAGAGCCAGCAAATTTTTAGTGATAAAAATTACATTTCATGGGCCTCCAAACGTCTGTACCTTTTGGTATAACAAAATGTGTAATTAACAACAGTTCAATAGGTCCTTGACTGTGATGAGCATCTTGTGGGTGAGGTGGTGTCCCCATACTCCTCCACAACCTTGTCCATTGTTGTTGTCATGCGAGAGGAGCCATGTCACAGAGGTCGTGGCCATAGTCTTCTTCTTTCCACGGGGTGGGATCCTTGAAAAAAAAATTTCTTGATTTGGGAAATAGACTTCTTTGCATTTTTGTAAGTAACCAAAAGAGATAATTAAGAATGGTACCTACGGCATCACATGCAATTTATTTCCCAAAGTAATAACAATAGCGAGGAAATTTAGGACTCATACACGGCATATTTCTTACAAGTATGGTTGGCCTATTACATCGAAACATCGATAGGAGCAATGTCACACAATACCTCATCCATGAAGGGCTTGATGCTGTCGGGAGCGACACTTACGAGATGACGTGGAGACTTCGTCCTTGGTGAAGCCACCGGGTAGATCTGGACACGTGGGTGTGGTGTGAGGTGGGCAAGCCCAACCACCCCAGAGCATCTGCTGCAAACCAGTTCTTTTGGCCCATTGTCGATAATGGGTAGCAGTGAGGAACCCCTTTACCCACATGCAGGGTGGAAGAGACACTCTTGCCTCCTCTGGATCTTCATGAGTAGCGATAGTGGTGTTGGGCTCTACATCGATAATATGCTTCCCTTTGTCATTCACCTTTTCGGGTTCGATTTGGTGACATGCATCGGTTACGAAGCCCTCATCTCGGCCACCAATGACCCCGCGGCTGACACTCACTTGTGTTGTGGTGGAGCTCTTATAGACTCACCACTTTCTAGTGTCCTTCTTTGGCTTCGCGGTGTTGTTCTTCTTGTCTTTGGCGGAGTTGTCTTGGGCCGCCATGCCTTGGCCTGTCCTTTGTTCTGTGGTTTGGGGGGCACCTTTCACTTGCTTTTTATTCGCGGATCCAAAGTCTCGCTTCTTAAACAATTCTGCTCAATCTTGGTAGCATCTTGGTATGTCGTACCAAGCGAGGAGATAAGAACTCCATTTCCTCCTAAATGTATACGTACGAGCAACCACGATACTTTAGCACCAGAAGGCTCTCTGAATCTTTGATACCTTTGTGCAGGGTATGGAACAAATTCATTGAAAGCTCATACACATCTTGGTCCCTTTGTTTACGCGGCGTGGTCCATTGTATGTGCTTGTCCTCCTTATCTCCCTACAAGATAGTATTGTCCCTTGATGGCATCTCGGAAAGGAATTCCAGAGTGGGTACGGCCGAGAACGAGAGAGGGTTGTCTGCATCCTTTTTCTCACAGTGGGTTTCCCACCGATCCTTGACATGGGGGGGTTAGCTTTAATTGAAAAAATAATCTTCTCCCGATCGAGAGAAAGTCATGAGCAGAGTAAATATCCTTCTAATAGATTTAAATCATCTATCTACGTATACGCATCTATTTGACCCTCAGAAGTCAAATTTTACTTGTACAACAAAAGGAGGACTTGCACCTCCGGAGTAGGTTTGTGGATACGGATATTGCCCGCCCAGTGGGCATTCGTTGAAGGATCTAGGCAAAGTTATCGATCATCACATTCCTTTATTTTTCGAGGGCCTCTACTCGACAATATTTTGATAGGATCTCCTGCTCCTCATCTTTCTTTTCTTCCCCCATGGGCGTCTGTCGGGGTTTACGAAATTTGATCTTGCAAGGTTCCACCCAGTTGAGCCCTAACTCATATACCCAGGCCTCGTTGGGGACATACAGGAATCGAGAAAAACGAGACCACTCTAATACCATTGATGCGAAAGTTTATGCAAGAGCACAAAAATACATAAATAACCATAAACATAGAAATACGAGCGGAAATAAGGCTTCATTTCATTAATATTAAAATCACGAAATATGCTTACAAACACGATGGAAATAAAATAAGCTAGGGTTAAGTATGAATCTCTGAGAAAGAGATTTGGTGGCCTACGGATCTACGGCCAATGTTCTGATGAGGCTTGAGGCCTGCTTGTTATGGAGAAACAATGGAGAATTCTAAACGTCCAAAAAACATAACCCTAGGAGATGAAGCATCAAAATTATGGGGCTTTGTTTGGGTAAATTGGTGTTCAACTACAGGGACGTAACTTTGGCATACTATCTCCATTTGGGGCTTCAAAACGACTCCGAAGTTCAAGACCGAGAAATACGCACAAACATAGTAAGTTGTGAAAAAAAGCTGAAAGAGACAATGGTGGGGCCCCAAGTGGAATAGGCGGGTGGCCACCAATATCCACACGGATCATTGTTGAAACCATCCGGAAATTAGAATAAATATTAAGGGCGAAAAGCACACACATCGAACATCCCTTCCAACCCTATGAAAAATTAGGAAAACCAACCATTGATGATGACCACATATCTAACAAGAGATACATGTCATGATCCACCTTAAGTTTCATAGTGATACCAACCCTCGAAATTTCTTGTAATAAAGACGAGTCCACACAATCCTTATGCCTTGTATAGATCAAATTTCATAATAAAAAGCGCCTCCAAATTGCATGTGTAAACATAGTGTAATACCTCTACGAAAGATACCATAGCATCATGAATGGACGGCTTTGGTAGGAATCCATATTGTTCCACATAAATGGATCTAGACATAATTCATTTGATTCTTAGAGCAATGATCTTAGATGAGATACGTAAGTAGTGATAATTACATGAGGAAATCGGTCTAAAATCGAGAAAAATACTTGACGCCAAAAGATTTAGGAATAAATTTAATAAAGTGGAATTCATATCACTAAATGACTGAAGCACGATAACCTTACACTGCTCAATAGCAACCAACAATTCATATCTGCCATTAACTCAAAGAATTGTATGAAAAAATCGGCCAGGCCATCCATCGGGCCATGACTCTTGTCATGGGCAAATAGTCTAAGTACAACCTCAATCTCTTCCTTTGAGATAGCTATCCACAAAGCCACATTTGCGACTTCATCAAACATAACGGACACATGATCCAGACATAACCACAGCTTCTATAATCAAATCCATCCTCTGACTCTATAGAAATCAGAGAAAAATTTATGAAAGCTACCCTTCTTGTATATCCTTTGTTGAGTATACCTTGTTGCCATCTACAGAATCAATTTCCAAATTGAGTTTATATTTCTTTGCCCATTTTCCATACGATGAAAGTACTTTGTGTTAAGTCACCTCTTTTAGCCATTGGAAACAACACTTGAGCTTCCATGTCACCTCTTGGATCTGCAGGATTTCCATCCTTCTTTTCCTCGACACTTCCAGGGATACCATAATTTTGCGATTCGAGGAAGCATCTTTCATCCCATCATATATATTGGCCATATCATGAAATTGTATTAATTCATCCAAAGCTCATTCTTTTCCTTTTCCCTACCTTTTCGTGCATGTTTTAGTCTATGTAGCTTCCTGCGGAAATAACATACGCCACCCCTCGGAAGTCAGTTTTGATACATCCTCCTTCCAAAAGAAAATACCAATTGATTTTGTTAAGACATTCAACCAAATTCTATTAGACAGGGGCTTTTGAGTCTAACGCTCCATGTCTGTGAGAAGGACAATCACCATGTGATGAGATAAAGATCTTGACAACAACCTATGATCTAATGTTCCCCAAAAATTGTGGAAGTTTTTCATGAACCATGGCTATATCAAAGTGACCCTTGATAGCTCAAAACCCAAGCGTCGATTTGTCTGAGGTTGAGACCGGAAGGAGCGGATGAATTTCCAATAGTTGATGATGCCTAAAGATCTAACCAGTGCAGCAGGCGAGGAGAGAGTCTGTCAAGACCTCATCCCCATCGCGGTCGATGATAAGGTTGCATTGGAGTCTCCATCCTTTATACTAAGGTTGTTGACACTTAAAATCCCTAATGGTCCAAGAGATGCTCCTAGAAGGCCGAACGGTTCGACGGGGCACATATAAATTTATCAGAGATGCACTTTCTCGGAAGTAACCCCTAAAGGTGCCGGATAGAATTATACCCCCAAAAAATGAAAGGCCGAAATTTTGCCAGCTCAGGGTCCACATAGGCTAGCATACTTTGACCTTCCCCATTTGAATCAATGCCTACCACATGCCATCCGGTCTAATATAAGCATAGTGCGATGGCTTTGTTTCGTGAACACATATTCTCTTGGAAAAAGATTACAAGGGCTATAATTCAAACAATAAATCTTGAAGGCGAAGGTGTTTGGTGGGGTCGCGATCCCCCTTATATTGAGAGAAATTATGGAGTTCATTTGGGAACTTGTTCGGGCGTCCTACTCCTAAGTGCCTAGAGATCATCAAGCAGAAGAGATTGGAGCATCATAGAAGTCTATTACATGTCATCATGGAATAAAGTTTTTGTCTTGAGTCGACCATAAAATGTTTTGTTGATTTTGATTTTAGAGCAATAATGTTTGAGGCCAAAACATGAGAGATGGAAATGGGAGGATGCGGAGGCTCCTTATCATAAATAGTTAAAGGTATGATATCGAGGTTAGGATTTCCAAACAATGATTCGATGTCACTCCTGAGTGTGTTCCTCTTGAGGAATCGAAGGTCGACAACCTCTCTCGGTCATGTGGGGATGGGGGGCGAAGCCCCAGTGGAGGCATGGTGAGGAAAGCAGTCAGCATGCCCACCATGCCGTGTCCGGAGGAGGACCATCGAGTTGTGGAGAAGGGAAAGTATGGACCACCTTATGGGAAGGTGATGGAGTAGTGAAAGATGAGATATAAAATGTGTGGGTTGGGAAGGATGGGAACGGTACGTGGCTTGGGGTCACCTTTGAAGACAGGTAGTTTGTTGTGAAGGGACACAAAGTGCAGAGTTAAATCATGGTCGGATGAAGGAATGAAAGACTTACCTTAGAGACCACGATCAAGAGAGAGGGTGGATGACTTTCCTGCAGCGATAACCCCAAAATCGAATTTCACAGGGGATGACCCACTTGCACGATTTCGAGAGGGGCATTGTTCATGAGATTGACTCGTTTGATGACGAGATCAGACATGCAGGCAGGGCCCCAGAAATACCACCCTTTTCCTATGTCGCCTGCGATACACAAACCCGAGTCCACGTCGCTCACGACGACCAAAATTGACCTCCACCGATGGCAATTAATTCATATCACTTGTACCCAAAAACCTTGGATCAACATGCTTAATATGCCCTGTTAACGGATTGCAATGTAAAACCTTAAAGTCCAAATTCCAAAGGAGAATCCCGAGAGCAACTTAACCCATACCACTTTGTTTTTAGGTGCCACCATTATCATATTAAAACCCAAATACCACGGCAATAGCGCATAAAACTCCTGCCCTCACCCATGTACGCCTAGAATTTTGGCACGATCATCTTCGTACATGAAGTGAATGTTTAATTAATATATTCATCATCAAGCTCACCTTTAGGTTTGTATGCGAGGATGAGGCTCCATTTCTTCGCCTCCAACCATATCCACTTCCACTATGTGCTGCCAAAGAATAACCAACGACTAATTAAAGCAGGTTTTGAAGACTTACATTAAGTATATATAAAATATCATCTCTTTATTTTCCTTTGGGAGGTATGTTCAGGCTGTATTACAGTACTAGAAACTGTTTAGTCTACGAGATCCATTTATGGTGCATCGACCACCATGTGGTGCCTTGTGGTGTATTTCAATGTGTTCTAATTGATGCCATGTGGCCACACATTATTCGAGTGGAAGGGACCATTCCCATGCCACGTCCTGTTGCAAGCCCTTTACCCGTCGATGTCGGCGCAATGAGAGCCTCGTGAAACAACGTGTCTGAAAAGGATGTCAAAGACATCTTGCCATCTCAAACCACAACCAAAAGATGCCGAATCTTTAGATGTACGTCGACGCAATAAATACTCTACCCACTCGAATTTAGTAATATGCCCAACTTAGGTCCCAGTGTGGCCCCGATCAAGAATGTGGGGACATTCCCTTGCGAAAAATTCGTCGTCCTTAAAAAAGATAAACGAATACTTAAAGGAGTTGTCTTTAGTGCGACTTTTTGAAGTTTCGGAGTGTGAAGATACGGTGAAAAATTTTTGCGGTAAAATCTTGGTTTTGTTATTCAAGCTGGTTTTTTGACTCTATATATGGATTCGGCACCCTCCAAAAACCTCCTAGGGCACTTCGATTGTCTGAGAGATTAGTAATCAAACTTCTCTTTTCAATAAATTCCTACGAAATTTAGAGAAATTACACCATAAAAAGTAAAAGCCTTCAAAAAATGCTTATAAGAGCCTATTCGCTTCAAAACAACACAAAAGAGTCCAACTTTGTACGAGACCACCAACCATCACATGCATACATACCACTGCTTGCTTCTACCACTTTAAAACATCATGCACGGGGGTAAATCCAAAAATGGTTTGTCGGATGATTTGTCAGATGGATTTTAATTTCCTTAATGAGGAGTCATCATCCCACCCAGGAACTGGATAATATGAAACAAATCCAAAGAGCCTGGAGGCGAGTATTTTGTTCCAAGAAGTCCTTCCTTGTCCTAAAACCAAAGCTTACTATTATGATGTGTGGGCGAGTAGGATATGTTTGACGGGGGCGGGGGATGTTCGAAAATAGAGTAGAGAGTAATGACGGGGAGTTTGTAGATTTAATACATAATCAAACTGACGGAAATCCAAGTGAGCTAGGAAACAAGAGGTGAGCGAATGACCAAAATGTCGGGAAAACCGAGGGTATCAACCATCACTGAGCCAACTCAAACATGACAATAACGACGTATCTAGCGCAATGCAACGTTGGACACAAAATTGAAAACCCAAAATCTTTACGGGGTCGAGAAATGATAAAGGAGTCTATCCACTTATGCCCTGAGAAGGTTCCATCTAAACGAGGTTCGATGAGAATTGGGATTCAGATCTTAGAAGATTCATGGAGGAAAGCCCGATCCCACGGTTTGCATTGACTCGTTTGTGGTGCCATCGTGTGTGTTTTATATATATGATAATAAGTGATGCAATGGCTAATAGCTTAATTTGGAAAATAATGGCGTTGTAATCCAAAGAAAACATGATGCAACAAAACATACACCCCGTGCTTACATCCAATAAAATGACTTTAGAACTAGTAGCCATCGCAAACTCTGACCCCGGAAAGATATAATTGCGAGCTAGAACCCTCTCGGACCTATAGATGCAATAACAACCTCTTGTCGGACCAGAACTAGAAAGATGGGAAATGGCCAGCAAGCCCCTTTTAACCCGATAGCTGTAGCATACTATGAAAGAACGTCAAAACTTTGCATACCCCACGAACAACGGATACCCCGAACGAGAAAAATAAAACCAAGAATTATATGACAACCCTACGGCCAAAATTAAACTCATACCCAAGTCCACCTTATAATTCTCTAACTATAACATTTTCACATACCGAAGCCCCATACCTTCCCGGTAAACCCGAGATATGCATTGCATTTTGTCACCTTCTTCCTCAAAATAAGTTTTTGGCTCTTCTTACAACAATACGAAACTGTTTGAGCGAAGGAATTCTCCAAAGGATCCCGGCTTTCTCTGTTTCATTCACGTCTCCTTCTTTTGAGGTTGAATTCGTTGTTTTGAATGCGATGATTTTCTCGAAGGTTCCCAAAATTGTCCTTTATTTAAATTAACGTAATGAGGTTCGACCCAATGGTTAAAGATACAGTTACAAGGCTATTTTTCTTTAACATTTCAAATATTTTTTTAATAGACTCCTTTGCACCTCAAATTCGACGCACGGGTTGCGACCTAATTGTTGAAGACACGGTTACAGGTTAACTAGGCACAACCTTTGTTTGGGAAAAGGAGAAAACGCCTCACTTGTTCGAACAGGTACGTTAGATAATGTCGCTAAAACATTTACAATTGCTCTTTGTTGAAACATCTCTTTGTCAGGTGAACAATTTTGTGGTACAGCATTTGGAATGCGGAATGTTTCAAAAGTGAAGTCGTCATCTTTATTTGTGAGTTATCTTTTTTCATAATTAGTTTGAAAATGAATTGTTTTTAGTGTTATTTTTGGAGTTGTTAGTGTGGAATTTGGTGGAAAAAATTGAGGTGAAATCTTGGTTTGTGTTATTTAAATTGGTTTTATGCGGATATATGGATTCAATACCATCAAAAATCCTCAAAAACCCCTAGGGCACTTCGATTGTGTAAGGTTATCCATCGAACTTGTAATTCAATAAATTCTGCAGGATTCTAGAATTAGACCCGGAAAAATTCATGGAATTTTTTTTTTAAAAACCCATAAAAACGACTCAGTTTCACAAAAAAATCACTTACCATATAAATAAGCTTTTTTTTATATGTTTTATAATTAAATAAGTTTTGAGATTTTATTTTTTATTAGTTTTATAGTGCAATACGATGTTGAATAAGTTTTGCAATTTAATATTAAAAACTAAAATAATATTTTTTTAAAATATATTACTTTTAATTTTATTAAATTTAAATTTTATATTTAAATTAAAATTCATAATAACACCAATTTTATTTTTAATTTATAAATTATTTAAAATAAATTACTTTTAAATATAAAAATAATATTCTTACACAGAACTACTAAATTTTAAAAAATAAGATAAATTAAAATTTATATAATAAATTATAATAACGATCCTTATTATCATCAACGAATCGCTTTATCTCACCGAAAGTGAATATATATGAGATTTTTGACCAAACCTTTTGTTACAACCAAGCTGGAAATCTCGAGGTTCATCCAAACTACGCTGTCGTTCATGTTAAAAGTAGCTTACAAAAATTCAACGATTATTCTGTAGATGTTTTGTTATGCAGTTCATTAAATAAGTTTTGAATAATGTACTTATTGGTTAGTATTCGTCTTTTATTCAAAAAATTAGTTGATACAAAAATCGAAATAAAAATTAATAAAGAATCAAGGTTGCATATATTATAAAGGGTACCAAATAAGTTAAAGAATCTAAAAGTTTTTTTTTTCAATGCATTTGTAAATTATAGCAGAACATAAACAAAAAAAAAACAATAAAAGTAAAAATATGATGTGAGAGAAACACGGAGAAACAGTTGGAAAGGTTGAATGTCTCTTTTTCCAATGGCCCCTTTCTCCCAATTTTGTTGAATCATGAAACAAACTTGGCAATGTTAGAAGAAGAGCAGATTCAATAAACTGAACACTTTGGACAATGCGTATATTCAATAATTTTTTTTGGGTATTAATTGGATTTTCTAACATTTATTTTTCATTTATTAAATATTTCTTGCACCATATAAAGGCTAAATGTAATATTCAACATTAAAAAAAAAAAATTAACTCTTATTTATGTCGAACATATGACTCTGTTATATATATATATATATATATATATATATAAATATGTATTCATATAAACTTTTAAATCTTTGTATATGATTTAGTGTTTTCCTCCTTCGTATATGTTAACATCTTTGTTTAATTATACATCTTTATACTCCAATGAAATACATAAGGTAACATATCGACATAAAGGTTGTTGTTTAACATCATTGGAGCTTTGCACGTGATCTCGTTGATAACCTCGCTTATTTATTTCACATACCATAATCACTTATGTATGTTATTAAACCTATCTCTGATAAATGTATTAAACTATCTTAATAAGCTTTGTTTGGCTAAATCAAATTGGATATCCTTGGGTAATATTCTTTTTTTAACCTTAGGTGTACTCGTCTATTGAATTGGCATAGTATGGCACCGCCACGGTTCGTCACCTACGGCTCAATCACCATTCGATCGGAAGTCGTGGGATCTACGGTGGTGAGTTGGGTGGGAACGGACCAGGTAATAATATGATATAACTAACTTATTCCTCATTTTGCTAGAGGTTACGGCTACTTGGAATGCCTCCTCTACAACCTGCAAACTGACATGGAGGGATTCTGCTTAGGTGATGCCTTGCTCCAAGCCCGAACAACTCCTCCACCATGGCTCGGTAAGAAAACTCCTGGGTGGGCATACTCTCATTACTTTGTGTTTTTCGTGCTTGGATTGATGCGTATGTTTAACTTTCTGTATAGAGTTCGATACCACTTGTATCTTGCTCTTGGAGATGAGTTACGGTGTCTTTCGGAAGGATGGACAATGCGCATCTTGTCATTCGGCGTGTAAGGGCCCCGGTGAAGTTTCCCCTTCCCTCACAATGGGTATGGAAATGTATAAATTCCTCATTTTCTACCTTCCTATTTTCTTCCTTTGCGGGTTTATCCATTAATCCTAGCTTCATTCCTTTCTTTTTTACACAAATTCTCAAGAAAAAATGCCTTGCGGTTGCGTTTAACACGAGTTTGCTCCATGCCATCTCTCTCCGGAAATTATTGTCTAACCTTGCAGCCATTTTTGTTCGATGGTTCTATGTAGCCCCATTTTCATGTTTATTGGCGCGGTATTCTCATCGACGGGCCAGGGTACTCAACTATTTTCACTACCATTGCTCTTCGAAAGCCTTAGAGACTTATTAGAACCTCTTCTTTTCAATTATTCTATATGTGAGCTTCCTCTTGGATCGTTGAACGCTTTTGGATAGGCACACACACGTACCCCAATCATTGGGTTTTACGACGTAAGTCTCCCATTCTTTCTTGTTTGGAAAGAGTTATGCCCTCACTTGGCTCTGCGTACTTTAGTAATTTATGAGAGTCGCTCGGTCACACCACTGCGGGGCTATGTAGGAGTTATTTTATATTTCTATGTACACAAAATCGTTTGTAATATATTCGATAGCATAGTTAATCGTTGTTCTTCATTGCACATTTTTATGGGTTCCTCTCTCTTTTTATTTTTTGGTCACATTTGATTACCAAAGTTCCACAAAGTGTCTTGGGTTGAACTACCGAATTCCTTAAGTTTGATTTTTGTTTTACCGGATTCGGTAACCTACGAAAGTTTTGGGTTTGAATTTCTTTCGTGCCCATGGGCCCATGCATTTTGTTATCATACTCTATTGTAGTTTCCTTTATATATGTATATATATAGTGTACCCTTTACGGGGATTGAATGTATTTATATTTTTGGAACATCGGTCCTATCTTGTGTTTACTCTACATGAATTAATTGTATTCTTTCTTTACAGGTGTAATTCTTCTTGCGATTTAACTTCACTTATTATTCTCGAAGTTCTCTGCTAAACACATATGGAAAAGATGGATTTTGGTTTCATTAGTAGCTGTTCTTTTATTCAGAAACGTTGGAGTTTCTTTCCATCTTTCACAGTTAGTTGATATGGGATCATCTTAATTATGTCTATGTATAGTTGAGTTTTTGGTTTAGATGAACGAATAGATTAGGGTCTTAGGTACTTTTACACGGACCACGAGTTAACAGGTTCACCATCGATTCTATTTTTCTTCCTTCTTGAGAGCGATTACTTTTCTAATTAATGGTTTAATATTGTACTTCAATCTTGACCCCTTCATTACATTTGAGAGAATCTTACCCTGAAAGTAGTTTTTAAAAAAATATCTTACATATTAGTTACATGGCAGTTCAATGATTAAACCAAAATTTCCCATTGCATTCCCTGAATGTAACCCTTTATAAGATAAAAAGAGTTCCCCAGGTTTCTCTTTATGACAACAATACACTTTACTTCAATTCCTTAAACAACTTGATTTTCTATTATCTTGTAATTAAGGTGTTTATGTATCTATATTTTTCAATAAAAATAAATTATGTTGCTATCTCGTTTCTCGATTTGTTGATTTTGTCCTCCCAACCTTAAGAGAGGCAATCACGTCCTCATCTTCCCCATTCCTCCACACGAAGTATAAGTTGTGAGAGATGATTTCGGAGAGACTTCGGGACCCCAAGTCTAGTCTTATTTCTAAAAGTCTGCAAGGAAGAGTGATTCTTGGTCTCTACAGCCTCGAGGAATTCTTCGACTCTCCTTCTCCTTTTCTGCACAAACCCCTTTTCGTCACTAGGATGCAGTTTATCCTCGGAGAGAAGTGGCATTAAAATTGGTAACTACTTCTCGATTCTTGGAATGCTTTTACCATCAACCTTTTCCAACTTATGGAGCCACTTTTCCATAACTAACATTTATTTCAACAAAAGAATTAATTAATTTTGCAAATAATCTTCTCCACAAAAGTAATTGTTCAGTTTCTTTAAAATAATACTTCAAATGAAATAATACTAAGGTTAAACAACTAGTTAACACTTAGATCAATTGTCACAACTTCCCCCTAGAAGTAAACACCATCCTTGGTGTTTCATCACTTCAAATAAAATAATTACGGATAAGCCTCATGTACAAATGTTCCGTCATCTCGGTCGCCTCATCGAGGGCGAAGTGTACTTGCACTTTAACACGGGTGATGACTCGCTTCTAGAGCATGATTTCTCTTCGGTAGAGTATACGTTGAGGTTCGACCGAGAAGCACAAATCAAGTACGGCTCTACACGATCGGCAAAATTTAGTTAAATTTTTCATAAAAATTTATGTTTCAAGTTGGGATTTCCTAATATTTTTGAATTCTCTGCTAATGGATTACAAGCTTCATATCATGCATGTATCGCTTCGGTAGGGACACATGAAACACATTGTGTACTTGAATATGGCTCGGTAAAGCCAATCGATATGCCATAGGCCCCACCCTTTCCAATATGCGGAAGGTCCACGAAGCTGCAGGAACGACTTGGCACGAGAGGCCCATCTTAAGGTGCTCCTCTTTGGTTTGATCCTTACACACACATGATTTCCCACCTCCAAATTCTCTATAAGTCATTTTTTATACGCATATGTCTTACGGCAGTCATGAGCGGATCTTGGGGTTTTCTGATCTTTCTTACCTGCGATTCCATCTCATTTAGCATCTCGGTCCAAACATCAACTTAGTCTTGGGGCTTCTCCAGTGTCGTTGTGCAACATTGCCTTCCATATAGAGCTGAAAGGCTCATCTTAAGAGACTCCTCATAACCATTGTTGTAGGCAAATTATACTAAGCGCAAATATTCTTCTCATTTTGTTGGTTGTTGCATTACGTACATGCCCATCATATCCTCCAGACTTGGTTTACCCACTCGGTTGTCCATGGTTTTGAGGATGATAAAAAACGATCACAAGAATTTATTTGGGTCCCGAACATATAGTGAGTTTTCCCGAATGCGAAGTAAACTTCATATCCTTGTACGAATTGACAATCTGCGGAATGCATAAATTAAATTTCTCTCATAAAAATGTCACTATCTATATAGTTTTAATAAATGTTATTATGGGTATAAAATGTGTTGCCTTACTCGATACATCAATCACCACCATAATGGAGTCATTGTGCCTTTTCTATTGTGGAAAACCGGTAATGAAATCCGGGGATATGACCTCCCACCATTTCAATTTGGAAATGCTTGGTATGAAATTTGCAACAATCCAATTTGGATGTCGGTGCTCCACCTTAACCATTCGAAGCTGTTTTGGCATTCACTAGTCCACTTAAATACTTTTCCCTTCCTCTATAAGGAGGTGATTGGAAAAGAAGTGCAGGAGAACCCTTGATGAATCGTCGGTAATACCCAACCAATCCCCATAAAGGATCAGGATATCTAGCACATTTTGGGGAATTCTCCATTCTGTAATTGTCTTAATTTTCTCGATCAAGCTGTGTATTTATCTGAAATAGCATGGCCGAAGTACCAGATTTCTTCTTTGAAGAAATCATTTTTGAGCCAGCATCTTTAACTTTGATGTTTTCTTAACATTTCCAACACTATTCTTAGGTGCTCCTTATGTTCTTCTTGATTCTTGGAATAAAATTAAAATATCGTCAATAAATATTTGCACAAAGTGATCAAGAAAGGAGTGGAATATCACAGATGCATCGACCTCATAAATGTTTCTTGTGCATTAGTTGAAGTGAAGGGTAGTAGAAAAAATCATAATCACCTTGCACAGTGCAATCGGTCTATGAATATCCTCATATTTAATCGGAATCTAGTGATATCTAGACCTTAAGTATATTTTTGAGACTATTATGGCCCCCTTCCTGATCAAACGGTCATCAATTCGAGGTAAAACGATGTTTGTTTTTATTTCTATCAATTTATTGAGCTATCTATAATCCTTGCACATGCACATGGTTCATCCTTATCTTCTTTACGAACACCACGGGTGCTCCCCAGGGGACACACTCAGTGAATGTGCAACTCATCCCATGACTCTTTCAATTGCATTTTTAATTCGATTGGCTCTAGAATACTCATTCTATAAGGAACCCTTGAAAGCTGAGTGAGGCGGTAGTACTCCATACATTAAATCGGTGAAATCAATATCTCTTCTTGGGGGTAATCTGGTACATCATACAGAAGTACATTCGTGAAGTCTTGTACTACCGGTGTGTTTTCCATCATGCAGGGTATTCTCCTTGATTTGCATAACCCACTTGGATGGCATAAATACGACATCCTTTTCTCATAAGTGATATTCATTTGAGACGTTGTAATAGAATGCCTTAATTTCCTTGGTTTCTTGATTCTTTGAATCTCTTTTGTTTTTTCCATCACCCAGCACTCTATAATATATAATATTTTCTTTACCAATCCATAAATTCCAATACTTCTCCGGCCAATCCATATGCCCATCGGTACATCATAGGAACCTAATGGAAGTATGTTCAAGTCCGCGTTCTTGTTGGTCTCCAATTTACAATGTACATTTTGGAATTTTGATGCTTATATTTATTTTTCTTTGTGGCTGGTTATACTAGCCAAGTATTTTCTAATTCTGACTTTTAATTTAAAGTCTTTATTTTTTGGTTTACATAACTTAAAATTGCACAGGTCAGCAAAATAGAAAAAGACTATGAGAGTAACCTGTCTGTCCTATCATCGTTGGTTGATAATCACAGTGAAAACATCTTCCAATGTTGCATTGATTCTAGGTATATTTAAGACCCTTGCCTTGAATATTCTCTTTGTCAGCGGGTGTTTCACTTCTCCCTCGCTATGGGCGGTTTTATAATAATGCGCCTCACTACACCTCAAACCTTTGCGGTGTTTTGGGAACTTGTCCTTGCCCAGTTTGCTGGAAGCCCACTCGTAAGTCTCTCTTCGTTAGGCCATCGGGTTCTTTGATGATTTATACCAAACTATTTGCTTCTTTTGTATTTGTGCACAATTCTTGAAGTTACTATTTTCTAGCACTTTTGAAATTTGGAACTATTTTTGTCCTTTTAAGTCACCAATTTTTCACATTCTCCTTTTGCCCGATTTGGACACCGTTGATAGCACATTCCCATCTTTTGAATCACTTCGTCCATGGTCCTTGGATTCCCCAAATTCAATTGGTTACTTAATTTGGGTTGGAAGACACTTAAAAACTTAGATTGAACCTTAGCCTTTCGTCCCTTAGATATGAAACACATATCTTAGTGAGGAAATGGACTTGGTTATGTGCTCATCCCATTTTCATTTGACCTAGCTTTAAATCGTGAGAAATTATCTGTACTTTTCATCATAGAAACATTATTTTAAGTACTTTTCTTTCAAATATTGTTGGAACAAATCATGTCACATCTTGATCTTCAATGATGTGAACATTATTACCTCCTCCCACCTATGGCCTTTTTCCTCTCTTATTGTAATGTGTCGGCTCTAAGGTTGTTGTCGTCATCGGTGGGTATGTTCATATTGGCCAGTATGCTTGATTTGCCTCTTCAACTTCTCCATCGAACATAAGTGGTTTATCTTCTGAATTCTCCTTGTAGTTCCACCTTTGCTTCTTAATTTCTTGTTGATCGACCGTTACTAGACTCGGCCCTAATTGTAGTTTTTGTTCTGTAACCCCATTTGTGAATATTCTGTCCATTGTCGATTAGTTTGTTCCTTGGCTTGTCGTTCGTTATCTTCCTTCATGTCCCTATTGGGAGTAGGTTGTAACACCCTAATTTTTTTTTGTTAAGGCTCTCAAGTATCTGTTCATTCTTGCATCAAACATTGTTGTTGTCGCTCCTTACTCGGACCATCTCTTTGCAACACGCACCGGTGCTTAATAGTATACTAGTCTAGTGTTCTTTGCTTCTTTCAGGTAGTCTACTAGTCTACTAGTGCGATCTAAAAACAATTGAATCCCATTTCGGGATTCATTACGTTGTGGTTGAGGTGTAGGATTGTGGATGATACAGGGGTGTA
Organism: Pinus albicaulis; assembly: GCA_034641835.2. NCBI lineage: Eukaryota > Viridiplantae > Streptophyta > Pinopsida > Pinales > Pinaceae > Pinus > Pinus albicaulis. The sequence goes on along the minus strand of CM076573.1, from coordinate 901,760,272 downwards.
TGTTGTGTCGACCACCTTCTCATATCGTCCTGCGTAATGTGTGTTGCATTGTTGTGCATCGATTATACACACAATTTATCATGTTAGGTGACCCCTAGGGGTCCCATTGTGAACGATGCTCTGATACCACCCCATAATATTCAACATAAAAAAAAAAAACACCTATGTCGAACATATGAGCATTACTACATATATATACAAATGTATTCATATAAACCTCTAAATATTTTTGCACTATGATTTAGTCTTTTTCTATACACGTATACGTTAACATCTTTGTTTAATTATACATCTTTATACTACATTGAAATACATGAGACATTATCACATCGAGGTTGTTGTTTAACATCATTGGAGCCTTGCATGATCTTGCTTTTGCTAACCCCCACTTATTTATTTCACATGGCATAATCACTTATGTATGTTATTAAACCTATATTAATAAATGTCTGACTAAATCAAATTGGATATCCTCCGTAATATTATTTTCTTTTAACCTTATAGGCCCAATATCGTCTATTGAATTGTACTGATATGGCACCACCACAGTCGCCACTATGAGCTCAATAATTGTTCGATCGGATGTCTTGGGATCTATGGTGGTGGGTTGGGCGAACATATCAAGGTAATACCATAGGTAAACCTAAATGATTCCTCATTTGCTGGAGAGTTCCGGTTGTGAATGCTTCGTATGCAACCTCTACGGCGGCATGGATGTTCTGCGACGACACCTTGCTCCAAGCCTGAACTAACTCCTCCACCATGGCTTGGCTAAAAACTCCCCTCGGTAGTCATACTCTCATTACTTTGTGTTTTTATTGCTTGGTATTCCATAGTGTATGTTTAACTCGGTGTAGGGTTGGGCGATACCTTTGTATCTTTCTCTTGGAGTTGAGTTACGGTGTCTTTCGGAAAGGATGTCGATGCGCATCTTGTCATTCGGCATGCGAAAGCGACCTGGTGAGGTTTCCCCTTCCCCTCACAATGGGTATGAAAATGTAAAAAAATAAAATTCTACCTTATGTTTTCTTTTTCTTTTACAAGTTTATCCTTTAATCTTAAGCTTCATCCCTTTCGTTTTTACATAGATTCTAAGGAAAATGCACTTGCGGTTGTAATTTAACACGGGTTAGCTCCCTTCCATCACTCTCTGCAGGAAATTATTGTCTATACTTGTGTATTTTGTTCTATGGTTACTATCTTAACCACAATTTTTCATGTTTATTAGGTAGGTATTCTCCTTAGCCGGCGGCACGGTACTCAACAATGTTTCCTTTTCGGGTATTCTATGTGAGCTTCTTCTTGGATGTAGAAGCTGACTTTTAGCTAGAGCACACACTGTGCACCCATGTCTCACGAGTTTTACGGCGTAGAGTCATACGTTTCTTTTCTTGTTTGGACGGTTATGCCCTCTTTGCTCTCTGTGTACTTTAGTAATTTTAGCAAAATTCGATCAATCTTCTCTGCAGAGATACTATGTAGGAGTTCTTTTGTTTCTATGTACACAAAATCATTTGTAATATATTCAAGAGCATGATTAATCCTTGTTCTTTGTGTACATTTTTATGGGTACTATCTCTTTGTTTATCTATTTGGTCTATTTGATTACCTTGAAGGTTGTGAAAGTGTTTTAGGTTGAATTTCACAAAATCTTTAAGTTTGATTTGGCTTCTAGATTAGGTAACCTGCGAGAAGTTTTGGGTTTTAATTTATTTCACCTTGTGACCATGCATTTACTATCATACTCTGTTGTATTTTCCATTATATATGTATATATATAGTGTACTCTTTTAGGAATTTAATGTATTTATCTTTTCGGAACATCGGTCTATCTTGTATTATTTTCTGTGTAGAATTAATTGTATTTATCTTTTACGGCATGTTAATTATTCATGATTTAACTTCACTTATTATTCTCAGAAGTTCTCTTGCTAAACACATATAGGAAAATATGGATTTTTGGTTTGCTTTAGTAAGCTGTTCTTTTTATTCCCGAAATGTTGGAGTTTAGTTTTCTTCTTTTATAGTTATTTTGATGTCTAGACCATCTTAATTATGTCAGAGTGTATAATTCCGGTTTGATTTAGGTGAAAAGAGCAGTTAAGGGTCTAGGGTATCCACTCTAGACCACAGGTTAATAGTTCACCTCGGTTCTATTTTTCTTTCTTGAGAGAAGTGTATAATTAATGGTTTAATATTGTACTTCAATTTTGACCCCTTTATTCTATTAGAGAATCTTACCACAACATAGTTTAAAAAAATATATATCTTGCTATTATTTACACTTGAAAGTTCAATGATTAAACCAAAATTCCATTGCATTCTCGGATATGCCCCACAAGATAATAATAGTTTACAATTTCCTCTTTACGCCCTTCAACACACTTTACTTCAATTCCTTAAACAACTTGATTTCTATTCTCTGTAATTAAGGTGTGTGTCTATCATATTTTTCAATAAAAATAAATTATGTTTACTTATCTCATTTCTTGGCTTTGATGATGTTGTCCTCCCAACATTAGGAGAAGCGATCACGATCTCATCTTCCCCCTTGCTCCACACACAAGTATAGGTTGGTATAGATGATTTCAAAGAGACTTGAATACAAGTTCGGTCTTCTTTCTAGAAATCTCTGGGAAAAAGAAAACTGAGTGATTCCCTTTGGTCTCTACCGGCTGAGATTCTTCACTCTCCTTCTCCTTTGTTCTTAGACAAAACCCTTTTCCTCTTGGAATGTACCTTTTATCACAAAGGAGGAAAAGGTAACTATCAAAAATGTCCAACTACTTCTTAGTTTTTGGAATGCTTTTTACCATCAGTATTTTGCACTTTATGGAACCACTTTTCCCATAACTAATTTTATTTCCAAAAAACAAAATTAATTAATGTTTTTCAAATAATCTTTCTCGAAAAAATTAATTGTCCCGAGTTTCTTCAAAATAATACTTCAAATGACATAATACAGTTAAACAACTAGTTAACACTTAAGTCGGTTATCCACAGGGAAATTTTCTTTATTAAAATAATTATTTAAATATATGCTTCTAATAATTAAAACTATATGATATAGCAAAGTTGGATTTAAATCATGTTAAGTTTTAAGCTCTCCAATTTTAGATAGACTAATATATTGATTAATTTATATATTTTTTAAGTTTTCAACTTTTCTTATTTAAATTATTGGTTTCAATTTTATTCCATTTATATTGAGATAGTGTGAAATAGTTTTATTTGTAGTTTCAAAAATATTGGTAAAATATTAAATTTAAGTAATATATTTAGTTTTAAGAGATTGTGTTTTATTTATCAAATGTATTAATAAAAAAAAATAATCTAGAGAAAAGGAACTTGCATAAATTTTGGTGAAGTACTTCTAAAGGAATTCTACATTACATAAGTGTTGAAAAAAATATAAATAATGGTGTGCGTGTATACATAAGTAAGTGTATATAATAATATCTAGTTCCTATTCATTTATTATGTAAATATTTTACTTAAATTATGGTATCCAGTAGTGATATGAGCTATTTTCAAGAATTTTAATTGGTAGTATCCAAATCAAGGCATAATTATGGCATGAAAATATGAAGATGATTATCCACATGGAATTGTGTTGTGCGAATGCTTATACCCGACCAATTTTTTGAGCTTTTAAAATATAACCAACATTGATCCAACATAACTCTTGATCTTCTTGGAGACCAAATATCTTGAAGTGTAAACTACTTTGTACTCGAAAGGAATGTTGATCCCTCTCACCACTTGCTAGATCCACAGTTAAGATGGATGCGTAACGGATTTATATATACACACACACACACACACACACACACACACACACACACACATACATAATCTGGACCTAAAAAGTTTTTAGGAATATAAATTAGGTAGGAAATATATTAGAAATTGGAAAGAAATATTATAATCCCATGATAATCAAATGTATTTAACTTCCCAATCTGAAGTTGATCAAATTGATCTATCACATTTAAGGAAACAATTTTAGATGCCTATTGTAGTGTTGACATTGATGTCAACAAGCACTTAACATTGTTTGACTTGTAATTTTTTGCCTTGTAATGATGTCTTCTATGCTTTGAATTGATTTTCATATGCAGTCTTCTATTGTTATAATATTTTCTTTGTACGCTGTTAATGTCCTGAGAATAGTACAACTTTAGTGAAATAAGTATGCAAACTTCATGTCTCAGGAATCTTCTTTGGAGGAAATTGAGCACGAGAGAAAAAATAAACGGTATCATCGCTGATTCCCCATATCATCGAGTGACAATCTTCAATGGGATATAGGTCTATCCGAGTATTAATTGTGTAGGTGGAATTTCAATGTGCACACACCTCGATTAATTCCACGGGCATTTTCTATGATATTTACAAATGGTATTTTCTCCAATAGTTCGAGGAAGGTTTATCTTCATACGAAAGTAGTTAAAGTTGAAAATATCTCTCATCAATGAAGATCCAAGTAGGATCAAGTTGAGGAGACATTGAAATATCGAGCAGTTCAGAGTGTATAGACATATTAATTGAGCTTTGTACTATTTTGTAAGTATCGTTTAATCACTTTGGAAACTTATTTATGTGAGGAAGTATCTATAGGAGAAGTAGTTAGATGTATTTTGTGGTTGGGCAACTTTTTTAGAGAATGAGTGTGTAAGTGGAGGAGACTATGAAGATTTTCTAAAGACTTGCAAAAAGAGAAAGAAAAGTTGTAGAAGGTAGTAGAATCCTCTTTCATCCAACATATTAAGCAAAGATAAGGGAATGGAGAAAGGTAGTATTGAATAGCTATCTAGATTTTTTATTTTTATTTTATTAATAATTTATTATATTATTATATGCGAGTGTATGTTTTGATCATACCCATTATTTTGAAAAACATGTTTGTTAAACATCTATGTAGTTCTCCTTGGAGCTCGGTTTGAAAATGAATGAAAGCATGGCTGCGATAGTTTGAGGTTGAGGCCTTCATTTAGTAGTGGCTAGATAAAGACGAGTAGTTTCTCCTTCTTCGGTGGTGGCTAACAAAACGGTATTTTGGGTGTGGTGGCTTCAACTAAGTGGTGGTTGGATATTCCAATGGTGGTTGGGTGAGACTTATTAGGATTGGTATCTTCCGGTAGGTGGCGGTTTTCAAATTCATGTGAGTAGAGACTTTAGTTGGTGGTGGTGAACTGATAATATTAAAGGGGTAGTGACTCTGGTTTAGCTAGGTAAAATATGTAAAATATTTTATTGATATAATAATAAGAGAACGAAGCTCCATAGTAGTAGCGGGTTGTTTTTTTTTCCGATTGGGATTCCCACCATAAATCATTGGCTGTCTCTTATGTTGTGATTATTTTTTAATGTTATGTGTTACATTACTATGTTATAATCTCTCCTTATGTGTTGCGAATTCTAAATTTTTAAAGTTAATTAATTGGAAAAAAATTCAATAAGTGTTATCACTACGTTCACCCACCTCTTAGTTTTAATCTACATTTCCAACAAGTGGTATCAAAGTGGGTTCTCTATGGTGAAGCTTAACGACTCGAGAGTAGATCATGGGATATCAAGATCCTACTTTGCTAAATGTTACAAATTTTCTAGGATACGAAAAGAGAAGGTGAAATTAGAAATATCTCTTTTAGTGGATGCGAAGTTCTCAATATTGTGATAAATGGTTATGATATTAAATCTCATTCAAAACAATCTTATAAATGGAATGAAAATGTGATGTTCAATTTATGATAATATTCATGATCGAGACATCTAAAAAAACTATGGATCTCAAGACCCTAGGAAGTCTGGGAAGTCTTCACACGATTTATTCAAAAGAAATAAGTAGCAATGTTGGAGAAAAAGAAAGGATAAATAGAATATCAAGAAAATATTAGCTCAATATTGGAAAATATATTAAAAAACCTCTCTTAAAAAAATAGATATCTAAAAATGCTACAAATACTTAAAAGAAAGAGAAAATTTTCAAGAAATAAGTTTTTGATTTAAAAACTCATTGGATAGAGGCAAGGATAATTGAAGGAGAGGAGAACAATTAGATGAAGGCTATTAAGGAAAATGTGAAGCACATAAAGGTATTCAAGAGCCCTATAAGAGAAGAATTATAAAGGAGAGATCTAGCATAGCGACATCTGACAAATTAGGAAATTGTAGGAGTAGCGCGGAAAAAAGGAGAACGCCAACAAAACCAATAGCCAAGAAAGGAGAAAAATAACATTCCAGAAAAAAATACTCTTCAAGAAAGATCATTCATACCCTTGGGATATGTTCAATTTTTACTAGAAAAAACCCATACATATTACAGATTGCGGAAAGGAAAAGAGAGATCCAATTCCTCTCCATGAGGAGAAGCATCCTCAAGAAACCATGTTATGAATGAAATAAATAAATAAATATATATATATATATATATATATACATATATAATTAAAATAATATAAGTAGTACTACTCATAGATAATGGTTTAATTTTTTCCATATGTATTTCTTTTAATATTGGAGCGGACTACGTTTACGGTACACGTGCTAGGTCAAGATGCAGGCTAGCGTAGGCATTTCCTTTGCGGCCCCGGGTTGCCTGAGCCCGATCCATGGAGACGCGGGGATCTCTCAAGGAGCCCTCACTGCCGCACCTTCTTCCCTTCTTTGATGCATTCAATCGGCTTAAAAAATTTAGTTTTCCCAAAAGAAAAAAGTGAAGCAACTAAATTTGTTAAGAAGCTACAAGATATCCAGGAGATCTCTTTGCCTCCGAGAGACCCCCATCCAAGTAGCTTTGTCTTTGGCTGATCGTGGTCTCATTGGCCAATTCCAGCTGACTTTGGCCATCTCTGAAAACTATAAGCAATGGAGTTAACGAGAGGCTGGCTCTCTGATGTGAAGTGTTACATCTTACTTTCTTGGGCGGGGTTCTTCCTCTTATAATTCTCTTCCAAAGAAGACAAAGATTTGATATTCCAAAATGGGCCTATTTCATGGAGGCCTGGGGCCTCTATCTGAACAAATGAACTATGGATTTTGATCCCGACCGGTTGATGTTCCCCGAAGCTGGAGTCCGGTGTGGGTTCGGCTCACGAATCTCCGAGTTCATTCTTCCCGACTGGGACTCCAGCAGGCACTACATCGACCTGTATGTGGAAATTCATAGATCGGGAAAACAACAAGGCCAGTGTAGACGTGCACAAATTTGCATAAGTAGATCTAGAGGTGGGTCTCCCGAGGAGAGGCAATCAAAATCAATGTCGGAAGAGCTGGTCTCATGTGCGGATCTTGGACTATATTGCCATTTAAGTACGAAATTCCATGTTCATGGACACTTTTCTAGAAACTTCCCCATCCAATGTTGAGCCGGAAAGGAAATGAAGAGGGTTGGAGATCAAGCTAAGCGCACAAAGATCGATCACAAGGTCAAAAACCGGGAGGCCCCGATGGAAAAGGCCCTCTTCGGGCCAATTCTCGGCGCCCCCCTCCCAAAAAGGCACGAGAAAATAAGTTCGATCCTACAAGCACGTGGCAGAAGCAAAATCCAAGGATCGCCAGAGATCCAAAGCGGTCTCTCCAAGCATATGCACTCCTGCTGCTCCTTAAAGGAACAAGTGTTGTAGGGCAAAGGCGTGACCTATATAGATGAGGAAGAAGAAAAGGAATCGGACGAGTCGGAGGAAGAATAGGAGAGTCTCGGCTCTCCCGTAAGGAGATCCACGAAGGTCGCAAAGGCGCGGGGAAAAAGGCGAGGAAACTTGCAAGGCAAACTACGGGGCAACAACTCTGGGCTTGTAGCCTCAGAAGCCAGGACGATGAAAAATCAGCCTCAAGGCTCCCAGGAACCCATCGAAACATAAATAATGAAGGTCATCTCACGGAATTGTAGAGGTATGGGGAAAAATTAAGGAAGAAGCCATTAGAAGCTTAATAATATTAGAATCTCCGGACACATACTTCTCGTCCGGGAGACCAAGACGGAAGACGTGGTCTTTAAAAATGCGAGTAAAGAAACTTTGGATCAAAAAGCGAAGCCCCAAAATCTCACTGGGAACTAGGGAGGGGTTTGGCACTACATGGAATGCCCGGCAAATTTTTAGTCATCTATGAGGCTAGCAACACTCTGGTTGCTGCCAGGAAATACAAGGAGACACGGACACCAAAGAAATTTTTTTCCTTTTCAATGTATACTCTCCGGTCGATGTTAGGGAAAAAGAACACGGGAATCTATGGGCATGAAACGGACTGTAAAACCTAGAAAATATAATCATTTACGGAGATCTCAACCTCACTCTTCACTCGTTTGTGAAAAAAAGAGGAGAGGTAAGCGCGATCAGAGATCGACGAGGGAATGAAGCGAGAGGATCTTATGCGGGAATTTGGGATTTCTTTGGATATCAAACCTTCCTCAGATAAGTACTCTTGGTCTAAAGAAGGCTGGTCTAGGTCATATTCTTTGCCAGTTAAGATGATTTTTTCATCAAAGCTCCTTTTGTTACTAGGATTATAACCTAGAATGCATATTCTCACAAACAACATCTCGGACCATAAGCCCATAAAGCTAGTACTCCTGTCCACATCCCAGATTTAGGCCCTATTCTTTCCCGGTTAGTCCCCTTTGGGTCGAGCCGGATTTCATGTATTTAGTCAGGATTGTTGGAATGCTTCGGTCGAAGGATCCCCTTTCTTTGTACGGGAGGAAAAACTTTAGAAGGGTGAAAGGAGCTCTAAAACGATGGAGCAAAACCTTGCCCAGTCACCTTTCTGAGAAAGAAGCCATTAAAGCTTCTCTAGCCTCTCAATAACTTCAAAGTGGAGAACGCTATAGTCACGGAGGTACATTTAGATAAGACCTAATTTGCAACGAGTTTTCATAGGCTTCCATTTAGGCGAAGAAGAATCTTGGAGATTAAAATCTCCAAAATCTTTGGCTCAAAGCGAGAGACGGGAACTCTTTCTTCCATAAACAAGCCCCGGAGCCGGAAACGCTTCAACACTATATACGAGATCAGAGGATAATGTCACACCCTGAGATTTTGAGGACATCAAGCGACCTTTTCTCATTTTCAAAACTTATATAGTGAGGGCACGAATCTGGGACCAATATTCGGATACGGTAGACATTGTTCCATCTTCAGTCTCTCCTCATTATGAACTGAGATTCTTGAGGCCAGTTTCCAAAAAGTTAAAAATTCCCTTTTTGCCATGGATGCGGATAAAGCCCCTGGCCGGGATGGCTTTTATGTGATTCCTCCAAGTTTTTTGGCTAATAGTTGAAAAGGACCTCTTGAAAATGGTCCAAAAATCTCAAGATTGTCGGAAAATTGGAGCGACACAAACTCAACTTTCTTGGCCCTCATCCCCCGGGAGAAAGGCGCCAACAACTGTGATTTCGTAGATATATTATGCGATATGAGTTGCAAGCTAATCACCAAAGTAATTGCAAATATCTTGAAGCTCATCCTTCCAAAATCATTAGAGAAGAATCAAGGAGGCTTCATCCCGAGGCGAGCGGTGCGTGGACAACTTCACCCTTTTAAAGAGGAAATTCAATCAAGTCTGCATCAAAATGAACAAGGTATGGTTATCAAACTTGACTTAGCAAATTATTTGGTAGAGGTAAATCATAGCTTCTGTTAAAAGTCACGAGCAAGTTTGGTTTTGGAGTAAACGTCATTAAATTGACCCGCGCATGCATCTCGGAGCCATGGATTTACACCTCTAGTAAATGGCAGGCCACTAAATTTCTTAAAAGCTTTGAGAGGAGCAGGGGTGCCCACTCTCCCCCTTTTCTCTTTGTCATCAGTTAAAAAAGATGCAAGATCAATATATTAATGGTATGTGTATAGCAAGAGGGGTCAAAACATAAATCATGCCCTATTTGCGAATGATACCTTGTTATTGGGAGCTACCACTCTTTCCTCATCCATCAAATTTAAAGAAGTTACGGATGATTTCTGTGAGGCCTCGGGGCGGTGTTTTAAATAAGAACAAATGTCTGCCATCTACGGCTGAACACATCACCGGATTTCTCTGCGGTATTTCTAGATGTTTGGGCTTTGCAGCTTCCTCCTCTTGGACCTCTTTCAAATACTTGGGCCTCCTTGTTTATCATAAAATATACGTAAGTAAAAATTTGGCTTCCCACAACTTGAAAAATTCAAGACCGGGATCCAATACAGGGATACTCTTGGCTCAGCATTCTTTGAAAGTAGAATTTTCCTAATAAAATCTGTGCTGCGGTCTCCCTCTATTTCAATTTGTTGTTCTTCTCGCTCGGCGAGCATCTTTAAGAGGGTGGAAGGTACATTCGAGGTTCTTTTGGAAGGAGAGAAAACGGAGATGAGAACAAACTTCCCCTAATCGGTCGACATCTCCAAGCCTTTGTGGGAGGGCGGGTCTAGTTAAAAATCTTTGTCAACGAGAACAATATAGCTATGGGAGCGAAGTTAATTTGGAAGATCATTATGCCCAAGCAGTACAGATATAATTAGCTCTCTGGAAAAAATATTTCGAAGGTCCACGTACTTATTTGTTTAGATAACTTGATCCATACGCAACCGTCTTTCCTCAAACTATATGCGTAGATGCTCTCTAATCGATACCTCCTTCTAGATTCCAGGGAAACGGTAAAAAGATAAATATATGGATTGACAAAATTATGAATACGGATCCTATAGAAGACAGAGGGCTCCATTAGAGCGTTGCGGCTACTTGGATTGAAGGAGAAGGGTTGCGCTCGTTGTGGGATATTTCAACGTGGAACGAATCTGATTGGGCGGTGGAAATGCATTGGTGTGTCGGCTCACACCTTAACGAATGGACCACCTTCTTCAAGATCTTCTTCATGGTTTTGCGCCTTCTCACATAAGAAAAAGAGATTCGGAGAAATTTGGGGCCGATGCACGAGAGAATTACTGCTTGTCTCCATGGGATACGCTAATTTGAGAGAGAGACCTTTCGTTCCCCACGACCTAGCACCACCTTGGCATGGTGTCTGGCGTTTTCCTTCATGGCCCAAAGCGAGACTTCTTTTCTTGGCTTATGCATGGAAAAATCCTCACGTATGAAAATCTTTGCGAGAGGAAAGGGTTCCCACTGACCTCTTCAAATGTTTGCTATGTAATGAAAAGGAAATGCGAGTGATGTCCACTTATTAGCGAATGCAGTTACTCTATGCGATTTAGTTCCTTTCATCCGAAGGCAGATCCCAACATTTCGCTCCCTTGCTCCTTTGTTGAACTATTTTTAAATGGGCGAATACCGGTATACTGGTCCTCCACCTAAAAACTAGATAATAAAGGCTGCATGGTCTATCCTCCCAAAGGTAATTTGTGGCCAGATCTAGCTTGAACGAAATAGAAGAATCTTCGAAATACGGAGGCTAGAATCACAAGGCATTATAAACTAATAAATGCCACCTAAAAGAGTGTGATTGATTTAAAAGATGATTCTAATCTCGACCAACGAAGACATTTCTTGGGGTTCATTTCTTGATTTTCAATTTCAAACACTTGATTAGGAACGTCCCTCCTCCCAAAAATGGAAAATAAGAAAATACGAAGCAGACTTTCCAATACGCTTACAACACATTCACGGCCTCCCTCTTTTTTGATGGGGGCGACGAAAAGACAATCCGAGGGCAAAGTTGGTGCGGGGAGGCATTGTTGTAAAAATCCGGTTGGGGAAAAAAATTCATTCTTTTGCTTGGGGGCTAGGCCTTCAACGGCATTCAAGCTGAGGCTTGGCTCTCTTTCAAGGTCTCAAGTTCCTCAAAGGTTAAACATAGAAGTGAAGCAAATTTTATTGGCAATTCCCCGGATCATCATCAATGCAATAGTGTCCAACTCTACGCTTTGGACCTTAGCTCGCAGGCGGTAACGAGAATTAAGGGCTTGGAAAACGGCACCCCAGTCGGGTACTATCATGTGCGAGAACTCATAATAAAGCCAGACATTGAAGCCAACAAGGCGCCTGCTCTGCTTTGGGATCAATATGAAAGACGAAGAATCATGAGAACCCATCCCCATAGGTAAATTGTTGCCATGTTTTACTTCTTACTCTTAAATCAATTTGTATGTATCTTCAAGTTGGGAAAAATCTCTGAAATTGAATGCATGGTTACTTCACCAAGGAGGAAAACTCCAAGCTTTAGCTACATACTTAACCTTAGTGGTGGTCACCGAACGGGATATAGTCATCCTCAGTAACTTGATTTACTGACATTCGGAGCCAAGTTGAATATAATACTCCATAGTTACGTAAAAAAAAAAAATACTCATAAATAATGATTAATTAATTAGTGATTAGTATAGAAGAGGCATGTCTCTAAAGTACATGATCATTTGTGAAGAGGAACTTTCCTAGGTATATAAGAGGCCCTCACCCTCATTTTTAATCATATCACTTATATTCAAACTTTTCTTGTATAATAAATTATCTCTTTCAGATCATGGGAATTCCTTTATATACCATATATTAGAGCCATTTTTGTTTCATATACAAACTTGCTTTCGTCTATATTGGTATCAATTTATTCGATCATTTTGTCTGGCCTTCCACACATACCCACATTCTTTGATATAGGTATTTTTCCATATAAATTCGTCAACCTTGTTGTCATTGGATCATTCCTTGCGTGGCTATTTTAGTCCCTTGCGTTCCAACAATCAACACCAAACTGGATTCGAGCCTTCATTAAATTTTGATCTACTAGATTTCCTATATTGATCTCGTTTTTAGATGGATTGTATTTACAAATTTAGAATGTGATTTTAATGTTTTTATGGCTTCCTCTATTTATTTCTTGAGGACGTTAATACAACTTAAAGCTTCTTTGCGTGTTGAAATATTAATCAATGTTCCTGGTAGCCTCTAGGTTTCTTTATGAAGCTGAGTATTTGATAGCATGTTGGTGCCTCTAGTCAATTTTTATTGTGAGTTACATAACACAAGACATTCAAAATAAATTTTAGTTTTATCTAAAATAAAATAGAATCATTGATTTCTTCCCTTCTTTGTCGATCTACATTCGACCTTAAAATCTACATAATTTTTAACCTCCTCGAATCCAAATCCTAACAACTTCTTCATAAAGCGCATCTCGTGATTTATACATTGGAAACATTTAATTTAACCTATCAAGCTCTATTCGGGGTATTATTAAATATACATGAAGTATAAAAGGTGTTGTACATGGATTATGCGTACGTAGTGTCCTGTAAAACCTATCCTTTGTTGCGAGCGGTGAGAAGTAAGGTACGATGCAGTGTGATCTTATCATTGCATATGTATTATTCCCTTGGATATCCATCCACTATGGCCATACATAAATAAATTCCATTGATAAAGGTATATGCAGCGGCTCCATGTGAGAGTATAAAAAATGTAGTCAATATCATCCATAATCATCATCATGGTTGTGCAAGTTTCAACTTAGTTATGTCTAATAGGATATATGATTACGTATTCTCTCATGAACTTCACTTTTTCAAATTTTAATGTTTGTATAGCTTCATATCCTAAATAATAACATATGTTGATTGCATGTTTCTTGTTATCAACACACATCGTAGTTGTTGTGCCCAAATCACGTTATTTGGAGTCTCATACTTCTTCTCTATACATATCGAAGAAAGTTCTTCCACATGTTTTGGATACAACATTGGCATGCAAAACCTAAATACTAACATTATGTTGCTACCTAAAAAAAAAAATTTTGGTCAATCATGCCAACATGCTCCTTTCAATTGTTTGTCCAACTAAAATGATCACAATGCCACTTTACTTGGGACCCATTCTATCAGATTTTGATATAGTGGATTCCATGCATATAGATCAACCAAATAGGAAAAACCTATCTCCTCTAGTTCCATTTATATTATAAATTATGTTGGCACCATAAAATGACCTGGAATTTCGGTTCTATTGAAAAATTTATTATCTCCACTTCATGACCACCATAATTTGTGTTTGTAAAATTGTCGGCTATCATTTTGCAAGCACCCATAACTATGATATATGTTGCATTTCCACCAACTTGGAACATGAGTGACATATAATGGTATATAATTTCCTTTCCTTACATAATTATATTCATTCTAGCAAGAAGAAGAATTTGTGACCATCATCGAGGTATGGCAGTGGTGTATGGGTTAGCATTTTCTTTATCCTTATTTTCGATCAAGTGTTGGGAAAAGAGGAAATTGAGTGACGAGGATGTTATTCCGGTCCTATGATTTATCACCCAAGGTGATTATTCCATGCATGTAATCTTCTTGAATTTGTGCAGTAGCACATGATTCATACTAAAATCCACCGACTACTTCATCATATATTTTGATTCACTCGGCCATATAACTAAAATCTTTCAACAATTCCAAACATTTTAATTTTTTGTCCATTGATTAGTATTAGAAATTATTAACTATTGATGGAGTGTGAGGGATATAATTGTGCTAAATATAACTCACACTTCACGGGACTTCAATTCTCCATATTTTGCCATTTCCCTTCTGTGTTGCCCACACAAAATCCATTCTAGTCTAGATTCTTACAAGCTTTGTGGCCATTCATAACAAGCTACATTGTCCTCTCGACTAACTCATTTTATACAATATTGAGCTCCGATACAACTCACCTTGCCCTAAGACATCACCTTTAGTAACCATTACACAATGAAGGAAAAATGACATCCAACTCTAGTGTCTAAAATTTTTATTGGATCCTCAAAAAAAATTTTTGGTAAGTTGTTAGGACTATGCTCCGAATGAGGTGAGGCCACATCACCAAGGGGTGTGGGCCAAAAGACCCATCGGATTGATTGCATAGTTAATTTCCCCTACTTCTCACTTGATGTACATTGTATGTCATTAATTTATTTAATTTGGCATGTCGAATGTTTATTCATAAACACCACGTAAATCATGAGAGATCATCGTCACTCTTACTAACACCTATGAGCCATGTATACTCCTTTATATAAACACATATGGATATAGTAAGCATGTGGATGAATGTAAATTTCAAATCCTCATTGTGAAAAATTCAACCATTACGTTGTGTGAATGACCCTGTGGACATTGTTGATGGCACGACCACCTTAAAATAAGTTACCCTCCAATCCTTCTAAGGTGGCACCATTAATTTCATGCATTTCACCACCTGCGTTGAGCATGGGTATAAATGGTCTTTTTTTGTTTTCTTGATAAAACCACAATGTGGTTATTTGTTAGCTCAAAAATAATGATATTACATATCACTCTATTATCAGACAAACCACAAAGAAACTAGGCATGAAAAAGAGAAAAAAGGACCCAACTCACGAGTGCATACCACTTTGACTTGTAAAATATGACTTGGTTTGAAGTTGGAATCTCCCCCTCTACTTTTATATATTTCTCTTCCTTTATATATAATGATATATAATAATAATTAATGCTAAGATGGGAAAAAACAACTTATAACATGTAAAATAACTTTTCTTACAACTATAGTATATGCAAAAAAAACCTTGAGAATATTTGTACACCTACATTATGTAGCACAGAGGTACGGTGAGAAAGCCTTTAAAATTTGATTCAATTTACTACTTCTTGAACATCATCAACACCATTGAATGGATTTCATTCGCGAGAAATTTTCATGGATTACACTTTGGTTTCTATTGCTTGAGATTATATGCTAAGTGATATTTTTCCTATCTATTGAACGATAACTACCAAAGAGGCAGGGATAATGTTACTACGTAGCTATCCGACTTATTTTGGTAACAAAATGATAAGTTTTTATAGCCAAGTTCATTTTTAAGAGAAACTATTTATTGAATGTCATGTTGAGATAAATAAAAATATGATTAGTAATGTATGTATTTAGCCCCTTCACTTCCTAAACAAATTTTCCGAAGACATTCATATTTCCATTTAAAAAACCATAACCTTGAAAGTGGAGAGACATGCTCGATAGAAGAAAGGAAAGTAGGGAAGTGCGAGTGAATCGAGTGAACCTATGGTTGGATCAAATAAACGATGGTATTAATACACGTGGGTTGAACCAAAGAACAACTTCTACCATTCACCATGATACAAATATTAATTATTTATGGTAGTTTCCATATCTCTTTGTCTTTATGTTTGGGAGTTATGACGGTGAATGAAACTAGTGAATGAATCAATTCTTCTAAATAAAGCTCAATTTTATTTTCCATGTATTTTCTATTACATGGCGGATTTAATTAAATGGACATAGCTTTAGGTTATCTATTTTTCTTTTCTTGGTGTGGCTACCCTATTTATTTATTTATGATGTTTTTTCATTTTATTGTGTGAGGAATTAAGGATGTCGTAGCATTATTTTAGAAACCTTTATTTTAAACTCTCTACGGTATCAAAATGCATGAGAGTATTGTGTTTGAGGAGAAGAAATTTTCTTGTCGACATTACATTGTTTTGAGCCTTAAGCACCATTTATTGCTAGATAGGCATCTTGCTAGTGGGTTGGGGAATACACATATCACAACATCATAATGTTGCACATAGTCTTGTCATTGATGACAACAAGTGTCATTGATTTCAAAGGGGATTTCCAAGACAATACTTATTGTTCATGGGTGAAAGAAAGTAGTATGACAACTAGATATCTTGCATGACACTCATCGGGTAAAGTCATAATAATTATGAAATGTATTGTGTTTTACCAAAGTTTTGATTCTATAATGATACTCTAATCAACATGGTCACATAGCATCCCACTTTGAAAAAATCCTCCTATATTATAATTCATGTCCATTTGAAAATAAACATTACTTTAAGCGCCCAAAACTATAAGGAAAAACTCCCAAATATCAATATATTAAGCAATTTTCAACCCTATGGTGGTTAAATAATTAAATCCATGACATATGAAAATAATACTTACATGATGACTTTTAACATGATTAATAGTGTCCACCGTGTTCAAATAGAATGACATATATGTGACAACATGTGCAACGATTATGCAGGTTGTCGGAACCATAGTGGCTAATCCAAGGACGACACATGAAAGTGCTAAGTGGACTATTGAGTGAAGATGTGGTTGCCTCTACATTCACACATTGCATAGAAGTGTGTATGACATGTGGCAATGTTTGATGATGTGTCTTGTGCACAATCAACAAGATGGGCACGTGGGAATGATTGGTTAGATGACATGACCTCCCTAGACACTTATAGATGACATCAACATAGTGACGAGGAAAAGCTTATGGAATACCACGTGGTAGACATATTTGAGGGTGTTGACTATTAATAAGTTCAAAAAAATAAGGGTGACACGATCATGCTGAAATCATCATGCAAATGGCCATCGAACACTAGGATAGGGTCATAAGGCAACGTAATATAGGGTTGAGCGCAGAATTTTAAACTGGACAGCAGTCACGGCAAGTTCCTTCATCATAGGTTTAGGACACATGATGCATGTACAATGTGTTTTAAAAAATGAGTGATAACTATGTGTTGTTAGCCTAGAGGCCATCCTCGAATCCCTGAGACCACCCCACACCTTTATATACACAAAAACATAAATATATCGAAAATAAATCAATAAATGATATATGTGTGTGTGTGTGTGTGTGTGGTATTTTCGATAGCTCGATGTTGTGCAGTGATCGATTATTATGAGTTGAACATTAGAACGAGCCTTATGTGTGTGCACATGTGTGGTACTTGTTGTGATCTTAAGACAATTTTCTATTAGCTTATAGATTTCGATCTTATCTTATATGAAAGTGTTTACCCACGGTGACATAATGATCGGGTTATTTGGTTATGTCATGTGGTTTTGTCACAAATGTAGGATATGGGTTCAAGTTCGAGTAAAACAGTTTGAATTTTTGCGTGAAAGGGTTATAGCATGCACGAATTATCCATATTTTTAGGCTTGTGAAAATATTTTGGCGGTTGTAAATTTTTTTTTTTTAGAACGCACCCAAAATAAGCCATTTTGTGGAAATATATATTCTTGAATGGTTTTTATATAGTTTACGAATGATTTTTGGAGAGTTTTTGACTCATTTCAAGTTCAAATTAAATTCGAAAGAAGCATGATAACCACGGTTTGATTGTGCACATTCATAGAGCCATGAATATTCTTTATGATATATTTTTTATTATTAGAGTCTCTATTGTATGTTTTGGGAGATTGTAAAAGTTGTAGTTGATGTTTATTATATGAGAAAAATAGGTTGCGAGATGATTTTTATCGGCTAGATTGATGAAAAGATTGAATAAGAGTTTGGACAAGATATGATAGAAAGGGCGTTGCAAATAGTAGTTTTTTTGTTTAATTAAAAATATTTAAAGATCCATTTGATTCAATTTGATTTTTTTAAATAAGGTCTAGTAGTTAAAGAAGGAGGTGGTTTCCTCCACTAAAGCTAACACCTCAACTAGGTTGGAGCCTAAAACAAGTCAAGGTTGAATATCATTAAGGTTTTTGACTCAATAAAGTTGAAGCATAGAGAAATTTAGAGAAATTTGAAGCTTTCTCATGTACGAGGTTAGTGCTTCAATAAATTTGTAGCTTATAAGCAGTTATTACTTTCACATTTTAGAGGATCGGTGCCTAAATCAAGTTGTAGCCTCTTGTCAAGTAGCAACTTGCATATATTTGGAGTGGAGGTGCCTCTAGAAAGTCGATACTTTCAAATTTATGTAATGAATTGAAGAAGAATAAGAAGAGAGAAAACAATTTGTGGTTTCTCCTATATAGGTTTCCACATAAAATTTTGTGTATCTTCTGTTGATGTGATGAATTCTTTATGTGTTATTGATATGATAATGGTTTCTTCTGCATTGATATATGTGATATGATACAAAGAGTTATGATGTATTGATACAATTTTTTTATTGATAAAAGTTGTGAAATGGTAAAATTGTTACCACATTAACTCAACCCCTCCTCATGATGTGATGATTCATCCAAAAAGTGGTATCGGTGTAGGTTTCCTTCATAGAAAAATATATAATGAAGGTTGATTTTAAGGAATATGTACATGATCATAGCAACAAGTAAAGCCTCACTATTTTTTGGATTCAACTTCTCCGGTTTTGGAAGATACTTACGATGGAGAACTATCTCATCTCCTTAGGACTAATATTTGGGGAAATTTTGATATTTATTATAAAGTTTCAAATTCTATTCTAATAGGAGCTGATAAGACACTTTATACATCCAATGCATAAACCCGAGCATGTTATTCAAAGTGGTTTCTAGAGAATTCAAAAGTTGTCAAAGTGATGAATTGTAAGTCAACTCATGAGGTATGGAATAAGCTAAAAACTTACTATGAAGGGAATACAAAAGTAAAATAATCTAGGCTACAATCTCTCAAGGTGGGATTTGAAAGTTAAAAAGATGGAAGAATATGTGGATATTTCTTCATATTTTATTTGAGTAGACAATTTTCAGCAACTCCATTGTACGTCTCGGTGAGGAATTCAAAGATGTTGTTGTTGTTCGAAAGGTGGCTGAGATCTCTTCCATCGAATTCAACACAAAAGTATATATTCCCTTGAAGAACTAACATATGTATAGAAAATGATTGTGGAAATGCTTAATGGAATACTCTTAGCATATGAGCTAATAATAAAGAAGGAAAAGTGTGGGAATAAAGAAGAAACATTACAAGAATTAAAGAAGAGAAAAAATCCAAAAAATCTAGGGCTCTAACTTTGATGAAGAAGAAGCTAAGTTTGTTCGGAAGCTAAACGGAAGGGAACTAGAAGGTTCAAAGGTAAGCTCCATTTTAAGTGCCCCAGATTTGGAAGGATGAGGACACTATGCTTCTAAATTTCCTTATGCTAAGATGAATGATAATGATGATGAGCCAAAATTGAAGTCTATAGTTAAGCAAAACGAAATATGAAGAATAAAATCTACTTAAAGGAATGAAGTAATTCTAAAAGAATTGAAAGTGTAGCGATGATGAAAGAGGTGAAATATTGTCCATTGCTAAAAGACACATGAGATAGAAATATATTTTGAGAGAACTTAGAAGTTCTTTGGAAAATAAATAACCTTAGAAAGGGGGAAGGAAAATTAATGTAGCAAATCCAAGACAAAAGTGTTGAATGGCGAGACTATTTTCCTCTTAAGGTTGATCTAGAAAAGGATAAAATAATAAAGGAAGTTTTCGAAAACAACTACATGTCAAAAAAGAACAAATTTATGAGAAAGATTAGAAGAAAAGTCATAATCTTGAGCAAATAATTGTGAAGCTCGGAAACACAACTTGACACTTCATATAGGGAATGAATGCGTAGAGCACATTCTTCGCACACTAAGGTCACTCCTCATTAAAATGGGAATTAGTTATCAAGTAAATTTTGAGGCATTTAGGAAAAATGGCATCCCAAGAACATCAAATGAAGATCATCCCAAGAAGCTTGACCATAAATTCATTGCATCTGACCAACAATTACCTTGAAGGTCTAAGAAAAATTATGAATCAACCCAAGAATGTTCATTCCAATTACTCATAGGATTATGCTGGGAAGAATAAAGGAACATCGTCACAAAATGAAAGAAATAATAATGGAGGAAGGGAGTATTCCATGACAAATAATATTCACAAAGGATACCTGAGGAGTAATGAATTAGGTGTTGGAAATTAGAAAATGAATGGGCTCTTCCAGATAAATTAGAATATCAAGGTTGAAATACGGCTCTTTGTATAAAAATAAGTTCTTTGGTTATTGCTTTTCATGTACGAAATTTTTTTCCAAAAAACACAAGACTATAAAACCTATGATTTGGTTAGGTATACGAGGATATGATAAGGTGCACAGAGGAAGGCATGGAACAAATTAGAAGAATACCTCGTCATTTTTGTAAATGTTGAACCCAAATGTTTAAAGTTACATGTCACAATGAAGGTCATACAACATGAGATTGCGGACTCAACTTGAGATGGAAAAAGAGAAAATTGGAAATTTCATCTTAAAGTTAATTTCCCATGTCTTAATATATGAAACTAATCAAAATCCTTTAAATTAAAAACGAGTTACATGTCCTAAATAATTTTAAATTATTTAATTTGGAGTATCGATAAATATTCTATTATTAATTTATGGGTATCGGTTAAATATTTTAATATTAATTTGGGTATGCATGAAATATTTTATTATTATTTATTTAATTGTGTTACCTATATGAATTATAATTTCAATAAAGTTATTATTGCAATGTAAAATTGATATTGAGTGAAAAAAAATTTAAAATGTGGGCCCATTTGACTTTAATAACCATGCCCGAAAAATGAGTTAAATAAAATATAAATATAGACAATAATTATAGTTAAATATAAAATAGTTAAAAATAAAAAATATAGTTATAGTTAAATAAAATATAAAATATAAATTAGTTAAATAGATAAAAATAAAAATATAGTTATAGTTAAATAGTCAAAAAACATAATCTAGAAAGGACAAATTACCAAATTCGAATTCAATAATATAAATATATAATTAAATATAAAATAGAGAAAAAACATATTCCATAAAGGACAATTACTAGATTATGGAATTGAAGGAATTCTGAAGAATAAGCAATTCATAAAGTTTCTCAAGCTGGAAGAAAAGATCATCTTCTCTTGGGAGTATTTTTTATTTGTTGGGTTATTATTCATCTAGCGAGTCGATGGAAGTAAAAAAAATTGTGCTTCGTTGATGGATCAATGTAAGCTCTTCCAAAAGCAAGATCTGGATGCTGATATTTGAAACATGGTTTTCAAATTTTCTATATAGCGGGACACAATAATATTGTGGGATTTGATGGTTACGAGAGACACTACATAATCCATGTCTAGCTTCTTGTACCTTCTCTCTCCTATGTTCATCCTAGGAAAATGGATTTCGCTGACGTTGTTGTCTCTCCAAAAGTGTCATGCTTAGGCTCTTCATGTTCTAGGGATCTTTCCTTATCCTTTCCCTCTTATCCTCACCCATATTCCATCGTTGTTACCATTCCTTAGATCCCTCTTCCCTACGATGTATCTACTAGCATTTTTAAGCAATCCTCTTCTCCTCCCTTTCATGATCATTAAACTCTAAATTTTTACTCAAACCTCGGGTGGATCATGACCTTCTATACCGGTCATTTCCTACGACCCCCTGGCATTTCTTCGGTGAGCGCTAATTTTTTTTATTTAGGGGAGGGATACATCGGGATAGACCATTGTATTAACCTCTTTGGTAATCTTGCAATTGATTGTTGGTCATTGAGATCCGATACTCCCCACTTTTAGATTACGGTCCTTTTAGTAATAATAGTAACAATAATCCTTAATAATAAAGATTACTTTAATAATAACAATAATAATATAATCGTTCATAATAATGATGGTGATGATGATGATGATGATGATGATGATAATGATAATAAGATTTATCCTTATTTTTTTGTAATGATAGATTAGTTAGTCTTTTTAGCTTCTCTTTTGACCCTATTATCTTCAATCTTGTGGAGAAAGTATTAAACTTTCCATTGCTCCTAGAAAATTCTCGTTCATGAAATTATTTGTGACATTGAATATCGGATTACGAGTTTACCATACAACTCTAAGCATATCATTATATAAGGTTTTGTAGTTTTCCACTTAAATATAGGCTCCCCCAGAGCAACATTATCAGCTTTAATTTGATGCCTCAAATATTTGAACAATAACGGGGATATTTATTGTTCTCAAATCTAACAATGATGGAGTTGTTGTTACATTAGATAAGGAATACTATGAGAGAAAAATTTTGGACCACCTTTGCTTAACCAGTGATAGAGACTCTGAAAACTAAATAACAATTCCTTAAATAAGATATCTAAAAAAGTGGATCTAGCTATAAAATCAAATGTACTTTTAACTCCTTCGAGCCATAAAATCATCCACACTAACCCTATCACTAGAAATATCTATGGTCTTCCCAAGATCCATAATGAGGGGACTCTCCTAAGACCCATTGTTGTAACACTATAGGGGCCAACCTATGTACAGGAAAAGTATTTGCTTAAAATCTAAACCCCCATGTTGGCCTTATAGATTCCTTTGTAAAGAAGACTCTTCATCATTTGTTAATGAGTTAAAGGGTACAAGGTTTGAGCCATTTAGCTCATTAATAACATCACGATATTAATCTTTGACATTGTTAAATTATTTGAGATTTGTCTTACCTCTAATTTATTCGACTTTGAAGGGGAATTATATGAACAAACATGGTGTTATGTGGAATCTTTATGTGTAGCTAATCTATTCATGAGGACTTTGAATCCAAGAAAACTTGTCCTCGGCTCAATAAAAACCAAAGCTTTGGAAGATATTTGTGGATGACACTTGCATCCATCTAAACCTCATAGACAGAAATAGTTTTGATCTCTTTCTCCAACATCTTAATAATCGGTCTATGTCCATAAAGTTTACTATGGAATGTATAATCAAAGGGAACCTTTCTTTTATTGACATATTTCAAAAGAAGGATGATGGATCATGCTCACTAGATATTTAGGAATAAAAAATACAACAAAGCATTTTATTCCCGTTAAGTGCCATCGTTTTGCTTGCTAAAAATTTGGGTGTTCTCCATGAAGTTTCTAGCCACTTGTGCTTTTAGAGTTTTTGATGGCTTTGTGAATATGAGAAAACCCAACTCCTCAAGGTTTCCAAAAATAATGGTTATAGTAAGCTCCCGTGTCTTGGGGTTCTTTAAGAAGTTAATGAGGGGTTCCATGATTAAAGAACAGCGATCGGTTTTCTAGGGTTCACCTTCATTTTTTATAGGGACAACGAAAGATTCGAAGGATTCGAAGAAAGCACTAGGTTCCTCAGCTTTCGGCCCTTAACACCATTCAATGCTCCCTAAGATATGTAAAGAATTGGTTGACCCTAACAATATGAATGGTGTTTATGTAATACCTTTTTCACGTGTCACATCCTATGTTGTGGCTTGGCCACTCAATAAATCGAGGAGGATTTAGGAATATGTGGTAGACATCAAACATGGGAGGACTCTCTCCTTGGCATTAGTAGATCGTGCGGAAAATAAAAATACCACATACGCATTGAAGACTGAGTCATTTCTAGGATAGATCATTTCCATCCTTGTATGTTTAGGGAGGATATAAAAGATTGAAAGGAGGCAAAGCAATTTGAATGTTGACGATGGATGGCTAGAAAATTAGTAGTTGTTGGATCCCTACCATTTCTTCTTAGGTTTATTTATTTATTTATTAATTTTTCTCATTTTTATTTTTTATTATTTATTTGTGTTTTTATCTTTACTACCTAATAAATGATTAATTTATTTATTTTCTTCATTATTGATTAATTTATTTATTTCATTGTATTTTTATTTATTTTTAATTTTTGAATTAATTCTTTTGGTTTAATTACTTTTTATTTTTATTATTATTATTATTTTAAAAACTTAGTAGCTACTTTCATTCATTCATTTTAAAATTTGGTTACATCATAAAATGCATTTCGTGGCCTCAACATGCCCATTGGGAAATCAACTACGGTGGCCATTGGAACACCTTTGTAAGATGTCAAAATATGAGGTTCTTAAGTCTATTATACGACCTTATGAAGCTTGAATGTCTAAACAGGTCACCCTTAACAAGCTAACATAAGTAATATTAATCGACATATACATCATCGAAAATTAGAAGAAAAAGACATAAATAAATATCGGTCATCTCGGAGCTCCTTTGGTACCGGGTCCTTTGCATTGGAACCTAGTATATCGATTAGAGTCAACGGAATGTCATTCTCAATATGACCCGAGATGGACATTCTCTTGTTGAATTTGAAATTAAACAAGTTGAAATTCACCTGCCATTCCTGGCTTAGTGATCAAATTTAATGGAACCTATAGTGTTCATAATAACTTTGGCTACTATGGTCTTCATCATCCAATAGAGATGATTTTTAACGCGCTAGGGTAATCACCTTTTAGTGGCCAGCACAGGATGAGGACTAATAATTACCATTCATCCATATAAATCTCATGCTCGGCACGTTGATTGAATTTTCTGACACTGCAATCAACTACCTCTTTGTGTAGGAGTGCCTATTGTATATGTGATATGCATTGCTAATATGTTGAGCCTTCGATTTCCATTTTTCTCCTCCTCGGTCGTGCGACGTGGAAGTTCCTCGTCCCCCCCCCTTGGGACCCATTCTTTCGGTTTGTACCGCCCACCCCCATGCAGTGGGCTGTGCTTTTGGATGGCCTATCCATTTTTGACAACCTCATTGAAATGAAATATACTCATCTAAATAGACGCAAGGATCATAGACCAACGACTCATAGACAAAGTGTCTCTCATATTAGAAAAACTGGGATAAATTTTCAAATAGCAAGAATAGGAAAACGAAATAGCATTAGACCCGAAGCCATGTGAAAGCATAGTAGGTTGAGGCAATGAGCCTCCAATTGGCACTTTCCTCTAATTACAAGCATCTTTTGCTCATACATCGCACAAAATAAATATAATTCCGATAGTGTGTCTCCACCACCACCAGGAATATCTAGCCACCAACTCACAAAGCCACATCCCATAACAAACATCGATACATTGTAATACCAACAACGGCAGAGCACAAAAGTATAATCAAGAGCCAATTTATCAAATATAGAAGCATCCATTCCAGAAGGCGTAAAATCACCCCACAGAGAAGGATCCCAAATTATACCATACACAGCTGCAACTCGGAGCAATAGATACATAAAAAATGGATATCGACTTAGAAACAACATTTTCAAAGAGAAAAATTGGGCCACACGGACATGTGCATGAGACGAACAAACACTACCAGGTAACAATGCCCATACATAGGAAGGGGTGGATATCTTACATCAACATTCATAATAAAGGCATGTTCTTGGAGTAGGGATACAAAATAAAAATGAAACCACCTTTTTACCAACGACATGAAGCCAAGCGTATATGTACTTCCTGAGATCAAGCCTCTATGCAGTCTTTCCATTAGAAGGGAACCCAATGTCTCCTCACCAACTCTCTCAAAAACGTGCTACACCACAACACAATTGTATGAAATGAAGTGTAGGCATTTGCCACCTTGTTCTTTACCACTTGATGGAAATTAATTTGTCTTGTTGCCTCTCCCACACCTCTTCCCATCGCATCAACCCAATCACACATTTCTGCGCCTTCTAGAGCGTAATTCCCATTAACCCATCTAATCACCATTAAGGAGAGTCCCAAGTGGGACGGTGAACTAGCACGCACCTCGTTCGAGGAATTTTTTTATTGTTTTGATTATTTAGGTTTGACCTAAATATTAATTTTATTTTAAATATTCATTTCATTAAAAATTTCCTTTTGATTAATTATTTTCATTAATTCAATATTATGACTATATTCTATCATTATTTCTTTATATTAAAATATTATTTATTAATAAATAATATTTATTTGTTAAATCTAAATGTTACATTATAACGACTCTTGTTTTCTCTTCATCCATATAATTTGATGTCAAGATATAGCTCTTCATCTTGTCCAACATTAACCACACTAGATGGTTTAAAACACATCAACAAACTTTGATGACATGATTTTTTACCAATTTTTTTCGTACTTTTCATGATATGGATCACAAAAACCCAAATTCAAATAAATTAAATATAAAATAGTTAAATATTTAAAAAAATTAAACATAAAATAGTTAAATAGTTAAAAAAAACATATTCTAGATAGGAAAATTTGCAAATTCTCTGAAAAAATATATTTCGGGCCAAATTATGGCTTCAACGGATAATATCGTTAAAAAAAAACCAAAATAAATAGCTAAATATAATATATATATATATACACGATGAAATATAAAATATAAATATAGACGAGTTAAATTTAAATATAAAATAATATAGCCAACAATTTTTATATAAGTGTGTTGTATGTTGAGGGATTTCAATAAAAGAAAAAATATTAGAAATAATATATTAATGATTTTTTTTTTAATAAAATCTATTATAATATTATTAAGAACATAGATCTACATAAAGAATATTAAAAAAATTTCTACTTGAGATTTATTATTAATTTCATGATTTTTCCTTAGGAAGCCACTTTTGAGGTGATATTTCCTTTAACGGGGACTTCTATCAATCAAGTTAACTCTAAAGGATGGAGAAAATAGGAAGAACCACGATTGGGTCTAGCCCCTCACATGTAATCCTTGGGTAGAGAGCTTGTTCGAGGCTATTATTTCTCGAATCAAAACTTGAAAATTATATGTAGGAAGAATGATGGCAGTGATAAGAGGGTAACATATGAACGGTGACACGGGCATTCTAGATAAAAGTAATTAGATATAGATGAAAATAATATAGTAGGCATGTAAAGGTAAAATAGTTTAAGTAAGTTCACCATCAAAATAAAAATAAAAAGAATAAAATGAGTAGTCCACATGCAAATAATGACCTCGGGGGATCATTTTCCGGCTCACAAGGAAAGAACGTAACAACATGGTCGAGTCCAAAAGAAATTTTTAGGAATGATTTGTGAGCAACGACATGGAAGCATTGATTTCGGGAATATTTTAAGGTAAGGGAAGCATATAGTTAGGGAGGAGACACATTAGATCCTGAGAAAAGTAGCATAATCATCAGATGATATTTTTCTGTCCATGCGAAAGTTTAGGTACAATTGATGAGTAGTGGTGGGAAGGTAAAGGAAGCATGGCCATAGGGGAGGACTTTTTCCGGGTCCACGGGAAAGTATAGGGACATTTGGAGAATCATTTGAAGCATGGTCATAGGGGGATAATTTATGTTTAACAATCTTTGGAGTTTTGAAGGTCCTTAGAGAATGAAAACATTGATAGATATGGTGAATAAAATAAATAATACGGGAAGACTCTATAGGATCGAGTTCACACATGATTATGGAAGCTTTATAGAAAAATATGTAAATTTTCCATTGATTTCAAAAGGGAGAGGATTTTAAAATTAATATAGACATTGATTGACTTTCATTGAAGGTGATAATGCATAAATTAAAGAAAAGGAAAGAAAGGAGGCATATCCAAGTTAGACATGGGGAGTCCTCAACACTATTTCGGGGGAAGTTGATGTAGGTCGGGAAGCAGCTTATTGACATGAATGACCATAAATGTACGGTATGTTAGAAACCATGATAATGCGAGAGAAAGGGGGTGAATTAGTATTAGCAAATTTAAAAACTTTATTTCACAAATTAAAGAATTATTAACACCAAAAATTATAATCAATAGTGCATCAATCTCATAGATTAGGTCACAAGATATAATCTTTGAAACACAAATGGAAAAACCACCAAATATTTTATACTATGATGTTTTTCAAAGATACAAGACTAAGTTTTTATGTATGTAGATCAAAATAACATAGAAAAATAAGAAAATATGGATCAATGACTTAATAATAATCCACTTCACGAGGGAAGCCTCCCATTACATCACATAATGAACTTGAATGATTCAAGCAAATAACACCTCCTTGGTATATATAGGAGTATAAAGGGTAAAAATATAATTAGGGCCCTACATAGAAATAATAAATGTAAGTGCACAACAATAACAATTGCGGGCTTCTATGCGGGCACAATAATAACAATATAGAAGCCACACTAGTACTATGAGGACCTAACATACCTCTCCTTCAAAAATCATTATCCTAAATGCTTGATTAGTTGCAGATGATTTTATATAAAATACTCATCCTCCCATGTGGAATCTTCCATGAGTAGAGTTCTTCCACTTAATGAGATACTCTAAAATTGATCGATTCAATAACTTCTTTGATTTTTTTTCTATGATTGCTTCATGCTCCAATATTAATTTTCCTTCCTTGTCAATTTTTAGCAATATAGTTTGAGCGGGATCTTGTCACCTATAACCTTTATTAAGCATGAAATATGGAAAGCCTAGTGTACTAATGAAGATGCAATAAACTCCAATTTTTATGTCATAATACTAATATTTTGATCCTTATAGGTCCATAGTACTTGGGTGATAAATTTTATCCTTATTAAGTTTTTCTTGAGGTGCATTTGTTTTATAGTTTTGCCAATAATAAAAAATACCTAATCTCCCATGTCAAAACTGCCTGCTATGATATGTAGATATTCTCATTGTTTCATTCGATTCTAAGCCAAAGTCAAGGATTTATCACTTTAAAGTTCTGAGAACTTGTTGTTGGTGTTCGATGTGGTATTCCATTGCTTAAACCTGGAGAATTGTCTCTTATAGATGATGTAGTGGATAGTGTATGATATCCATAAGGTGCCCTAAATGGGGTCATTTTTTTCTGATCAGAAGGAAGTGTTATACCACCATTCTTAAGAGGCAATCACTTCCAGACCATTGTTTTTATTTACTCGGATACAATGCCGATGAAGATATCATTTCAAAAAATTTCTCACTATCTCGGTTTTCCCATTAAATTATGGGTGATAGGATGAGCTCCCAATTCTAATTGAGTTCCAAGACAAGAAAATGATTCTTTCCATAAATTTTTCAGCCAGAAAATGGGATCTTTTTCATACAATAATATTTAGGTTACCAACTAGTTTTTGAATTGTTTCCACAAATGTAGTAGTGATTGTACTAGCTTTGAAAGTATGAGATAGTGCACAAAAGTGTGCATACTTATTTGAGTACGTCAACTACCACCATGATAACCATCTTTCCTTCGGACTTTAGTGAACTGTGACCAAAATACATTTGAGACCTCCTCTTGTGTTGACTTGATTTTATAATGGTTGCTTCAAAGACCGAGTTGCAATTGTCTCGAATTTATTTGTTGGAAAACAAAAAATTTACCATGAAATTATTAATATTATATTAGGCCATCCCAAAATACATCTTTCTTAACCACATGTGGTAAGTGTTTAAAAATCTTTTAGTGCCCTCTTGTAGGAGATGTGTGCAATACCAAAAAAAATATATGTATATTTAGCCCTTACTGTCAACATGTTGAACATGATATTTTCCCGAGACTTGTAAATTAGTATATCCTTCAAAAATAATGACACAAAATTTCTAAAAATGAGCTTTGAAAAATGGAATTCATCAAACCCCTAAATGTGGAAGGTGCATTAATAAGGCCAAAAGGTAGCAATGAAAATATACTTGACCTTCATGAGTTTTGAATCTACTTCTGGAATATCTGCTTTTGTCTTCTGATATTATTTGATATATCTCGTGGAGATTCAACTTGGTGAGGCAATTGCTCCATATAATTCATATTGTGAGAGATCATCATTATCTTTATTAGTGAGTTTTTTTATCTCTTTCTAACTTGGAAAAATTCATCTAATCAATCCTTCTTGTGCACTAATACTATTAGAGAAGATAAATAAAATTAGCTAGTTTGAATCTTGTATTCCTCTAGCATTTATGCAGTATACATTCACTTTCACTTTTTTGGGGATAGCTAATCTGTGAGTATGATGTTTAGAGAAACACTTCTTGGAATAAAGTAAAACATGATCATGAGTACTTAAAATAGGTGGGATACCTTTGAGAGTCTGGAAATAGCTTAGAATTATTTTCAAGGACTCTTTAGAGATTTATAGAATTGGATAAATTATGTTTGAACATCTAGTGAGCATAATTGTGGAATTATTGCTTGTTATTCCTTCTTCAAAATCTATGTCATGTCATTAGGGATGATTATCTTCGTTGATTTACCTACAATACCCCTTAATTAAATTTAATTTCCTTCCCAGAAATACTTCAAGGAGAGCGTTGTTGAAAAGTAAATGTTATCACTCATAGATATTGTAACCATTGGACTCCTAATACAACATCAGCATACCCATTGAAAATGAAATAATTGGACTATTTAATACATACTCAGTGGTTAGATTGATATTATGGAACTTCCCTAAGAAATTTGTAGTTCCTCCATACGCAACCATCGTTGGATGCTCTAGTGCTAGATATAGAAAGAAATTCAAATCCTTGGCTATCTTATAATGAAAAAAATTATGGTACCTCATAAATCAATCAACATTATTACCTTTTTCTTCTTAATATATCTGTTATCTTGATAAAGGTATTAAATCCCACCAATGCATTACATGATATAGCGGTTATGTTATTTCTTATTTTTCGTCCACTAGGTTTGTTCATGGTGTATATATTATTTTTTATGTTTATTGTTCCTTTTCTTCATTCTCTTCACAATCTATGTAAAATAATTTTCTTCTCAACACACTTACACCTTTATCGTAATTACTGCTAAGAACCATAAAAAACACATTTTTTTGTTTTTTCCTCTCAATTTTTAATTATTGACCTTGTTTTTGTGGGAATCTAGGAGTGGAAACACTTCCATCTTTATAGTTGTGAGTGTATACCTCTTTTTTTCTTAATTTTGATTTCAACATTTATTGCCACCCTGAACACATTAACAAAGAGAATTAGGTTCCCAAATGTGAACCTCGCAGTGAATTTATCCTCTAAATTCCTATGATGACATTAGTCGGGTGCTCCCTCTAAAATATTAGTGCTTGCAACTAAACCCTTTTTGTTTGAGAGTTCTTGGACAGAAAAGCTAAGAAGGTGTCTACACTTTGTCCTCGTAATGTGCTATCGATTCCTCTATAAAAATTTCCAAGTGGCAGTGATTTATGAGAACAAATACATATATACAACACAAAATAAATTTGGTACTAAATATAAATATTGAATGCATAACTTTTGTGTGTGTTTCCCATCATTGTGATCAAAATATCTTGCTCATTTAAGACATCATGTTACTAGATACTTGCCATAAAATTTCCTCATATTTATATTTCAAATGTGGTTTCCATTCAACCAAAAGTTAAGTCCAAAATCATGATTTACATTCCTTTTGTTCTCCATCATTATTTTCATGAATCACTGTCCATAGCTAGGAAACACATCTATACAAACTTTGTGTTTGTATATTCACTTTTCCATGTGTGCATTTAAACCTTCCATGTATCCTTTTATATATTCTTTTATACCTTCCATTTCAACTTCTATTTTTGATTTTATGTCTGTTCTTTTAGTATTCTTCATCTTCCATTTATCTGGTTTCTCTTGAGAATCACATGGTTGCATGAT
Source organism: Pinus albicaulis (assembly GCA_034641835.2). Taxonomy (NCBI): domain Eukaryota; kingdom Viridiplantae; phylum Streptophyta; class Pinopsida; order Pinales; family Pinaceae; genus Pinus; species Pinus albicaulis. The sequence continues at coordinate 901,728,135 of CM076573.1, read as the reverse complement.
GCAGTAATTTTGAAACATCATGTTGCATTTCTTCCTCTTCTTCATATACATTCATAATAGAGATTTTTGAGCCAATGGGTGTATATGTTTTTGTTTGGAAAATTTTTGGAACCAATTAATGATATTTATTATTGCTATTCCCTTTGAATCACTTCAAAGTGATTTTTCAAACAAACATTATGCAAATTTAAAAATACACACCTTTTAAGACCTTGATTTTGAAACACATTGATATGAGTTGACCTTGAAACCATTGTATATATATGGTTTCATCTCCTCCCAGGGTTGTATTTTTTCTAACACCTTAGCTCTATATTGTCCTTTTCCAACTTTACAAGTTAGACCAATATTATTGGATTCTTCAATATAATTTTATTTCAAATCTCTTAGATGTCCACGATTGTTGATTGGTTCAATAGAGAAAACTTGTATGTATGATGTAACTTGCCATTGTTTTAAGCTTTGTACCGTAAATTGTAGTTGAAAAAAGTAATTTTAACGCACTGTTTTAATATTCTGACATTGAAATATGATGGTAGAAGAAATTTATGACGATTTTTTCCCATGGACACATGTTTGTGACTAAAATACGGAACATACCAAAACCTAACTTCATTAAGACACTCCATATATCAATTATAACATGCCAAGACATGGAATTTTAGTTAGATGTTCAACAAAGTTACTCCATGTGGTAAAAATTTCATAGTCTAAATCTTCATAGAATAAAAGATATAGCAAAATGCTACGATGACAGTTTGACTTAAACCTAGGATGAATAAATAGTACAAATGTTATGTCGTTATCAAAATAAAGTAGAAAAATAGAAGATATAGATCGTGACTCAATATTCAACCACTTCAAGGGGAAACCTCCCTTTATCGCATAAATGAATATTTCTTGGATGATTCAAAAAAAAGATATTGGTATATACGCTAAGTGTAAAGGTGAAAAGTAATTAGGGCCTACATAAAAAGTAATGTAAGAAACTCAAAAATAACAATAGTGGGATTCTATGGTGAACAACGTGTACTATAGGGGCTACACTAGTATTATAGGGAGCTAACATAAGTACACGAACACATGAAGCTACAACCCATTAGAATGCTTCAACACTCCCTTTGTTGCAAGCACCAAATTGTGGATTTCTCATCCTCTATCTTAAAGGAAGCTCCAACTCCATGATTTATCGGCACCGTGAAAGGCTACAACTCCCTATTATGCAATATAACTTTACAACCCTCTTTACATCCTTATTTCATATAATTTTCATACTCGGATAATGAAGGCTTTACTTTGTCTTCAAAATAATTCTTGGCATGCTCACAATATTACCTTGGTCACCAATTTCACCCTTCTACAACTTTATCTTGTATCTAACCATGCATAATACACACCATGTTGATACATCTTCTTATCATTCTACTTGCAGTATACTAATTAGACCTATGAATTTTAGAATTAACTTTTATTTTAACTTAATCTGAAAAAATTACTTAGTTTATTTGTTATCTTATTGTTCACCTATTAAACCTATTCATATGTGGGTTACTTGCCAAGTAAGATGCTCAATTTTATATCCTACGTGATGTTTTGAAAGTTTCTCTGTGTTTACTATTGTTTTAAAACAATTTTTTTAAATAGTTTTTACAGGATTGTAACTACATTGCTAACTTTAGTTTCCTTACAAATATGGAATACAATGTCAAAAGTATATTTCCATAGAATTTATATGTGGTGATGTTGAGGGAGATGCGTAATGCCTCTTGAAGGGAGTCAAATGGAAGTCTTATGAATAAGTTATGAAATTTTATGTTTTAACCCAATAGGTAAAAGCATGGTATGTGTGACATGTTGCATCACGAAGCTAACACATGGTTGTTTGGATACCAATGTGGTATTGTGGATGATGGTAGTGTAGAGTGGTGATGACATGGCAGAGGTGCTAACATGGTAGGGCGGCATGGCACTACTAAATGTGGTCGAATAACATGGCATAATTATTGATGTGGTAAGGTGGCATGACAGGTATTTTGCAATGCTTGTCTGGCTATCATGAAGACCAATTAGAGGCTACCACATGGAAACTCAAAAGAAGCCATTGGTACCAAGAGTGAAAAAGTTAGTTTGGGTGAATTTGTATCCTTGACCTTTCGAGAAGCTTGTTCCAACATCTTACTAAAATGCGACACATACTACTTATCAAATACAAGTGCAAATATTCCATTTAAAAAGTATATAAATATTCCATTCAATGTAGAAGGAAATCAGTCAGTTAAACTCTACGGCCTCCTTTCCATAACTCTAGTTCTTACCTAATACATGAATTAATTTCCCTTGTATGGAAAATACAATAAATTATATTTAAAAGTTTACTAATCACTAAGTCTTAAAAATGTCTCCATGAGATTTGCAACATGGCATCAACTCAAAGCCACAACTAGTTTTAATCAACATGCCACCAATTTATTTGTACTAGTGGATGAATATTCCTAATTTTACTTTTTATAACCAATGGTTAAAGACTGGATATGGCATATTTGACCTCGCAAATTTTCATAAGATTAGTAGTTAGCTTCTAACACCCTACCAAATTTATTGGTATAAAAAGGGGCTATTAATTTATAATTGAATTGTCAATATAAAGAGATACCTCCACTATTTAAAACAAGCATTTTCTAGTGAACCTAGGAGGTCAATCGTTGAAGCACTTTACACAAGATATATTTTTATGTGGAGTTTGAAAACAAAGTCTCAATAATTGGAAGGTCGAATCAAACCGGTGACTCGTTGTTTAAAAATCTACTTTTTGCCAATCTTCCAAATTAATTTATTTTTATGAAGTAGATATATTATATTTTGAGATTTTATTTCAATAGTAGGAAAAAGAAATTGCAAGCATCCATAGAATGGAACTTGAGACTTGGTGTATAACGACATGAGGTTTTTCCAATGCTCTATGAGGGCCAAAGGTTGAAACAATACTTCAAGGTTATCATTTTATTCGAAAATTAGAGCGATGGGAAGGTTAGGATTGAACCATTATCTTTATTGTTCACGGCTATGCGTTCATACCATTATGCCAAGGTTTTTAACTTTATAGAATTGTTGATAATAATTATACCTTGGTGCTATTCCTATGTAATTTTGATTTCACATCATAGTTTTGAACCGGGAGCGAAAGGTGGGGTTGAAGTAATGGGAAACTCATAATGGAATCCTTTGACTATTGAACATAATATCTTCACCTACCCGAGAGGAAATAATTTTATTAGAAGGCTTGGTGGTATTACTTTTATGTTATTATTTTCCTTGTGTATATTGAAGCATTATCCCATAAATCAGCTACAGGTAGCCCATTGATGGAGAATAATTTCCATTGTGAAATTTTGGGTTACCAATTGTGCTAGGGATTTGTTTTTGGATAAAGTGTGCGAGCTAAGGTAGTTTTGTTTTGAGACACGAAGGTGTGGAACAAATAAATTATGTAGTTGTGAGGATTTTTAAAACCTGTCCGAAGTGGGAAGATCCTCGAGATAAATGCAACAATTTTCCTAGAGATGGTTACAACATCATGTTCAATTATACAATACTATAACGAATCATATGAAATAGTTCACATTATAATAATTGAATGGTTGGTCGGTTAGGTGAGCCCGAACGTGGCAAAATGTGAGTAAAATTTGTTATCAAGTGGTGCCTCTCTATCTCTTTTTTTTCATTTACTTTATTCAACTATTTAATTTCTCATTAACTTTTTAAAACTAGTCAATATAAAATCAAATCATCTAGAATTTACAAGCCATTAGAAGATTTTGAGGTGAAAAAATGGGCCTTAAAACAAAACGTACAACTAAAATAAACTTTATTAGACGTGTGATTCAAGATGATGATGTCAACCATGGAGGATGATTCACCATTTTTGGAGTAAAATAGTAAAATAGTAAAAATAAATAAATAAATAAAAACTACTTATTCAACTCGTATTTTCAACTTATCTCCCTGAGCCTAAAGAATTTTGGGTTGGAGAAATCGTTGGATGAAAAATATTAATTATAAGCAATGAGTACTTTCATGTTACGTACTTTTCGATGGACCATGCTACACAAAAAATGAGAAATACATGAAAAATGTGATTGCAATCACTTTTTTTATGTACTTCTCATTTTTTAAATATAATGGGGTCCATTGAAATTATGCGATGTGGGTACTCCTTATATGAGGAATTAAATTTTGTATCAATGAACTCTCCTTCTCAAAATTTGAGTAAAACCATAGTGAATAAATTGTCTAAAGTTAATCAATTTTCTTCCCTCTAAATTTTTTATGTTTGTATTAATATTATTTTATAGATTTCCTCTACTATTATTTTATATTCATTACGAGAGCCATTTTAGACTTCAAAATTTCTCTAATGTCTTAGGGAGGAGACAAGGGCACCAAAGAATACATAGGAAGTATATTAACATACAACTTAAATGTTGTTTCTAGTCACATTTGTCCTTTCTTGCAATCTTTTAGTGCTACCTTAGGAGCAAGTAACTTAATCCTTCATTATATGCAATAACTCTTTTATAATTTCATACTTGATAAGCTATGTGATACTATTTAGACTTTTTCTTGTCCTAAAAGATTTTTGCTATCTTCTACTATGGTTCTCTAGAAATTGGAAAACTAGTAGGCATATGAAAGCATTTCTATATATCTTTATTTATAAAAACTAATATATAATATATATGTGTGTGTGGGGGGGGGGGGGGGGGGGGGGGGTGAGGGGGTCAGTATGCATGTATATAACATGAAGAGGGTGTTATATTGTAGATTTATTCTATTACAAATATTATGTATGTGTTCAGTATAAAAATTACTATTCTTCATCATGATAGTTGTTTGAGTTAAATTTATTTAATTACGCACTATATAAATAGATATTCATGATTATTTAATTACATAGTTAGGCATGAGAATATTGAAAAGAGAGTGCCATATTCTAGAGTATATTTTTATCACAAAAATTATGTGTATATTGAATAATTAATAAAAAATTAATGTTCTTCATGAGTACAATGAAAGGTTGTGATTAAAATTATTGAGATACTTTCATTTTTTTCTTTCTTTGCAATGATGTCTGATACTATTTCTTCAACCATTTCATTTTGTAGGGGAACTAGTATGTAGATATGTACTAGTATAGGTCCTCTTAACCAAGGATATGCCAGTATATATAGGAATGAAGAGAAATATCTTAATATGAAAAAAGTAAAAAACATTAAAAAAAAAGTTCGCAACTTAAGAGATCTAATCCCTCTAAACATTTGATAAATCCATGTGTGTGTGTGTGTGTGTGTGTGTGCGCGCGCGCGTGTGTGTGTGTGTGTGTATTTTTATTGTTAAAGTGTGTTTTGAAGGCATAAAAGGATGAAGTGCCTTGAGTGTCTCCTAGTCACTTGGATTGACCAAAATATGTACGTAAAAAGAGATAAAATATAAAATAGTAAAGATTATTTGGAATGTTTTAAAATATTTTAATACACACACACGCACTCACATTGTAACAACCCAAGTTCTATGCTTTTCAAATTAGAAATTTGAACATAAATCAAGGGAGTGGACTAATGGATAATTATTGTATGTAGATGTAGTTAATTATTTATGAAAAATAAATAATTATTTTTAATATACACTATGACCAAATGAGATTATTGAGATCACATACAAATCCATGAGTTATGGAAAAGGTAAAGACTTTCCCCAAAATCTTTCAAAAAATCCTTGAAAAGAAATTATTTCTAATTTAGATTTTGAGGAAAAATCTAAATTCCCTATTGATGAGGAAAGTAGTTGGGAAGAGGTAAAAAGGCCCGGAAAAGATGGAAAAGCGAGAAAGCAACTTTAAAATCCCTAAATAAAGAGGAACCCTAGGCAAACAGAATAAAAGCATCCTTTGAAATTAGGACGCGGAAATTGAAACAAGCTTTGGGAGAACGCAAGCAATCGTGCTCGAGAGCAGTTGAGGAGTTGGTCTGTCCTTGGAGGATCTCGGCCTGGGGTGAGTTAGGATAGACGGACTCACAGGTTGGGAAGGGAGGCGGGTCATAGTGTCGGTATGCATGCATAATTTTGAAATTATTCAGTTTGTATTAAGTATATCAAAGCTATATGAGCTTGTTATGTTAAAATTTCTTATGCACATTTTAAATTCTTGTTTGTTCGGTACCTCATGCAATTGCAAACTAGATCTAATAAGTGAAAATCCGGTATGTTAATAGCAAGGGGACCAAGGGTTTGGTTCTAGGGATAAGTACCATAGTAATAAAGTTAGATATGATAGATCCAACTCGAATGTCTAATCTAATAACAAATGTCTGGTGTAGCTTGTTGTCTTTTAAATGACAATTTAGTTGTTGTGTTGTATAAACGGAGAACAATTTAATAAAACTATAGTCAAGAGCAATAAGTAGAAAAACAACTAAACCTTTTGTGATAGAGGTATTGATTTGATACAATTGTACTATAATGGCAAAATTGTAGAATTAAATTTAAATTATTCTATTTCATGAAGTTTAAATATATGAAACGAGAAGTTAAATCCTAACTAAGTACGAGATCTGAAATTGGGGAGTCTACAATATCAATTTTGGTTTTCATTACTTCCATTTGATTGAAGAAAGATGATCTATATCCTATTTTTCCAATGGAAGAGTTTATGCACACGAGTTTCAAAATCTGACATGAATACTTGTATGATAAAATAAGGAAGAGTCACATTGAAAATCTACTTATGTGTGATAAAAGTATGTGTGAGGAAGATTGTAAGCATATTCAAACAACGAGAAAATATCTAACCACCTTCAATATAAGCTGAAAAGTAGTTGAAGCAAAGAAGATTAGCGAATATAGATAGATGTAGATGTATACATCTATACACGAATGCTAGAAATTTATAATTATAGATGCGGAAAGTCTATAAAGCTTTATGCTTGGAAAGTTTGAGGAAGGGCATATTGATCGGTTGAGTTGGACAAAATTCGAAGAGCGGCTTTGAGAATTTCAAGCCGGTATATATAAATATATATATATAAGTCGACTAGATTAAGCGGCTTGGAGTGAGATCAAGCCAAAATTTCTCAGGGCATTCTTATACTCGCATAACTTCTATAATTGCAAAGAGAAATTAAATACGGGATAAAAAAAGTATGAATTTGTAATTGATTCCACAGAGAAAATTTTCAAATGGTATCGGGTGCATACGATGAAATTATATGCAGGTTAATGTTATGTGGATAAGTACAGGTATGGGAGGAGACGTGACAAATGGTATCGAGCACAAGTTGAGAAAAGCTTGGGCAAGTTATGTACTCACAAAGAAACATCATTGTTACAAATTTTATTAAGAATCTGAATTGTAGCATTGAAATCATGATAACGATTCCTTTTGAGTCCACTGACACGATTTTGGAGTTCTGAAAATGAAACCTTGGTCTTGTGTGTTTTGCTTTCTGTTTGAGTACATTTTGGTCTTGTTTAGTGAGATTGGAGACCATAGAAAGCTTGGCTGTGAACGAGTTTTTTTTTGCATTTTGGGAGTTGGTTAGATCAGTATCCTCCTAGCATGCCCATCATATGTATCAACTAAGGAAAGCCAAACCACCATTTGGGTTATGCCAATTTTTATGTTTCTTCAACGTAAAGTAAAACCAAAGGAATGATATGCGATTAGAACCTTTAAAAAAAAAAAAAATCCATGCCTATAATTAAACGCCATGAAATGATAAGGCAGTAATAGAAATGCATGAATAAGTTAACCATGGCATCACTTGAGGAAATTATCGAGTTCGAAACCTATAGTGTAGATTAAAGAAAAAGAATGACATCGAAAATTTTGAAATCGTAGAGCGGTCTTAGGGTCTAGGAAAAAAAAAAAAAAAATTAAACAACAATGGATAGTTGTATTATCCAAATATGAAGTATAGTATTGGTGGTGATACTTTGTTAAAAAACATTTATAGTTAGAACTTTAATATTTTAAGTAAATCAATAAATCTTGATAAAGAAAGAAAAATTTGTTTATATATATATATATATATATATATATATATATATATATATATATATATATATGGAGAATTTCTATTTTGAAATCACATTAGTGGGATATAAATATAAGCAAAACAAGTCGATTCCATTTAAGAATTCTTTTATTTCATCGAAAAGAAATTGAAATGAGCTGTATTTCATTCGAAAATTAATAAACGGAAATTTACAAGCTATTGTAGAGAATAGACGATTTCGAAGAGATATAGATATCAATTTATACCTTTAAAATTTATGAATATACGGACAAATAGATATTCCCCGGTTCGATAATATATAAAAATTGAATGAGAATTACGAGAAGTCATAAGTCCCAATGAATATTATTACAATTTCCGTCACAACAAAAATTATTACAATAAAATTTTAACCATTGATTTTGACATTAAATCTTGATTCGTCAAATCGAATAGAATGGTTCACAACGAATTAAGCCATGGAGAATGGTTCTCGCGAATTACGTGGCCATTGGAGGTAGGTCGAGAAGGCGAAATGCCTAGGCACCATAATGCAAATAAGAGAAAGCTAGCAATAGGCCTCCTGCGGAGAGCGAGGAAGAAAATTTTATAAGTAAATATGGAAAAAAAAAAAATCACTGTAGAGAAAAGCTAAAAGAAAAAGTTAGAAAAAACCATTTAGGTGAAACGAAATTAGAAAAATCATGGAACAAACTTATAAAACTAGAAATCATGACGGAAACCATAAATTTACTAATTGTGAAAAATAAACGATTGAAATTGTTGCTTTTACTATAAAGAGAAGAGGAATGTCTAGGCCGAAAAATTTTAGATAATAGAGCAGTGAGCAGACACCATTGTGGTTAAGGGAAGAGTTATCTACGATAGTAGGGGTGACATATGTACGTATGCACGGGAAAATTGAATAACACCGATAAGCTGAAAATAAAGAACTCTTTGTATAAAAGAAATGGAAAGTCAAGAAATATTAATCGATTTCTTTATTTAAAAAAAAAAAAAAATACACACTGTATCTGGATATAATCTCGAAATTTCTATTTAGAAGGAAGAGAATAAGCTGTGGAGAAGTAGTACTAAGTCTCGGTGGAAATTAAGTTAAACATTCTGCCTTGGATATTAGTACGAAAATTTCATGATGGAGTAGAAAATAATCATCTGCAAGAAAAGTTATAGAGGAGGCAGATTTCGATATCTTGTGGAGACTTGGGCAAGATAGCCGTAGGCTTAAAACCACCAACTTTGAAGAAAAATACAAAAATCTAGTAGTTATACCATTGGTAAACGTTTACTGGTGCGTGAAATTAAGACTGAAAAACACACACCTGCAGTAGAATCAATACGGTTAAGCCAGGCATTGGGCAGGAAATAGTGTGGATGCCATGCCATAAAGAGAACCTGCAGGCCTGAAAATCAAATTTAAATTCAAAGACAGTGAGAAAAACAGTATTAGAATGAAGTACAGCCATAAACATCAAATTAGACATCTTATTCTATGCAGAAATGAAAATATGTCATACTAAGAAACTCTTCTAGCCAGGTAAGCACAAATCAAACCTTCATTACAGATAATATGCAGGATGGGGAACTCCCATGTTTCTGACTTGGTCTTTGAAGAAATGAGCATTTGCTTCCATTGAATTCTTTAATTTCAAATCGGAAGACGGGAAAAAACCCCTAAAACGGAGTCACCTACGGATGGCATGATGCGGGGAGTTTGTGGTCGTTTAGGGTTATAAAACGTAGTTATAGAACAATAAAGTCGACCCGACGAGTACGTGCTTGTTTTATGACATTTATGAATTCTAGTATATAAGTGCACCATAAAAATCGCGAGACTATCGAAAGACTCCTTAAACCCTTGCGTGAGCAAACTTGGTGCAATGATGATATAGTTGTAGAAACATACGAAGGGTGAGTTAATTGTTAAAATAATGCAAAGTTGAAATTTCCAAAAAGGAGTCAACTTTGTGTCGTGTGTCGAGTTACGGAAAATTGGGTACAATTAAGTGAATTCAAATCGTAATCCAATTCAACCATAATAGACTAAACCATTAGTAGGTGTATGATTCTCGGATGCGGGTGATCTCGTGACATGCGGAAGCGGTGGTCGGAGTGGGTTGGCGCGTGGCTCACCACCACCACCACCCATCCTCGCATGCTGCGGCCCTTAAATGTTCCAGTCCCGGCCAATTCAATGCAAATTTATGGGAGCTCTCCCAAAGCTTGACGTATTTCTACGTGCGATGGCGGAGTGGTAATTTCGTGTTTGTTCATCCCCTCGATTAATACATTTGCATCCTGCTTGCGGGCCGAGCGCGACTCTGCTTTTGACCTTTGGGTCTCTGTTGTGTCTAAATTCTTTGTTATGGAAATTACGCACGTATTCACATCTCCCCGGTGTGCCTCTGCACTCTTCGCGCATACGTCATCGATTACGGTCGCCAACAAGCTCATCTTTTGCTCTTGCTGCTTCTCTCGATCATCGAACCATGCCCCGTAACACGCTAGGGGTCGGCGCGGCGTGGGGGAGTCATTGGGCGCGTATCCTTGGTTCCTCTCCCTCTGGCTTTCCAGGCTTCCTCGTCCGCTAGCCACCGAGTTTGGTCTGTCTGTCTTCCATCTCCACCGCGAGAGGTCGAGGTAGGGGTCGGAATCGTTCAATCCGCCGAGAAGCATTTTTCGTTTGTCGTCCGGGCGCATTCTCTGCCTTGGTTCCATTTCCCCTACGGTATTGAGAACACCCCTCTCCTTGCTACGGGGGGTGACCATAGACCCTTCGGTACTCCTCTGATCAGATTTCTTCGGCCCGAGCTTGCCCCGCCACGGGGGGCGCTCGGGGCCTTCACGGAGACGAGCACGGCGTGCCCGGGCGGATTTCGGGGAAGAATGTATCTTCGGGCATTGAGGCCAACATGGGTGCTCGGGCGAGGTCATACTGCTCCATTTGATGGCGGTCCCGAACGCAAGGTTGATCCCTGCGATGAGGATCCTTACAAATATGTCTCCCTCATTTTCGAGGAAGACCCTCCCCTCTGCCTCGATGCAAGATGGTTACGGAGTTCGCCTTTGTGTTTTGGTTTTCATTGGCACAAGAAGGTGTTAATCTACGATCTTATGCATACGCAATTCTGCTCTTGTTCTTTTGGTCTCTTTCACCTTTATGGACGGTCTCCCTGGGCGGAGTTATGATACACGTATGTCCATGTTCTTGTTCGAATCTGGAGTTCTCGGCTTGTCATTTCTTATTTATGGCTCGAAATCGTAAATTCAACCACTGCGGCTCCTCCCACAGTCATTTGTCAAGGTCATTCATGTCACGGTTACGATTAAAGTTGTAAGTCATTTGATAGGAACAGAGACGGTTCCCCTATTCAAAGCTCTCACATGGTCTCTCTCCTAATTGTTATGATGATCAATTACCTGTTGGTAAAGCTAGAATGCTACCTCGACGATGGTGGAATTCTCATTTACGGCCTCCATGTAATACTATTTTTGTATCGATATAGAAGTAGCCATATTCAAAAAAAAAAAAAAAAAAAGAAGAAGAAGAAGAAAAGTAGGTGTATGATGGTTAGAAGAATTTAATTATAATATTCATATCTTAATTCAATCTTTACAAATATAGTGACGTAAATCACGATGATTAAGGAATAAATATATATGTATATATATCAAGAATGCCTAATGTTAATAATTGAGAAACAAAGAAATTGTATGTGAAGAAAGATAGGTGAAGAAGATCAGTATATGAAATTAGAACATATGAGTATAAGCGGTTATGGAGATGGATCAGTTAACCTCACATAATACCTATATATATAAAGTTGGCAATGGTACGTGCATACGAATTATAAATTCATTAGTAGAGAAATTTAAAACTTGGAATGCCTATTGAAGAAATTCGATGGGGATCATCAAACTTCATTGACATTATTAATGGTGAATACGATTTATAGATACTTTAAAAGACTACGTATCGAATGTTGATAATTGTAGTGGATAACATATATGCCACGGTATTAGTATATATATATCATGTATGAATAGATTCAATGGTATTATCACTGTTAAGGTCTAATGGGACCCAAACTAGGATAATACATGAGCATTTACACATATAAATTATAAAGTCAACTAGAAATAATTTCCCTAGTTCTTAAAGTAGAAGAAATTTAAATAATATGTAAAATTGAGATAAGTAATGTAAAATACATTAAAAAGGTATTGTGAATCAAATTATTGAATGCGATATGGAAATTTAATATATGGATTAATATTCAAGATTTGATTTTATAAGTATGAGGAAAATATCTTTAACAAGATACATATAGTGAAAAGCTTGTTTAGACAAGAACATTTTACGTTGTTTAATAAAATGAGATGATTATGTATGAAATGAAAAAGCGATAAATTGTTCGTCAAAAAGAGGTGGTGATAAAAGTAAAGCCTATTAAGAGGGCAAATATTGGTGTATAAAATTATATCCAAGTGTGACTAATGAGAAAAAAATGTAAGTAGAAAAATTAAATGAAAGTGTAATCCTACGATATCTCAAGGGACGAGATAGGGAAAAAACTCTATACCACGGGACTAAAAGGGAAAGAAATAATTCCTTTGAGAATATTAAAAGTGAATCCACAGCAAAGTTTACAAGTAGTAATGGAATGACACTAATAGTGACCATATAGGTAGAATGTTATTACTCTAATTGTGGCTAAAGAAGTAATAAAAACTATTGTGGTAGATTAAATCGCCCAAAATATGTAATTAATAATGAGAAAAATTGGATGGGTAATTGGTAAAAGTTACCGGGGTGACGTTTAGTCATGTATAGCTATGAAGTATTTTGTAATGAGCATATTTTAGTTCATGTACATGGAAAATAATGAAGTGGTAAGTTTAAGTACAAATTACAATCTGATTTAAATAGTTGGTTTAATAATTAATTGGGTTAATAATTGCCAGTAGCTTCATATTAAATAGTGTAATGTGGACTCATTACATTGAAGGAGTGAAGGAGGGTTAAAAAAAAAAAATTCACACAGAGATAATTTAGCTAAAGTAAATTTAAGAAAACCTAACAATTGTTTTTTCCATGGGAAAATAATTATGAAAATTATCATGCATGGATAAAATCAGTAAACCACCAAATTAATTCCTATACTCCATTTATCAAGTGAACCATGGTTTTAGGTTATAAGTGGTCTATGTGAGAAACCATATGTTGTTTATATAAACCATGGGTTGATTTCTAATGATTAGTGAAATTCACATATAGATATAATTGATGAATCATCATTGGAATTAGTAGCATGAACATAAAGTTAAAGTAAATGTATAGATACAGTGATTCTATAAAAGCAGGGAAAAATTGTGTGACTCATTTTTACATTATCAAGTATTAATTCTTAGGAATGTATTAGTTATAGTAATTACATATATCACTATAAAAAACTTGTACTCCGGTATAAAATTATCTTTGGTGTAAAATTTTATTAAATTCAATTTCCACGAGTCTTAGATTCGAAGTTGTTAGATGTGATGTGAAATCATATAGCTGCAAGCGGGGAGAAGGAGATGAGATGTGGTGGACTTGGGTGTGGGGAAACTACATCGGATCAAATTTATTCAAGTAGTTTGAACTAGTGGATACAATTCCATAAAAGAAGTTAGAGGAAAAAATTTCATGTGTGAAGTAAGAATTGAATTATAGACATTATTAACGATGCAGTTATTAATAATTAAATTGATTGCTAACAAAGAAAAAATGAGAAGTTGCTAGAAGTGTTGACTATGGTAAGGAAAGGGTAAGCATAACCATGCATATGATACAATTGTTTTCTTTCATTTATGAGTACTAATGAAAAGTTGTAAAATTGTTTAGCCGAGTGTGTAGGTGTACACTACGAAAACAAAAAAGGAAAAAAAGGGTGAAGATAAGTGCGGATAAATCACCTAGAAAATCAAGAAAAGCGAAAATTTGGACCAAGTTTGCGTGAGGAGAATCTCGAAAAGCAAAGAAGGATAAGTAGTGTACTAAAAGTGCACTAAACTATTATGAACACCGAACGGTTTGACTAATAAACTGGATTTCTTGAAATTATTGAAATTCCTCAATGTTGTTATGGATTCATCAATTATATGTACACGATATTACTTACATTAGTATGAATTGTGGACGGAAACGGAATAAAAGATTTTCTAGGCAGGACTTCTTGCAAAGAAGTAGGAAGAAAAATCAATTGCATAAGAATATCGATGTGAATAGAGTGGAGACGGAGAGTACTTTCTTTGGGCCAGGCAAGGACGAAGAAGAAATCTTCGTCGAAAGTTGAAAAATCAACGTTAAAGTGTAACAGGAAAGTGTTGGAAAACTAATAAGTAGCCCTTACCCTTGCATATTAAATTTCATGATGTGTTTCATGTCTCCTTGTTGAGAAAAAAAATTGTACATGATGCTTCTCACATTCTTGATTAGAATGTGATCCGGAATAGACCGAGAAGAGGAATTCCTTCGAAACCGCTTGAAATCTTGGAGCGGAAAGAGAATAATTGCGAAATCGAACGATGATAGCTAGAGTAAAGGTACGGTGGGAGCACTTCTTCTTTGAAGAAGCTACATGGAAAGAGAAGGTAGAGATGATGGAAAAGCATTCATCTTTATTTTCAAATTAACTATAGTAGATAGTTGTCAACACCAAGAACGTGTTTGTTTTCAAAGGGGGAATATGTAACACCCCCAGAGTTCTATGCTTTTCCAAATTAGAAATTTGAACATAAATCCAAAGGGGGAGTGGACCCCAATGGATAATTATTGTATGGATGTAGTTAATTATTTATGAAAAATAAATAACTAGCCGTTACTCGCTCTTAAATGTTAACGAAAGGAAACGTAGTAAGATTCTTAAGTAAATCTAATAATTGCTAAGCAAGATATCTGTGATTTCTTAGAAGTCGGCAGGGAGGAAGCTTCTTATGAAGCAAGAGAGGGGATTTCTCTGCCACAAGCTTCTTATCGACAGCTACGAGAGATTTCTCTCTGGCAGAATCCAAATAATAGAGCGGGGTAGGTGGGGATGATGACACATGTTATTGTTATAAGGAGCGGTGCTAATATAACAAATTGAATAGAAAAATATTGTTGGGTAGTGCTAATCTTGACGGGTGATCGTACTACTCGGAAGGCTTGGTGATTTGGCCGGAGGTGATGGTACTTTAACTCTAGGAACAAAAACATGTCTTGTCGTTTAGTGTTAAAAATCACGGTATCCATGTACTAATGACCTTGCGCTACATGAACGAGTAGGCACCATTTCAATAGAAATTAGTAGAGTAAAAACAAAATTCATATTTTCCTACTCCTTAATATAAGCGAGAAATATCGGTAAGGTAAGAACAAAATTCATATTTTCCTACTCCTTAATATGTACGAGAAATAACGATCCCCTGGCATGTTTGGGCACGTAGGCACTTTTTATTCCTTGTTGCTCAACTTGAAGGGTCTTTAAATCTTGGATGAAGCACCTCCAAGTCCCCCAACTCCTGATTAGCTTGGTTTTCTCACCAATCGAGGTCTAGGCCAACCCACGAGGAAGGAAATCCTTGAAAGGAAGTAAAAAGTAAAAATGAATGGTGTGTTTCCTTTGCAACATTAGGTGTAATTGCTAGTGGTAAGATTATGAAAAAATTTGCAAAGATTTTGAGAATTTGGGTCATAGTCATTTAAACTTCGATGTATTTGGGTGTATTAAGAGTGTTTGATAGTCATAGAATCCATTTTCAACTATAAAAAAAAATGAAATTCAAATACTCCAGCTACTTAATTTTTTGAAAAAAAAATTCACACATTTTATTTTCGGGATATGACAATAAATTTATAAGACGAATCAACAAACATTTTCATCTTATTATTAAGTTTTCCTATAAATTTCTTTGGAAAAACTAGAAAAACTAAATTCTCTTATTCTAATCTAAAAAATGATTTCCTCGAATCTATTTGCTATTCCATAATGAAAGCTATACTTCACTCTCTCCCCATTTTCGACCAAGCCATTTTCATTGGCCATTTTTCGGTCCTACTTTCTTCCTCAATCCTCATTAAAGCAAGAATGCGGGAAAATGGCATTTCAAAATATCAAGCGACTCAAAATATCGGTACCACGATGCGGTGGCAAGATATTTGGCTCCTCCTTCTTTCTCCATTAGGGTTAGGACGAAATTCAAGTCCCCAAGTATCTATGCATGGATGCTTCCCCAAGTATATTATGGTGCTCCAACATTCTCTCTTCTCTTGATAATTTGGAAAAGCATAGAAATTAAATTGCTAAATTTCTTTACTAATGGATTTTTCTTTCGAGGTGTGAATGAGTGATGATGCATGTGGTTTTATGTACATCAAGTCTAGTTCTTTATTTTCCTAGGTTGTTATAATGCCTCTCAAGGCCATGTAGGCACTGTTATTATTAATGAACATCTTCAATCATATATGTTACATACGAGGTATATCCAATTAAGTTGTGTTCGGTTAAAAAAAATATTTATGTTATGATTTTGCTTTACTAGTCCTTTTCTCCTAGTGTTTATTTCCCATGACTAGTTATTTTAGCTACTTATTTTTTGTATGATAAATTTTGATTATCTTAGCACTCAATTATCTCTTACCTCTCATAGAGTAAGTTTTTGGCTTTGGTCTAGTCTCGAGTAAAAGTCTCACCTAAGATTTCTCAACCTTATATTGTAATTTGTAGTTTAGAAGACAATAAAATTTACACAAAAGAAGATTCAAATTTCCCCATGCTCTATTGCTTCCTAACATAAATAAGTGTGATAGTTATATTTGTAAAATTAGATAATTTTTTGGGAAGTGTACACCTTTCAATATCATTTGAGAAGATTTCATTTCAATTATAGTGTGTCATTTAGTTCCTTCCTTATTTTGATGTAATGTTTCTCTCCAAATACAAAATTTATTTTAACACAATTATTTTTATGATTTAAATGTCATACATTAAAAAAAAACTCTACAATAAAAAGCTAGTAAGTGTTTTCTATGAAAGTGTACACCTTTAGATATCATTGACCTATACATTAGATATAGCATTCATATGAGAACATTGGCAACCATGGAGATTTTATTTCAATTGAGTGTGTCATTTAGTTCCTCTCTTGTTGATGTAATGTTGCTGCGAATGCAAAATTTTCTTTTAATACAAAAAGCAGAACATAGATTTACACGGATTGAACCGGAGTAAGGTAGAAAGTAATACATATGATTTACTGCGTGTTATCCCTTATCGATTCTAAATCATTATCCTTTAATTTTAACGAGAATACCGTTGGAATCGGCGTCTCGACTTCTCTGTTAGAAGGTCTCTCATCTTGTCAAAATCTTTCTTCTTGGTTTCTGAAAATATCTAATGGCCAGATGCTCAAAAGCATTGTAAGAGAGCTATACGCCTCCTTGTACTCTTTAGTTTCTGTTAAAACCTTTGATTCCTTTGATTTCTTGAATCATGTCGGCGACAACAAGAATAAATTTTTTTTGCCAACATTTACATATCATGCATATCAAAACATTAAAAAAAATCATACATACAATCGATTATCAATTACATGCAAGTATTCAGGCTTAGCTTGATAATGCAGAGATAGCAAGATGTGATTTTCTTCCATTGAATAAGTGTGCCAAAGGTGGTCCCTATGTCATACCAAACGTTACCGATGCATTAGCGCTATCCAATATATGAATTAAACAAACACGAGACGTTTTATTACATTACTTGCCCTATCCATTATATAAGATTAAACAAACACGAGAATTTGGATGTCGAGGACGCATAAATTCACCGTATTCTTCTCTGTTGTACTTCTCCTTGAAAAGAATGTGACTACTTTCTTGGTTAGCAACCTCTTCTAATTTGCTGGAATTCTACGCACTTCTCATATATCTAGTGCACGTAGCAAATGGCCAAATCGTCAAATTTTCAAGTTGTAGCCTTGAAAAAACTAATAAACGCCATTTTTTTCAACAAAAATAGAAAGGAACAAGAAAAAACTTTATACTTCAGAAGACCTATTGGTTGGTTGCCCTGATGCATGGACATATAAGATCAAAGACATTATCCTTCCCTTCACGCGATTTGAACTCCTGGTGTGTGATGTTTTGATATCCATTGATCGACGTTAAATGCGGTAGAATTGATCGTTCAATAAGCAAGATAATTTAATCCATTTGGATACATTGCCATTGCATCGATTCATTTAATCCAAGGTATCAGTAGCAATTTCAAGCGTGACACCATTTATAATTTAATTCTAGATCTTTGAGATATTCCATGCACCACGGAAAAAGGCTTCTCAGAAACCGTTTCAGGCCACGACGACACACGGTTGCAATTCCAATTACACAGATCTTCCTAGATATTCCATGCACCACGGAAAAAGGCTTCTCTTAGCTTGTTTCCGGACCAAAGTTAAAAGCCCAACGGAAAGCTTGTTCTGAGCTTCTCACTTATTGATTCCGGACAAAGTTCATGAGCTTGTTACAGTGTGAGAAGTGTGTGACGGGCGATCTCGCTATCTTGTAGTGAGGCGAGAAGTCGCAAGAGCGAAGCTACGTTTCCTCGAGAAATAAACTTGCTGCCTCGGGAATGCCTTCGATGCCTCGGAGATGGCCTAAGCATGACGAACTCTCTTAGAATTCTTGCCTCGGGAGTACAAACTACTTAAGAAGATTTCGATCTTGTCACATTATGTGGAGTCCTTCGCCAGCTTCGGGAAAAGCAGATTTTCTACTCGGGGAATGCTCTCCGTCTAGCTGAGGAAGGGTTCGACTGTCTTACGAAGTATCAACGTGTTGCCTGCGAGCAAACCCTGCCGGAGACCTAGGAGCGTTTACGGTTCTCCATGGCAGGATCTCTCACCACTTCGGTATACTTGGGCAGACGATTTCCCTCGAAATAATCGGCCCCCATTCGGAAAGAAGCCCCTGATGCCTTAGAAATGTCACGGAAAGCCTTGAGATTTGGCTTCGGGAACACGCCCACGGGAGGAAGGCAGAAGCTGCCTTGCGATTGCCATCGGCCTTACATCAAACCTTAGAATTTGTTGTAGACATCGCGAATATGTCCAAACGGCTCTCGGGAGATGAATAGCCTCACAAATACCCCAGAAAACCCACGATTGCAATTGGGCCGTCATATATGCCGGGCGTGAGATCGATGATCGATGTCACCTCGAAGGTCGAAAAGCCCCGGCCCGGCCACTGCGTAAAGAAATATAGTCGACGGTTAGACGATAACGAATGGGTAGATTCTGATTATAACGTCACAATTCAAATCAACGGATTATCACCCAACTCCAATCGTCTAACAAGAGATGGAAGGAATTGTAGGATGACACGAAAGCGATCGACAAAGTTGTTTTCAAATAATAACGCTATGCAGTAGTAATTATTTCATCACACTTGCTAGGTAAAATGAGATTGTGAGATCACATGCCTAATCCATGAGGTTATGGAAAAGGTAAGAACTTTCCCAAAAATCTTTCAAAAAATCCTTGAAAGAAATTATTTATAATTTAGATTTTTGGGAAAAATCTAAATTCCCCAATGATGAGGAAAGTAGTTGGGAAGAAGGTAAAAAATTTGGAAAAATTTGGAAAAGCGACGACTTCAGAAGTCCCTAAATAAGGAAGCCTAGGCAGAAACGGGAATAAAAGCATCTACGAAATTCGGGCCTTGAGTGGAAATAAGCTTTGGGTAGAGCATAGCTTAAATAATTTGCTCAGTGAGATTGAGGTTAGTCTGTCCTTGGAGGATCTCGGCTCGGGGGTGAGTTGGAGATAGACGAACTCTAAGGTTGGGAGAATTTGGTCATAGTATCGGTATGCATGCATATTTTGGAAATTAATTTCGGTTTGTATTAAGTATATCGAGCCATATGGACGTATATTTAAAATTTCTTGTACACATTTTAAATTTGATTGTTTGTTCGGTATTTCATCTTGATTGCAAACTAGATCTATTTAATCTAGTATATTAATAACGGGGACCAAGGGGGTTTGGTTCTAGGGATAAGTACCACAATAGTAATAAAGTTAGAGATGATAGATCATCTGAATGTCTAATCTAATAACAAATGTATAAGTGTAGCTTGTTGTCTTTTAAATGACAATTCCGTTCTTTGTGTTAATATACATGAACAATTTAATAAAAGCTGTAGTCAGAACGTAGTAGGAAAACAGCTAAACCTATGATGAAGTATTGATTTGTTCTTGTTTGTACTACAATGGCAAGAATTGTAGAATTAAGAATTTAAATTGTTCTATTTCATGGAAGTTTAAATATATGAAACCGAAGTTAAATCCTAACTAAGTATGAGGATGCGAAATTAGGGAGTCTACAATATCAATTGGTTTCATTACTTCCATTTGATTGAAGAAGAGATGATCTATATCCTATTTCCCGATGGAAGAGTTCACCTGCGAGTTTCAAATATGTTGAATACTTGTAACGATAAAACAAGGAAGAGTCCCATTGAAAATCTACTTATGTGTGATAAAAGTATGTGTGAGGGAAGATTGTAACATATTGGCTCAGAAAAAAGCATCTAACCACCTTCAATATAAAGCTGAAAAAGTAGTTAGGCAAGAAGGATTAATGAATATAGATAGATATGCTAGTGTATACATCTATACACGAATCTTGGAACTTTATAATTATAGATCTTTGGAAAGTCTATAAAGCTGCAATTTGGAAAGTTTGAGGAAGAGCATATTGATCAGTTAGAGTTGGACAAAACTCGAAGGGCCAGCACGAAATTTCAAACCGGTATATATATATATATATATATATATATATATATATATATATATATATAAGTCGACTAGATTATTTGATAAAATTGGTCAGAAGCCAAAATTTCTCAAGGGAATTCTTATGCACAACATATTTTTATAATTACCAAAGAGAAATTAAATACGAGATAAAAGTATGGATTTGTAATTGATTCCACGGAAAAATTTTCAAATGGTATCGAGGTGCATACGGTAGAGTATATACGAGTTAATGTTATGTGGATAAGAAAGTACAGGTATGGGGAGACGTGACACACACACACACACACACACACACACACACACACACACATATATACGTCCATATTAAATATTTTTTCGTTATTAATCTATTTTTAAATACCTCAATATTACTTAACTTTGCATAATGAAATATTTTACTTATGACCTATAGCACATATTTTTATTATTATAATTATGATTTGCATGTACACATCAATCTAATATTATAATATGAATGGATACACATCTTCCTCTTATTAAGAAGAAAGCCCAAAGATTATTTTACATTTAATTATTTTTTTCTTTTTGGAAATTGAAATATTTTACTAGGGGCGGCACATTTGGATATCATAACTATGATAATGAAGTGTTTAAAAAAAGAGATTAGAGGACCTATTCTACCTAAATATTATAGTGGTGCCGGCAAAAACCAACTCAGTGCTTTATTCTCTAGTCACATCTCCCTCATATTGTAGAATGTGCCTCCCAACTCAACCTATTTGATAAAAAAAAATCATTTCGGTCAATTCAATTTTAAGAAGTATATTCAATCATATCATGAAAACATATATTAACATTATTCTATGTACACAGCATTTATAGTTCATTAAACATACCATTTCTATAAATTAAATTTCACATGTGCATTCACATCTATGATTTTAGTTTTGGAGAATAATAAAGCCACAAAGTTAACGAAGGGAACAAAAATGTTGGTGGATAAATGTTGATATCTAAATTAAAAAAATAGATAAACAACAAAATTAAAGTAAAAACATATCTCTAAATATCTTATAATATAATTTTTCATATTCTTGATAAATAGAGTGTTTTCTCCCAAAAAGGAAAAAAAATCCTAGCATTTCCATTATAAAGTATATTGACTATTACATGTTGTAAACACTGCATATGTAGCATATGTAAAAAACAAAAGGTGGTCAAGTCCACCAAACAGCTTAATGTCAGATATGATAAGTACATAACACTTAGTGTCATAAGTAAAAAATAATAATTTCTATAGTATAGATTTTTTGGAAAAAATATGCCTTTGATGAGAAGTCTACCAATAGGATATTGGGGCCAAAGATGTTCGATTAAATTCTAGATGTTGTTTTTCTATAAAAGGACTATGGTAATATTGATAGGAATTATATCTCCTGTTGTTCCTGTATCATTTCATTTCCCACAAGGTAGCTACACGACTTCATGGAAATCATCAGAAATATGGTGCCTTTCTCTATAAATATGTTGGCATGCAATGAAATCAAAATGAGCCTTTTAAATTTATAATCTTATCCAATAACCCACTCTGAGTGTGTGCACGTGGAAATAAGACTAAGATTGATAAATAGAGTGTTATAATGATTCATATGATAAACTTGCATATTATATAATATATTAATAAATATTTAAACTAAAAAAGTGAATTTTTAAAAGTTAATTAAGTGTGTTTCAAGAGTTGGTAGGAAGATATACCATCTTCACAAATGATATAATTAATTTTATTACACCAAGAAGCGCTGTACAACTTGGTATAAGAATTGTGTAGGTATAATGTAATATAAATATATGACCATTTTTTAAATGTTCTCTATTACATATGAGAGGATACACATAAAAATATATGGAGAAAAAAACCAACAACAAAAAAACTAGATCTATTAAAAAAATGCTGGATTTACTGATAGAAATTTATTTTTTTTGTTACAAATTTTTAAATTAAAGTTTATTTTTTTGTTACAATTTTTAATTAAAGAATAAATTGAATAAGGCATTTTCTATTTATAATTTTTAAATTCAAATATGTTGATTTAAATTAAATGGTTTTTTATAAACTAAATTGTGATATTTAAAGATTTTAAATTTTAATATATGATTATTAATATTTTTTGGCTTAGAATTCTGACATAAACATGGGTAACTTTTTATTTGTTTCCGTATGAGAACTATAAAACATACAAAAACCACAAAGCTTAATATCGGGCCTTGAACTTCTAATTGTCATTGCACAAGGTTCAGGCGGAGTCCAGATTTGTTCAATGACGAGAATCCTAGACAAAAAGATTTGGAACTCGCGGATTCAATCTAAGCTCATTGTAGCATTACAAGTCATTTCAAAGGAGTTTCAGAGCTACAAATCGATATAATACTCACAAAGAAAAATGGATTTGCCAATTAATATAATCCTAACATGGAAAATAATTGTATCCATGGTAACATTCAACTCTATGTTAATAATTCTCTTCTGGGATTTGCGATATCATTCTTGGCTCGACTATAAAATTCATTATATCTGAGCATAAGATATATATGGGTTATTATAAATAACTCTACACAATTATGATTTTATGTAGATATTATCACATATAATAAAGTTGTTATGTTACATACATTACAGCTCTTACGAGCTTCTAGAAAATGATTATGTTTAAGTACTAAATCTGAATATTTTTTTGGATCTAATTGATTTATGTAGAGTCAAATTTCTAACGATCGAATTAGAGTTTGGATTAGGGTGCAGCCTTATAACTATATGTAGTTTAGTTGAGGTTGTTGTAACATTCCATAAAAATTGATTTCAAGCTACTTTCAGATCAAGGCATTGAATTTTTAGGTTAAGACTAAATTTCACAGGTGATATCATAGTAATTATATTGCTCTTTTGTACCTTTTTCTTTTTACTTATTTTCTCAACTATGACCGTTTTATAGGATATGTCAAATTCTTTATTTTATTTAATTTTTAATTATATATCAAAACATGCATCTTAATATGGTAAAACATCATATCATCTCAACTATAGATCTGCCAAACACGAGAGGGATCAATTATTTTTTCACATCTAAAGAGATTTGATCTCTCTCGACACTTGGTAGATATAGAGTTAAAAGATGGACCTAGGATGGTTATTGTATATTTTAGCTTGATTGTGCCAAAGGCAGCTCTACAGCAACTTTGTATAGGGATTATGTGTAGGTGTAATGGAAGAACATATGTTAGCATATCAACAACTTTTCAATGTCGAGAAGCATATATATAGAAGAAAAAAAATGTTCGCTTCATGTGTTTTAATTAACATATATATGTGTATGTAAAATATAAGATGCAAAGTAAATGTAAAATATAAATATAAGATGTAAAACACACACAACTACCCAATTTGATTAGAAGAAATTGGTGTGTCTATAGTGTAAAGTTAACATAAAATTGTTTCTTTAACATGTTATTTCTTTATATAGCATTATTGGTATAATAATAAATAATATCAATTATTATTATTCCAATATATAATAATAATAAACTAATCTCCATTAAAATTATTATTATAGTAGGGTAGATAATATATATTATTGATTAAAGAGTGTCACAATTCTCAATCATATAGATAGAGGAGGAGATACGAAAAAAGGCAATAGAGAGAAAAGGAGACGAGAAATAAGGAGAAAATCATGATTGTTGTTATTCTAATATATTATAATAAAATCATCTCACGTATAAGTATTATTATATTAAACCTTACATCGTTATTGATTAGACAAAGTTATAATTCTCAATCATATGGATAGAACGAGGGTGATAGAGGAAAAACAAAAGACAAGAAAAGGGAAGAGGCAACGATAGAGAGAAGAGAAGAGGTGATCAAATCTACGAGTTGTAAACATATTTTTTAGTAACTTGAAGAAAGTTTTCACCACGAGAAATTTGATATGCTTGATAAATTCGAAATTAAAATGAATCTAGACGACTTATAATAAAAAATTAAATTAAATACTCTATAATTTAAAATTAAATTAACTTTAAATTTATGTATAAAAAATTTATTATTTAATATTTAATTTTAATAAAATAATTTTTAATTTATTAAAATTTAATTTTGATAAAATAAATTTTAATTCATTAAATTTTTTTATCATAAATATAATAGATTATTAATTAAAACTAATTTCACATCTCCATTATATTCTTTCAATATAAATTTATAAAATATTTTATTAAAAATTTGATTTTAAATCAAGTTATTTTTTAAAACCCATATTCGATCATAGCATGAAAACTTATCTTAATATCCGTCTATGGAAGCAATATTTATAATGCATTGAACGAATAACTTCTAAAATTAAATTTCATATGTGCATTGATACTTCGACTTTAGTTTTTATGTGTATGCTTCTATAAATTAAATTTCATATGTGCATTCACACTTTGACGTTAGTTTTTGAAATAATAACTTCTATAAAAATTTCATATGTGCATTCACACTTCAAAGATTTTGTTTTGGAAAATAATAAAAACACAAACTCTAAGAAAGAATAAAGATGTCAAGGCAGAATTTAAATGACAAAATAGATAAATGAGAAAATCAAATAAATAAATGTTTTCGGATTAATTACATTTGATTATTTGATCGAAAAGTAGTTGATATGGTTCATTCTTAGGACAAGGTGAAAATCTTAATCAGTCATACATGAATAAATAATAATGATACAACAATGTCCAGAAAGCCTTGAGAAAACTAATCATTAATGAGTTAGTTAATTAGTTAATTAGTTAATTGTTATTAAGAAAAATATTTATAATTTTTATAATTACTTAAAAATATTAAAGATGATAGTATATAAGAATATTTAATAAATATATTATTTAAAAATATTATAATAAATATTATAATTATTTTAATTAAAATAAAAGGGGAATACATTTTTTTATAATCAAAAGAAGAGGGAGTGAAATAATAAAACAATACAATTAAAGGAAAAAATATGGGATCACGAATAAATAATAGGTGGCTAAAAGGAAAGAAGAAAATTAAAATTAATTAAAAATTTTGTGAAAAAAGGAAACAACCACGAAGAATACATAGAGATTTAAGGAAAGCAAGGAACGATGAGGGAAGGCCGGTATCATATCGAAAGAGCCAAAGTCCATCTCGTGCTCAATTTGCAACCATCATTCATGTTGAGATTCCTAAATATGCCTCTGCGTCTCAATAGTCTCATGAAGCCTATGGTGGAGGTGATTAGCATACCTTGATGACTTAAGGTCTTACATTGAGACTGGTGACATAATTTTTTCATGTTCAACGAAGGCCGTGTGCGTGAGGAAGGTGTGCATAGCAATCCAGTGTATGTTCTAGATTCTGCACTTAATGGGTATCACTGTTTTCTCGAATATAGGGAATACCACATAAACAAGGAATCATGTAAACCCCTTTCATGTCCTTAGGGTCAACAGGGTTCCTTGACAGATCCGAAAGAATTCCTAATAGTACAAAGAGGCTTGAATGATGAGGAGACATTGTTCCTTGTAAGGACATGGGAAATTATGTTTGTTGTCCCTTAGACAAATGGAAGATGAACCTTGGAAATAGGATCCACCTGAGTAGATTTTCCTCTTAACCCTTTATATGCCTTTTGAAAGGCCTTAAGGCCCTAAGATCTAATGTACCCACTATTTTCAAAGACATCAAGGAGATGGGATTTCTCCGAATCCAGGTGGCTATCGTTAGATATTTTTAGAGCACGGATAGCAGGAGTCCAAAGAACACCAAATTTTTGAGCAGGAAAATGATGGGAACCAGCGTGAAGATATTTCTCTCTATGAGTTTTCTTGTAGAAATCTTGGTGAGAAATAGAACCATCATCCATTCTAGTGCGAAGGATGTCTTATAAGGGAAGACATCCATCCACTCCAACTTTCACCGTGAATTTAATGGAATTTGACTAGGAGTTCATGTGGCTAAGAAACAAACCTAATTTCTCGCGACCATGGTACCAAATGACACAAGTATCATCCATAAAATTCTTCCACATTTTAGGGGAAAATTGAGCTAAGGCTAAGGCCTTGGCTTCAAAATCTTCCATAAATAAGTTAGCAGCCATATAATTTTATATAAAATCAAAGTAAAAAGTTATCTTTGAATATCCTACGATATATTTTTTCATGTTTTCTTGTTGAATAGAGTGTTCTAAAGGCTTATAACAAACATGTGCTTTATATCTTTTATTAATATATATTTAAATTACAAAGTGAATTTTTGAAATTTAATTAGGATTATTTGAAGTGATTTGGAAGACATTTCATCCTCACAAATAATATAATGAAATTTATTATAGTTCTCACTAGGTCTTAAGTTTAAATCTAATGGCAAGGGGTTAAGGGGGAGCGGTTAAGGAGTGAAAGCCATTTTGGGAATTAAACACTTCCCAAAACATCCCAAATCAACCAAAACTTTTAAAATTTTGGTGATAAGCATCCATCATGAGTGGATCAATCTTCTTCAAACCAATAAACAACCTTGTCCTAAGCTCAACCTAATTACCAAAAAAATTATAAATTATTATATAATGATTTTTAGTTTTATTGTAAAGATATTAAAAATAATTTAAAAATAACACCTCTATAACTTAAAATTAAATTAATTTTAATTTGTATATAAATAAAATATACCTTAATATTTAATTTTCATAAATTAGAACTTGATTTATTAAAATAAATTTTTTATTATTATAACGAAATTTTTTATAATGACTTATAGTTTTATTGTAATAAATTTAAAAAATAAAAGACTCATATATATATATATATATATATATATATCTCGAATCTTAATTTATTAAAATTAAACTTTTTAATGTTATTATAAAAATTATAAATTAAGCATTTACCTTCCATATATGTTAAATATTATATCTTTATTTAAGCTACAAAATCAGTTTTCCTTATTGATCGAATAAATTACAGTAAAATAAAACCAAATCCTAGGTCATCAGGCAAAAAATAAAATTATGAGGATAAAAACGTGTTATCGCTAGAGTAAAAAATAAAATTCTAAATATGTGAAGAAGAGGGAACAAAGCTGCAGACTGTCTAGCAATTTTGGATTGCTCCCATAAAGGCAGATCCATTGAGATGGCTTGGCCACCCCTCCTCTAGAGGTTGATTTGAAACCTCTAAATGCAATCTTGGAGCAATAAAATAAGGAAGGTCAGCAATATAACCAAGAGCCAGACCCATATCCCTGATCTGGGCATGAACATGCAAATATCGGTTAGATAAATGTTTAATGGGGGCTTTCTGGATCCCAAGGTGACCCTCAACCACCCTTCACATGTACAAAGCACATGGCGGGGTGGTTGATCACATGATCACAGTCAATGCTTTGAGGGAAGGTGGCAATAGACCTAAATTGAGGTAAGCTCCCGACCTTTTCGTTGGTAAGATTGGTAAGTACTTTATATGCGATTCAGTTTGGTAGTGTTTTGGATTTGAGTGGTTCGGTAGCTCGTGGAAGGACTCTGTGAAGGTATTTCGAAGGGATCATGTTCTCTTACAATGGGGTCAAGTTGTCTATCTTAGGTATGTTCTCAATCTTCTAACATATTTATTTGTCATGGCTCGTCATTCTGGTCTACGAGTTTCATGGAAGAAGGGATGCACGTTGAATAGGCTAGT
The DNA here is from genome assembly GCA_034641835.2 of Pinus albicaulis. Lineage (NCBI taxonomy): Eukaryota > Viridiplantae > Streptophyta > Pinopsida > Pinales > Pinaceae > Pinus > Pinus albicaulis. The sequence goes on along the minus strand of CM076573.1, from coordinate 901,699,534 downwards.
CTAGCACGCGTATTCTCTCGAAGAGGTTCATGTTGTTTCAAAATTTTTTGAAGGTTTTCTTGTTTTCTATATTCCTTTGTTGGTGTTATTTGGAGTTATGTTTCTTCGCATGGGTATTTTGTTGGTTAGGTGTATGGGCCGACCCTGGTCCCTCTCTTTCTATCACTGGCATACTGTCTTTGGTCTACCTTTGGAAATTTGTGGCCGTGACCTTGAATTATCAAGGTCACGACAAGAAAATCGCTTGGTTTTTAATTTCCTGCCCTCAGTTGTTCTGTGCTTTTCCAGACTTACGTCTATGGGCCTTGGGATAACTTTTGTTTCGCATTCCTATGATTAAAAAGGAGATATCGTTGGTTTTGTATGGGTCGTGGTTCTCACAATTGATTACCTTGAGAAGTCCCCTCACTAGGTTCGACCCCTAGAAGCTCTTTGCTCCTAGGACTTGGCTCGCCCTAGATTGGCATTTTGTCTTTAATTATGCTGGTTTCAGTTTGTTTTGTATGTCCCTCATACCTAGCACTATGGCTCGCCCTGCTCATGGGAGAGGAAATACCACCATGGATTCTCGTGGTCTCGGGAATCATAACAAAGTGAACATAGTGTCCCATTCTCTCATCACCTTCACCGGTTAAACCCGTGGGCATAATTCCACCTCTAAGACTATTGATGAAGTGACCACTACATATCATGTGGCCTCAACCTTGGTTCATCAACTCATATCTCAATGGGTGGCAGAGTTAAATGAGAAAGCTAAATTACTAGACATTGTCGTGGATGATTAGCAGACCCTGGTGCCTGATCCTGGGCATTCTAAGGGTTGTACTTATCAGTATAAGCAGACATTTCACTTGTATTGGTTAATGATGAGCCTCTTGGTCAAAGCCCTGGAGCACATTCCTTCAATCTCAGTCGCAACAACACAAGATTCCCTAGATTATAGTCAAGATTTCTAGCAAATCAAATTCCATCTACAGAAGAAAAAAACCGTCTGAACCGCATAAAAGAGCATATCCGATGCATTCTGAAATTTGAAATTCCCGAGTCAAGTGCAAAGGATCTGGCTCCGATTGACTCAACTATTGATGAGTAGTCTGGTGTATCATATTTGTTTTGATTTTTAGTGTATGCAACAATTTCTATCTTTTTAGTACTTTCGGTGTGCTTATAGATATCTAGATGTTAGGAAATATAAGGACAATAGACCTTTTTAGTATGGATGGAGAGGCTTATTCTATTTTGTTACTTTATGGCTTATCCTGTCGCTATGTGGTAAACAGACCTAGTTTCCCTCAGGGAAGGTTCAGGCCACCTAACCATTTAGCATATGGATGTAATGTGTCGGTTTTTGAAAGATAATAAAAAGAAAGGTCCTACCTAGCTTACCAAAAAAAATATAAATAAAATAAAATAAAGCGCATTAATGCTAGAGTAGAAAATAAAATTATGAGGATAAAAGGGCGTTATCATTGCAGTTAGACATTGTAGATTTCTTCCACACTATGAGCACTATGGTGGAGACTTTTCAGAGCTTATCGTCGATCAATACACAATGGGTGAGCTATGTATTTAGATGAGAATATGATCAACCAATTGAATGATATATTTGGTGATGATAATCGAAAGAATAGAGAAATTCTATTGAAGTATATATTGGCGTATTTTAGAATTCAAGTTCTGGAGCGTTTGACAGTGAAATCATGCGTGGGAAGAGCTAGGAGCTAGTTTTGATCAAAGCTTATTCATTCTACTGGTTACTTGTAGTTGCAATATTTAAGGGCAAAGATTACAGACTCTGTTAATTTTTCTATGATAAAGACATATGGAATCCGAAACAAATACCACGAGTCTGAGAGAGCTTGAACCTAGAAGTTCTCGGGATCTCATGTTGGATTGTTCAAGGAACCACGAGCATGGACAAGGGTGAGTATTGTGTTGGATCGTTGAGGAAAAAGGGAGGCTGCCAAATTTAGTGGGGCCCATGGTTATTAACGTATACAAGGTGGGTAACAGATTGGCTTCGTTCCAGTGGCAAGAGACCGATAGGAAATCAAACAACTCAACCGAGAAATCATTCACGCGTAGGGAAATTTTGACGGTGATGTGAATGATGTCAAAAGTTGAGTTCTCACAAAAATAAGTTCAGGACACTACAATTATGAAGATTCAAATTTACCCTTTGCTGAAAAGGGAGTATTTTTTGTTCAGGCTTTCTACTGAGGAGGATTTTCTCATCTTAAAATGGAAAGCAAATCAATAGAAAATGTTAAAAATGGCAAGGAAATATCAAGTTCTGTGGAAACCAATCATTTAGGTCAAGTCAAAAAAATTCAATAGAAAAAATAGGAAAATGGATTTGGGTAAATGCAAAGAAATATTGGGGCATTTTAAGGCATAGAGTTTCTCGCCTCAAATGGGAACAAGGACAAAGACAAAGAAAAATAAAACAATGCTAGAGAAAGGAAATAAATAAGAGCAACAAAGATAAAAAAGAGTAAACCATTTAGAGTACCACATCCACACCTCTTACTTGGTCATCAGATCTCTATGTCGAAGAAATGATGAGGGCCAAGACAAGGCTTGAGATTTTGGAAGCCAAAGAACAGGAAAGAGAACGCAAAATTTTAGAGATTAGATTTACAAATCAGTGCTTAATGGAAGGTAATAGAATTTTAAAAGAACATGTAACAATGTTACAAGAGGCTCTAGATATAGGAAAACAAAGACGTCAAATTATGAAGATAGTGTGGCAAACCATGATAGGATCAGGGGCAGCAAACAAGGATGCGATAATTTCTAAAGCAACTCAGGTAGATACACAAGTATCTCAACAAACAGATCATTCAAAAGAGAAGACAAAAAGAACAATAGGGAAGACATTCCAAAAGAAATCAAAGATAGAGTTAAAAATGCTAATGGTTACATAAGGATGGAGGAAGAAGAAGATGCAAGTGCTCGTAGAGCACAAGAAAGAGAACAAAAAGAAAGAAAAGACAAAGAAAAAAACTTTATTATCAGGAGAATAAGAGATTATGGGAGGAATGAAAGTACTCTCAATTTAACAAGGGACTTTCTGAAAGAGAAACTACATTGTAAAGGGAAAATTTTCCAAGCAAGGAGGGTGGGTAAGATATGTGAAAAGAGGCCTCATCGCATAAAACTCACCATGGAAACTATGCAAGAAAAACACCATCTATTGAGCAAAAATGAACTCTTGAAAGGCTCACACTTCTTCCTAGATGAAGATTTAACCAACAAACAACAAGAGGAGAGAAGGGAAGAAGTGAAAAAAAAATAGGGCAGCAAGAAATGAAGGGAAAAGGGCATGGTTGTACAATGGTAAAGTAGTTATTGCAGTGTTTGGGACTTAGGAAAAAATAGGGTAGCAAGCTGGCAGTAAATAAAAAACAAATAATTTGATAATAGGGAGGAAAACAACAAGAGCAACATGGATGGAAAGGGGCGACGACTCAAAGTTGAGTCTTATGTGTCAAACTGTGTAGCAGTCAAATCCTACCCAGGTCTACCTAAGTTTAGTTTGTTGGAATTGTAGAGGCTACCTTTTGAGGAGAGGATCCGGGTTACGACCTATTACGAAAGGTAGAGACCTAATTTTCCTCACAGAAACTCATGAACATGATGGTTGCAAAACTCCTGTGTTTGATGGTTATTTGAAGTTAGAAGTTTCGAACAAGGTAGAAGAAAATGGAAAAGGGTATGGGGGATACTAGTTTTAGTGAAATAAAAGGAAGGTCGTCACATTCAGTTCATGAAAGAAGATGAAAATAAACAATATTTAAGGTTCAAAATATCAGAGAATGAGAATCACATAAGAATTGCAGCATGATATTTTGCCCCTCAAGTCTAAAAAAATTTACAAAAATAAGGGGCTAGACAACAAGGATCGGTATGCAACTTTAAAGCAATATATTTCCACGTGCTATCAGTAGGGAGAATTTCTTTTACTGGGTGATTTTAATGCTAGAACAATAAATCAGCAAGCTAATATTCTTTGTTGCAAAGAGGATCATAATCCTATTTGGCTCACTAAAGAGGAGAATCCCCAATGGATGAGATGTTCAGAATTAGATGAAAAATTTAGCAATCATTTTGGAGAGGAATTTCTTACACTGAGTGGGGATTTCAACTTAATTATTTACAACGGGAACTTCACTTGCAACAGATACAATGGGGCAAGTGTCGTTGATTATGTGATTTTTTCACAAATCTTGATAGAAAAGATAGGCAAAGTTAAGATTGGAGAGCATAATTGGGGCTTGAAATCAAACCATAACCCAATTTATATAAAGTTATCATGGGTAGAAGAAAGGCAATATAAGAGAAAAACCCAAAGCTCTCGGCAATCATTAACAAGGGGCAAATTCTTCTAACACAAGAAAATTGTACTATCTTCAAGACAATGCTGGAGAGATTAATTCAAAAAGAGAAAACTGGTTTCCAAAGCTTCAACAGTTATGAGTTAACAAATATAATTCAAAGGGCACTTGATAAGCGCAAAAGAGAAAAAAATATGAAATGAGAATCAAATTGTTTTCCTGTAGATGCTTGGTTTGATGAGGAATGAAAAATGGCAAGGAGAACCTTGAAGAAGATAGGCAAGGAGAAGATAAATGTAAAGTTATATAAGCATATACTAAAAAGGAAAAAAGAAGAGTTCATGCAAACAAGGCGAGAAGAGTTAATATATCTAGGTAAGAATAACCAAAAGCTTTTCTGGCACAAACTTCAACAAAGGAAAAAGAAAATAAAAAATAATATTACAACCAATCAATGGTTTGAATATGCAAGACAAATCTACGAGAAATAATTAGAGTCTGAGCCTCCCCCGGGGCTCAACACAACTACAAAGATATTCACATTACAGGAGGTGGAGATTGGAATTAAGAAGATGAGAACAGGAATGGAAAAATACTTGGTTGAACTTCAGGCAGAGTATCTAAAATGGGGAATGAACACTCTTGCACCGCACATCATGAAAATATTCGACAACATCATTCAACAAGGATTCCCAAGAGACTGGACAACTAGCCTAACAAGACCCCTTTTTAAAAGTGGAGACATTAATAAGCCTTCAAATTATAGAACCATTATGATCAATCATTTGTTTGCAAATCTTTTCAGGAGCATGGTAGAAAATAGAATAAATAAGTGGGTAGAAGAAAAATAAAAGACGGAAAAAGGACAAGCGAGTTTTAGGCCGAATCATTCTACAGTGGATCACGACATCACGTTGAGACACATTATTGAAAAGGTTTGGAGGGATAAAGAAAAAGTATTTTGTTGTTTTGTTGACTTCAAAAAGGCATTTGACATAGTCCCTAGAGATAAGTTGTGGCGTAGAATGGAAGAACTTGAAATTCCTTTGCATTATAGATATGTTGTCCATAGACTTTATGAAGAGGTGAATGTCAAAATTAGAACCTCAGTGGGTATTAGAACCTCAGTGAGTATTTCAGAAATCCCTCTATCCCCTACTCCTTTTGGTTTATATATTGATAAAATGGAAGAGTGGCTAGATTTGCAAGGTGGGGATACTGTTCGGTTGGGGGAGTTTGTGATAAATCATCCCATGGATTACAGATGCACCTATATGCCCTTGAGCATTTTTGTAGAGCAGTGGGGATGCAAGTAAATATTAGCAAGACCAAGATAATGATTTTCTTTAATAAAAGGAAGCAGAATCAGCATGCATTCTTCTTTTAAGGCAACATTCTTGAGGAAGTAAACAAGTACAAATACCTCGGGATTGATTTCAACAACAAACTTAATTGGGAGGATTGCATAAAGAAGAGAATCTTAGGAGGGTGGAAAGCATATATCCTCTTCAAAACAAATGTAGAAAGGCAGAGTTATGGGATTGGAAAACGATTAAAGTGATTTTTAGACTCCTAGTATGTCTAGTGATGTTATATGGGTGTGAATTATGGACTAGCAGCACTTGTGTCTCAAAATGGAAGCAAATAGAGAAAATCCAAAAAACGTTTGATCATGAGCCAGTTCAAAAAAAAAAGTTTGGTACCTTATGAGATAATGTTGAGTGAAACAGGAGCAACTCCCATGGGAGCAATTGCTATGGTGAAACTCATAACATATCTAAAAAGAATTTAACAAATGGGAGTAGGTAGATGGCCTAATGTTATCTTCAAAGAAGGAATGAGTGAAAGAAAGAAAACATGGATGAGAAAAACCTACACATGGATGAAAAAATGGAATATCTACCTCAATGTTTGTCCCACAAATAGCAAGGAGATAAATAATTTTTTTATGGAGAAGTTTTGCAAACAAGTATGGGGAAAAGTGTTGGGTAGAAAGAAGAAGTACTCATTGAAGAATTCAACACTATGTATGATCTCCAACAAAAAGAGTACATTGGAGCAAATATTAAGTGGAGAGAAAAGGTTCTTATTGCTCAATTAAGGACCAACTTGCATCAACTTTGGTGTGAAACAAGATGGTGGAAAAGGCCTAAAGAAGCTTGGGAATAACGAGTTTGTACATTTTGCACATCTGGGACAGTGGAATTGGAAAAACATTTCATTTTGAAATGTGGTGCGTTCAAAGGCATCTGACAAAGTTATGGGAATATGTTAGCATCAGTTTCTTGGCATTGTCTTTTCAGCGATAGGATTGTTGGAAGGTTGGGCTAACTCATTATCAATTTGAATAAGAAAATGACTAAAATGAAAAAAGCTAAAAACAGAGAACTCATAGTCCCATAAACTACTTTTAGTCTAATGTATATTAACATTTCATTTCATTTGGTATATTGAAGTCATGATCAGGTAGACAGAAGGCCAAGGGTCATGGGTGGGTTCGTTGCATCGGGTACTCTCAATCATCGTGCGGCGTGACGTTTCATACAATCGATGGCTAATAGTTTTACATTTGTTTCTCCTTTACTGATATGCATCCCTTAAGGCTCACGCACCTGTGATTGACTGCCGTTAAAACCTCCTCCGTTTGCTCTAGATAAGTATTTAAAAGTGAAAAGATTGCAATGTTACCAAACGCCCACGTGCTTGAATGGTTTTTCGTTTTATGGTTGGAAATTGGAATGTAAATTTGGCACAAGAGTGGGCAGTCTCCCACAAATGAAGACCATGTTTCTGTGCTAATCAGTTTTTGATGATAAGTCACTTTCATATCAACACCGTATTTGGACAGACTAATGAAAATAATCATCTCGGCAAGTAGTTGAAGTTTCTCATGCAGATGGCGATGTAAAAACCATTTTCATACCGAGAACATGATAAAGGGATTGATGTTCATGTTCATGTTGGTTCAAGTACAATATTGTTCACGTCAAAACAAGCGTTTCAAAATACAACGTATGTGGAACTATTACTTACGTACAACGAACATGGAAGCATCGATCTTGATGTTGCCTCAAAACCTGCACATAAAATAGAACGAAGAAGGAAATGTCGATGTTGGTTAAGTACAGAGTCGTTCACCTTAAAAAACGCGCATGACAATTCAACGACTTTGGAGTGGGTCATACTAAAACAAACGTTGGAAAATTCAACGGGGTAGATGTTTTAATCAAAGTTTTATTGGACATATTTCTTTTTTTAATTTAAGAGGTTGGAAAATTTAAGGGAGTAGATCCAATATATTTAATAATTTTTTTTTGTCTAAATAGGTCTAAGTTTTATTATATAGTACAAAAAGATACAACATTACATTTCACACATTCCCACTGGAATTACTATGCTAGCCAATTCAGGGGGGAAACCAGCGCAGAAACTAGACCATGTAGTAGGAGGGATGCTACCCAAGACGGGGAGACCAACACATAACATAAGTACCCATAATCTAAACATACTGTGCAGAGAGTAAGTAGGAAAAAAAACAACAATTGAGTTGTAATTGAAAAAAGAAAGAGGCACCGTGGCGTTACTCCTTCTGGCGTTTGTCATTTTGAATGTCTTCTGGAGGTGGCTCTTCCACAATGAAACAAACGTAGTTTGAGAGGTCATCTTCCTGCTTGGACAACTAGAGAGCCTACTCCGGCGTGGAGGCTGAGCGTCCACCCAAGATTGCTTCGTTGTCATCCTCTACTGAGTTGCTACCACTGTCGCTACCCGAAGAATTCGTTGCGGACTTTATGGCCAGAGCCATAGATTTTTTGGGATGCTGAAGGATGGACGACGTTAATGAGGATTTGTGCATTATTTTTCGTGACCGCAAGCCAGAGGAGTTGGAAGGGGCTTCAAGGATGCACAAAGAAATGAGGGCCGACATTCTTTGATGGTCTAGCACCTCCGACGAATTCACATTGAGTGTGAGTTCAACTAGGAAATCCTCACGGATAGGAAGCGGAGGATGGGAGCGCTGACCTCGGCCTCTACCTCGGTGGAATTTCATATGATGGCTGTGTGGCATTGAGGCATCGGTTTTCTCAGAAGGAGAGGGACTGCAAGTCGGATTTCTAACAGAGAGGTGGCAAGAGGCCTTGAGCGGGTGAGCTAGCAGATAATGGAGGGCAGAATGCGCAGCGGTGAGGCCGGCCAGATGAACAGAGAGACAAAGGGACACGAATGAGGGAGGAGCATCTCCATTTCCCATCAAATATCGTAGAGATCGACGGCAAGGATGGTTGTAAATGCGCTCAGAGCAGGTGACAAGAGGGAGAGTAATGGCGCTAGGATGGGCATTGGGAGTTTTTAAGGCTACCTTGTGCAAGCCATGCACTGCTAAGGCCATGTGGTTGTGACAGCGACCTAGCAAAGTAGCACCCATGTGATAGGCATGGCCTTGATTAGACACCGACATTCGAGGATATTTAAGAAAAAATTACTTTGCATATTCATTTTTAATTTTTATTTCTTTTTAACACGTAAAGAGTTGTATAAGAGTGAAGAGTAAGTGGTAAGAAGCGTAATATTGATATGAAATTGGCTTTAGAGTGTATTTGGCTAAGGATTACGGTCCAAGGTTTAGAGGTATTTCTAATGTGTGGAAGTATATCTTTATAAACAACCATCGCCTAATTATAAATTATAAATTATAAATTATAAATTATGACATTTTTTTTAATAATAATAATGTCTCAACATGCATCAATCAATAAGAGGTAAATGTGAAATTATGATTAAAATATTAAACAATTTAAATGAATAAATAATTTTTAAAAAAATTAACCTTTTCAACATTATTTAGGTTAAATTTGCTTCCTTAACCCTATGATAAAAACATAAAAAAATGTCTTTTATTGATGAAGAACTCATTCTTTCAGAAAGTAAGGAGGTTAATCGTCCAAGAAGGTTGGAAATCTATTTCCTTGATGCCATAATGATGATTTAACTATTAAGATGATTACCATCACTTAATATTTATAATTTAATTATGCCCAAAGTTGTTACATTTCATATATATATACACGTGAATTATATTTATAATTAAAGTATATATATATTCACAGAAAAAAATAGTCGAGGTCAAATTCTCTGGGAATAGATTATATGTATCGTTATATTTTTTGGTTAATGGAAATTTTTCTTTCAATGAGCTATCATAACTACTTTTTGAATATTAATGGGCTAATTATATTTAATGAAAAATATATATTAAAAATTAGCAAAAATATATTAAAGTTTCTTTTTTAATTTTTAATTTAGATATTCATTTTTATGTTTACCCTCATTTTCTATTTGTTAAGAGTTTTCTAATAATATAAATTTCATCAAAATCTGAGCTTTAGACACAAAGTTATCACTCTCAAAAGTTTTACCGTTTCTGCCATGTTAATATTTGTATAATCTATGTTAATGTTTGTATAATCTGTATGGATTTCATGTGCAATTATGGGACAACCCCAAGCTAATTCCCCTTGGTTGTAAAAATTTTATATACTTTGGTCTTAATTAAAAAAACCTAAAATTTGAGACACAAATTCCATAGGTTGAGGAAGGATATTACGTGGGATTTGGAGAAATCTCGAATTGTTTTCTAAAAGCCTTGAATGGCTGGTAGGTATTATTTAAATGTGCCTGATCATATCAGTTAATGAATCTGGGCAAGAGGAAAAAAGAACCATGCTATCATTGGATAAACTCGCAGGTAATAAAGGACACAATTATGAGGTAGCATGAGCTAGGAGAGAGGCTTCT